>CM070696.1:6080197-6446939 GCA_036346265.1 Melocanna baccifera | reverse complement strand
ACACATTCCAAATGGACTATTGATGCGAAATCTATAAGCATTTAAAGTTGGTCTTATCAGACTGAGTCAGCGTCGGATTATTTTGGTAGCGGTGCGCATAGAAGGAATTTAGAGGTGGAGGCCAGATCCATATGAAAGTAGACATCAAAAGCTTTCCAACAAGTACTCATGGATCTCGATATTCCTTCTGGATAAAAAGTTATGGCTGTTTGAAATAGATGCTGTCAGGAGGGCCGAATCTGAGTTGAACTCGTGAACAGGATTTGGTTTGTACTTGATGGTTTCACTTGTATACTTGGGCTCACGTAGTCCTTCTCCATGGTTCCTAAGGACAATTAAATCATCACAAAGATTAAATAGTATTCTATTCTTTGAAATATTTGTATACAAAGTTTGGAACGCATTCACCTGATAGTTAAGTTGACGTGCTCGCGCTCGAGTCAATGGTCCTTATATCGTAGGTTCGGGTTTGTGAACATTCTCATATACACTAGATATGGAAGTAGCTGGAATGTCCTCATCATTAGATAGCATCATATTCTCATTTAAGATAAACTAAAACTGAAGAAACGAATTTACCTTTTGTTTATTCTTGAGAGTTTTGGTCGTATGGGTTTGTGGCGTGGTCACATCAACATCAACATGTGTATCTACATCATCCTCTCTTTCTTAAAAAAAAGCCGTCCTCGGCTTTTGATAGTCTGAAATTGTACTAAACAAAGAAGACAACGTGTATGCATGGTATATATATTTGTCATCAATACTTTTTCGGCTTATCTCATCATGGATATGTGACGGTGCAGTAAGCGAAAAGAACAACACATATGCATGGTATATGTATGTATCAATTATTTTGTCATTCCCATTATCTTGCACAAACTCATGTATATAGCAGCGACAAAAAGATGTATGCATTGTAATCTTATTTTTCATATCATTCCCCCTTCTATAAGTGAAAGTCGTTCTCGACTTTTCTAAGGTCATAGATAGTTCATTAATGGGCAAAATCAGATTTAGTTGTTTAGATATGAGGAAGAAAATTTTACGTGTTTTCCATGCTTGAACTGCGCTATTCTGATTATTTTTACATGATTATATATCATTGATCGAACAAGTAGACTTATGAAATCTTTTTAAACAACATGTACTATTGTTGAAATTCATCTCATTGTTATCATGACATGGCATAAAAGATTATTTATTTATAATATGCAATTTCAGTTTAACAAACTCATCACATGTAATGTAAATTTTGTGAACATAAAATTTGTTATATACACCATAATCTCCAATCAAATTGAACTTATATGTGTAGGCATAGGTTCTAACTAGTGATTTTGAACATAAAATTTTAGCAATATTATCAATCACACTAGATAGCTCTCTAGGACCATCAAATATAATATAGCACAAAGAATCATTAGGAGATATTCTAGTAAGAACTTTCTTATGAGTAATCAATTCCACATTTTGTAAATTAAGCATAGAAATTTCAGAATATGGAGTTTTCAGTTAATCATATGAGTTTTCACAATTACTCACCTTTACACAATTAAATTCAGCACCAATATTGTTACCTTTATCGTCCTCCTCAGATGATGTAGGTGCTGTGGGTTTAAAATTATTAGGATGTACCCTCAGGGCAGCAAACACTTCGTCGTCTCCCATGGTTACCTTCTTCTCATTTGCCTTCAAAGGTGGCGGTTGTTAAATGTTTAATTCTTCATATTTAATGTCAACCTGCATAATATCAGAAATAACACAAGAATTAGATATTACTACGTTAGTTTCAGAGTCATCTTCACTTTGTTTATCTGCTACTTCTCTCTTTTCTTTTAGTGTCTCTCTCACACTTTCAATTTGGATGCTGTCAACCTCACATATGATGGAATCACACAACTTACTCTTTTTATCACCCTCACTCAATTTGGTTATGTGGCTCTCATTCTCACATGGATCACGACGTATCTCAGGAGTTATGTGTAGATTTAGAATATCACTATATGTCTTCATAACTGAAGAGAAAGTTCCATGCTCAGTCATCTTCTCATGTGTCATACTAGTAGGGATAGAAGAACTAAAGTATGGACATGGAGAGAACTGTGGTGTACGTCTCTCCATAAGTCTCTTCTCCTCTTCAATAACATAATTCACAAGATCTTGCACACCACCAAAATATCTATGAAGTGTAGCAGCGATCTTAGAATTCAATCCTACTTTAAAGTATACCTTCTCTTTTAATGCACTAGTGACACCGGCACAACGTATTGCATTTTGTAGCTCAAAATAATATTCTTAAATAATATTACTCACTTGTTTGATACTCTCAAAATAGTGAAACAATCCCTGCACATAATAGGATGGCACAAATTCTCTTATCATAAGTGCCTTCAAATCTGACTAAGATTTAATGAATTATTTTCTAAATCGTTGTTGCCATCAACTATAAGCACAATCTTCAAATTTTCTAGTGGTACACATAACCTTTTAGTCTTTGGGCAGCTTTTGAAATCTAAATATTTTCTCCATGCGCCATTCCCACTGAAAGTATTCCTCTGGATCTTCACTTCCATAAAAAGGAATAAAGCTATCTTCTTATTGTGGATGAAGTGTACGTACAATGTCATTTACAACGTTTGTACGTAGCATATTCATTTGTTGGTTCTGATACTAAGATAATACGGGGTCGTCCGATCTTTTCGACGTAGGATGGATACTCGCGGGAGTCTTGTTGAATCGCAATGATCCTCCAATGCAAGTGTAAGAGACGAACACTCTTTAATCCGCCAAAACACGCCCGCGTTGATTTCGCGAAGATCTATCGTGTACCCAATTTTCAGCGGAAAGACTGAACGATCTTGATTGAAGAACACTCCTAATTCCCTATGAAATTTTAGCAGCAATGATAAACTCGAACAAACTTCAGTAGATTGATTTTTCTCTATTTGCCATTCCCACTCAAGATACTCCTCTGGATTTTTACTTCCATAGAAAGAAATAAAGTGATCTTCTTCTTGTTGTGGATGAAGTGCCCGCACAATATCATTCACGATGAACGAGCGTAACACTTTCATTTGATGATTAAATTCAATACGCATATCTTGCGCGGAATTGTTGATCTTTGTTTTGAGTTGCGCTTTCAAAGTGGAACAAGTGGCGGCGAACTCATTGCGCAAAATCCCCCTCGAAACTTGAAATTGAAAATTACAATCGAGGTATGCTTCTCTTCCTTATTATCGTCTCAACCTGTCATGATTCACTGCACAAAGAACGTACAAATACTACAACATATATACAATATGTGGAGTTCACTCTATCTCACTTTTTCCTCACCAAGTAGAGTTCTTACTTTCCGAAGTGAATCGGGGCCAAAAGAAACTTACACTTGGTGGTGGTTACAATAATAAGTGATAATCAAGCGGATTTAAAAGTGACCCACAATTGCACGGCAAAGGATATTTAGTGGGGCTTGGTATGGAAGTGTTTATCCTACGCAATATGAATTTCACGATGTTGTTGAATTAAGTAGTAATCCAAACTAGAAAATATTGCCTAGGTGCTGATCCAATAGATATAAGTGAAGAGTATGAATACACACGCAATGATCAATGTGACTCAACGTAAACAAAGAAATGAGTTAAAAGAAACAATTGAAAAATATTAGCTTGTTTTGCACCAAGTACTAGGAGAGACGCTAGCCAATTGCCATCATATGAATTTAAAGGCACAAGATTGCTCAAAGAAATTAAATACACAATCTGAATTTATGGACTAAGGTTAACTCACCCAAATTCGATCAATGCTTTCTTTGCTTTGTTTTTTTCTTTTGAATATACTCACGCCGTGGCTCTTTTTTAAAAATGGCTGCCTTTTTTTTGCTTTCTTTTTTTTTTGATTCAATGCCGAACTAAAGTTTCATTGTTTCTTGATTCTATACAAGTTCAAAGTTGTTCAGCAATGTGTAGATAATTCTAAAACAGCCTTAAAGCAGTTATCAAAGTCTAGTTTCAAGGGTCAAAAAATTTAAGTGAAAACCTCAATATACGCTCATAATTCAAAAAACAACAAACCTCGGACTGTCCAAACGTGTCCAACTATGATTCTTTTCGGCGCAAACTTGTAACAGCTAGGGTTTCATGCGGCCAAATCAAATAAGAAACTGGAAACCCAGATATATTCGGATATGATATTCTTTCAAGATGCGCAAAAATTTTACGTGGATAGCAAGAACAAGAATTCAAAAAGTAATTTTTTTGTATGCTAATTGAAAGATCAACTAGCGGATGTTCAAGAAAATTGGTATGCAACGATTAAGCTACGCAAAAGAAACACAGCGATCAACACGCAAACAAAATTTTCTAATGAATCAAGACTTCATAAAACACACGAAAATAACAGATACGAAACTACGGTTTAGATATTTTTGTGAGGTAATTTTTGGCTATATAGACTATAGGACAAGAAGTAATGAATTAACAAGTAAAGGGATAAGATTCTACCAAGTAAACCGCGCTCTGATACTAAGATGATACAGATTCGCCCGACCTTCTCGACGTAGGATGGATACTCACGGGAGTCTTGATGAATCGTAGCTATCCTCCAATGCCAGTGCAAGGGACAAACACTCTTTAATCTGCCAAAACACACTTGTGTCGATTTCGCCGACTACCAAGCGAAAATCTATCGTGCATCCAATTCCCAGCGGAAAGGCTAAACGATCTTGATTGAGGAACACGCCTAATTCTCCTTGGAATTTCGGCAATCAAAAGGAACTCGAACAAAAACTCTCGTAGATTGATTTTTCTCAAAGGTGGTCTCTGTCATATGACTAATGGAGCCTCTATATATAGGGGCACACAGACCCTTGCATATGGAAAGATTTTAACACATGAAAAGTAATCAAATCCTATCGTATTCTATCTTCGTTTCCAAAATCCAAAGATTGTTTTGATGATTACGACGCACACAGAAAGAATTTTCGGATGGGGCCAGATCCGTTGGCAAGAGGATGAGATAAGCTTTTCATACTGTACTCACACATTCCAAATGAACTCTTGATGCAAAATCTATGAGTATTTAAAGTTGGTCCTATCAGGCTGAGTTAGCGTCAGATTGTTTTGGTAATTGTGGTGCGCACAGAAGGAATTTGGAGGTGGAGTTAGATCCATCTGAAAGTAGACATCAAAAGCTTTCCAACAAGTACTCATGAATCTTGAGATTCCTCCTGGATAAATTGTTATGGCCGTTTGAAGTAGTCGCTATCAGGAGGGCCGAATCTGAGTTGAAGTCGTGAACAGGACTTGGTTTGCGTTTGATGGTTTCACTTATATACTTGGGCTCACATGGTCCTTCTCCATGATTCTTAAGGATAATTAAATTATCACAAGGATTAAATAGTATTCCATTCTTTAAAACATTTGTATAGAAAGTTAGGAACGCATTCACCTGATATTCCATTCTTGAGGAATATTTTTTGTTTATTATTGGGAGTTTTGGTCGTATGGGTTTGTGGCGTGGTCACATCAACCTCAACATGTGTATCCGCATCAGTATTTGTATTCGAGAATATCTATATCTGTATCTAAGAATGTTCTTATTCGTATTCGTATTTGAGACAATTTAATTCGTATTCGATCCATTTACATCCCTGGCGACTTTCTTAGGAATGATTGTAGAAAACAATTTTCTAATAAACTAAGGTTCATAAGTAAGAAGTGAAAATTACGTTGTATAATTTTCAATTCTATGTGCTATACTGCTAACTCGTGTAGATATGTAGTTATGTTACATAAATTTATTCTACCGAGATTTATTACAAAAGTTTTACGATATTCGTATTCGACCAAATTTAGTACATATTCGATTCGAATTTATATTTGTTACGACATTCGACTCGTATTCGAAAATGTTTGAATTCGTATCCATATTTATTTTAAAAATATAAATTCATATTTATATTTATATTTATTTTAAAAATATAGCTTCGTATTTGAGACTGTTCAATTCATATTCGTCCGTTCCATCCCTACTAATTTGTTAGCACTTATCACCATTTTACATACCTTCTCACTCCTACTCTCATCGGCCATGGCTGCTCCTTTCTCCTGCACTACTACCCCTTCTTTCTTCCTGCCATGACCCGGTGGCTGCTCCACATCCCATGCGAGATCTCCTACCGCGCCGAGTCCACACCGTCGCCCATGTCCTCACTCCTCAGCGCCCTTCACTGTCAAATGTCGATGTTAGCCTGTGCACTCCAGCCACCATCCCGCTGTACCTGCAGCCATGGCGCACTAGCGGCGTCCTCCACCAAAGCCCCCACCTGAGGAGCGACCTGCTTTCCCCCTTCCTCTGCTGAGCTCTACGTCGGTGGAGGTGGGGCTCCAGCCAATGAGGCCGTGACCACCACCGAGTGCTTGTCCTGTATGTGCAGTGGGTGGCTGTGTCGCCATTGCCATGACCGGAAGGGATCAAAAAGAAGAGAAGTTGGAGGAGGAAGAAGAATAACAAAATGGTCATAATTGATAAAACACCAGATTTTTAAAGAGGCAAATAATTAATTATAATCTTTGGGATGATAAATCCTAAAATACCAATCTTTGTGGTGGCATATACTCAATTTTCCATAAATAACGTGTCTACGATGTTTTGATAATTTTCTCCCCTGAGCAGTGTAGAAAATTTTGTTGGCCCAACTTACATAGGAAAATGACAGGAGAATTTTCAAAATGTGCACGCTGACATTGTTGTCAAGTAGACAAACTCAGCACGTTGTTTGAATAAAGAAATGGTTAGTGATATACGCTAGCGGCAATTATAGATATGATTATATAACTTCTATATTTATGATCTTTTGAATAATATGTTATTTTATTCTTTGAATAAATGTCTTTCATATTGATCGACATGTATGTGATTTATTATTGGAACTTTTTATGGTGTTATTCTAAATTATCTCTGATCTTATATTATTATGTAGGACAATTATGATTTACAGATCAGGACATGTATTGATTGATGATCATGTTTCACAGATCATAAATATATGATATTAAATCAATAATATGGACATATGTTAGAGAACATAATATTGGATTGACCCACATGAGATACTGCAGAAATTGTTATATTCTTAAATATTATCAGTTAGTATAATACATAGTGTATGTAGGATTCTTAGACTTGAGATCGTCATTGTTTTCTATATGTATAATAGTTTACTTAGTTGTTACTAAACACTACTCAGTGACTGGGTGGTTATGAAGATATCTTTCGGGTTTACTATAAAATATGCGGAAGAATATAATAGATCAAGATGGAATTTACCCGTCCTATACAACATGAGAGACATCTCTGGACCACTCGATGTGGTTGGATTAAGGAAGTGCATGGCCATGCCAAATGTGGTTGAGGAGTCAATCACATCTGAGTAATTCACTAGAGGTTCAAGTAAATCATCGAGCTATCATAGGATGGCACACTTCTCATCTTGAGTTTGATCTGGTATCATGAGGCAAAGGAATCGGTACAAAAGTATTATATAAGTTCGTCCAATATGATCTTTATATATGTTTGAGAATCGTTATATCCTGCTAAGGACCACTATCGACTTATGGACCAAAAAGGAGTTTTTAGCCCATGAAAAAATATGTATGAACCTATAGGATCACACACTTAATATGCTGGAATGATAAGAATTCAGATGATAGTCTCCGAGTGGAGATACGATCTTAACTCGTATTGGATAAGAATCCGATTGGAGACTATATAAGGAAAGGTACGGAGACTAAGAGAGGTATCCTGAAATACACCTATCAAAACCCTAGTCACTACCTCTCATAATCTCTGCCGCATACGCTAGTGCTACCACGTCGATGTACGGTGTTCCATGTCTGGACGTGTGGACCTCGATAGAGGCGTTGCTACGACTACGACATTGATCGGGACGATTACGAGGAGGAGACGATTGGCCAAAGAACGATCAACTACTTCCACTACATCGACATGCTCTTTGTTGAATTGACTGCTTTAACTCTACTTTTGATTCACTAGTGCGTCTAGTGCGTCTACTTCCGATTCTGAGAAGGTGTTCAAAAGCTTTGTTGGGGGTATTTTGGTAGTTAGCCAAATAGCGGATTAGTGCCTTGATCAAATTGTGGCACAGGAAGACACAAATGAGAAGTGTTTTAGGTCATGGAGAGTAGCGGGTAAAGTCTTGTAAACACTTTGATAAACGTGTCTGCCATGCTAATAGGCTTGACAGGTTTCTCGAATTACATAGCAGGTTAAGACCCACTATGTGGCATTGGTTATAGAGAAAGGAGAGGGGAGAGCTAGAGTTGAGGTGGTAAGAGACATATAGAGGTTGTCTAAGTCTTGAGTAGTTTTTTCTCTTTCTCTCTTTGTGAGAAATCTTGTGTGTGCAAGGATGGTACTTTGGGAGCATCTTGTAACCATCTATGTACTCGTCAATCACCCACTCTACTAGTAGTAGATCAAATCTTTGATCAATTCTTAGTGCCTCACTTGTTCTTTAATTAGTTTTTCATGTTTTTGAGCAAGATTCGAAATTATGACCTTAGTGGTTTTTGCCCAAATCTTTGCCTTGATTTCCATACTAGGACATGTGGTAGTAGGTCTGGAAGACTTCATGTCTTAAGTCCCCACAAGCAAGAAGTAATTTGGGTTTTTGGGTGTTCTTGAGTCCTTGATCGATTTTCTTCAAATTAGTGAAACCAGGTCCATGAATCTCGTGTTTCTTACCTTGATTTGGTTTCTAAGTCTCTACAAAAGGTATGTTCAAAGTTTCAAGTCATTTGAAGCCTATGGTAGGACTGGCCAGTGGTTAGACTGCCATACTCGTGTTGTCAGACAGGTACCAAGTGGTAGTCAAACCGGCCTTCTAGCCGCTGTAGCACTCTATTGAGCATCTTATCTTTGTAGTTGCACATAGCTATTGGAGTAAAAGTTTTGAAGTACTTGATGGGAAAATTTTGATATAATCATTCACCCCTTCTGATTACTGGCACCAGTTCTACAGAAATTCGCTTCGAACAATTCAATTTCACCTTAAAACAATTTAATTCCACGCTTGCAACAATTCAATTTGTTGTGATATTATGTTTGATTTTATTTTGGTGGTATGATTAATTTTGTTCTGGTAGTATATTTCAAAAAATAATTGTTTTGGTAGTATGTTTCATTTGTTCATGAATTCTCCTATTTTGTTCCTATAGTATATTTGATTTGTTTAACTGAATTCTCCTATTTTGTTCCTATAGTATATTTGATTTGTTTAACAAAACTACTATTGAATGAAGCTAAAGTATATGCAACTATCAGTTTAGGATCATGCTAGTGCATATAATGACAACATAGATGAAATATCAATTATATTCATAAATTACTATGAAAGAAGCAAATATTATTAATTATCAAAGTGGTGACCTTATAGCCAAGCTTACAAAGAATAGCCAGAAGGGGCTAACAAAGACTAGCAGCGGAAAACAAAAATAAACATAGTGGCCATTCGATGTACCCACAGGCAATCAATTAAGGAGCGAAGTCATGACTTGTCTTGACTTTGCTTATTTACCACTTCTTGATCTTCAGTTCCTACTTTTGCTCCTTTGAAGACGTTAAACGATAGAGAAAGCGAACAAAGCACAAATAATCTCAAAAGAAAAATCCAAAAACAAGAAAATTAGAATGAAAAGATATAGCTCAATTTTAGATGAATCTAGGAAGAATAATTGGGTCAATCGGTGTTCAGATGAAGGAGAAGGAAATCTCAGGAGATTTGTTGGGAACATAAATGAAATCTCAGGAGATTTGTTGGGAACATAAATTCCTAGAATTTGAGAGAGAAAGAAGAATATTCTCTAGAATATTCCTTTGGAATTTATTTTAATAGTAGGCTAGTGGCTGACAGGTAGGCCCAACAGATTTTTGGGATTTTTGGAAGAAACAAAATTCTAGAAAAAGCTCTAGTGTATGACAGGTGGGCCGTGACTCATGAACTAAGTCCACAGGGTTGACATTATCTACGGTGGACTTGGTGCACTATGGTTCTGGCTAGGACTGATGTGGCAAGGTGACATGGCAAACACGTATGTAACAAGCAATGAGGTGGCACCTGTAACACCCCTGGACCCACATTACCCTGGGATGTCACTAAACTACTCTACAAACTAGCCAATTTACAAGGTAAAATAAACTGACAATAATTTCTAAATCATGATAAGCTAAGCGGAAGCAAACTAAAACAAAGATAAAGGAACACTACTAATTAAAGAACAGCCGCAAATAACTTTAACCAATTAATGCGAACCACAACCTAATTTTAATAATTAAAAGTGATCAACAATGAGAGATAAAAATGAATAACTGGAGATGGCACTTATTTATTATAATATGAAACATGATATGGTGTATGACAGTGATGGGCCGCTCTACCCTTCCCATGCATGCTCGAGAATCACCTGGAATGGGGGGGGGGAGACAAGACTGAGATAAAAATCTCACCAAGCAAACTATTTAATAAGCTAATTAAACTACAATAATTTAATCGTCAACATTTATTTTCCACAATGACCATATTTATATCCTCAACCCCAAATCACCACTAACGACGGTAAAACATTAGCAAATAAATCTTGTTTGACTACTTCATATCCTCAACCACTACCACTACCAAAGACAATAAAGCATTAACACGTTTTCCTTCACTACTTAATTATTTCTCATATCTACAACTGCTATCAACAATTACCACAAGAGAAAAGAATCTCATGGCACAATCACAACTCCTACCACCCCCATTCCTCATACTACAAGTGACTCTCATGATCCAATTCCACATTACAACTAAGAAGTTGCATTTGTTTGCAAAGTAACTCCACCACCATACATTGCATAAGTATGCAACTGATCTTTCCACAATGTAATGCATATGAATGCGTAAGATCCACTGCACCCTTACCCAACAAGATAAGAGCGTGCATCGTACTATGGCAATGTACGAGGCTTACCGGTACCGTCGCGGCTATAAGCGGTCACATCCACAATGCAGATGTCATGACATGTTATGAATGATATAATAATCATAATCCACAAGAATTTAACCTCACACAACAACATCATATGCATCATGAATTTAACCACAAATGATAACAACATAATCATCGTGAATACTTCCTCATAATCCACATGTGTCTCATTAAGCACAATGCCAATACTTCATAACATCATTATCACATATCCCACATTTGATTCACTAAGATCATAATCAAATGATCTATAGGGAACCCTACCACACAGATCACAATATATTCATCAAGAATGCTACCACCACAACCACAAATATTCACTAAGAATACTACCACCTAGACCACAATTTATTCATAAAGAATTCTACCCCACAACTGTATTTGTTTCATCAAGAATAATTTTGCATACCCACAATTAAACCATCAAAACCATCAACAATTGAATTCTTAAAATACTACCACACGGACCATATTGAGGTAGCATGTAACAATGACATAGCATCTCAAATTAAATAATTAATTAATTAATGTGAAAGTAGAATGATTAACGAGTTAAACAGTAGCACAACTGCTACGTTTACTTGTCTCTACCAGCGAAGCGAAGAAATCACGCGTGTTTAGGAGCAAAACCACTTGTCCAAAAGTACCTCTCAGCACAATACTACAGCAATAAAAACGTGACTTATGAAATAAAAATATCGTTAAACCCCAAAACCCGACAACATCCCTCTCTGCTTAACGGTTCTACACTCTACCCGCAGCAGCAGCGCTGCTTAATTTTTTTGTATCTTTAAAATTATTAAACCATTTGTAGAGAAAGATATATTTCTAGAATCTTCACTTTTCATGGAGATCACTTATTTTGATTTCGTTACTAACAAGATATAACTTAATGCGCAAAACAGAGGATGTTCCCGGTTCTGGCAATCTGGGCAGCCAGTTTCTAATGCACCCCAACCACAGTACAAGGCTCTAAAAATTATGATTTTTGTACAGTAGTTAGATTACTGAATTCTCTACATTTTTCACAATTGTGATCAAAAACATAAAAATCATCTACTACTCCTAAATCACACCCGAACAGACATATGTCCCAGTCTGCACCCCTGACAGACAGCAAGGTTTCCGACCCTGCTGCGCCCAAATCCCGTGGCCAAACATTCTGAAAAAAATACAGAAGATAGGTCTCATTGTCCTCTACAATTTTTCTTTTGGGCAGACCCACAGGAAAAATCGTTTCGTAGGTCTAAACTGCGCAAACAGTTGCGCTACACGGATTGATCTACAGGCAGACAGTAGGAATTCCCTAATCGGAGAATTGAATTGCTAAAGCCCATCAATTCCAATGCTACGTATCCTAATTATAGCAAATCCAGAAGGGTTTGGGATGTGGGAGAGTTACCTAGGGGATCACCCCTCTTCTTTCCTCCTCCGCCTCTTCTTCTTCCCTTCCTTCTCTTCCTTCTCTTCTCCTTCCTTGCTTTCCCCTTTGCATCAATGGACATGGCAGCAATTTGGGGGAGGGTGGAGGCGCAAGGGGAGTAAGGGGTGGCGGCTGGGGGGAGATGAAAGGGGTGGGGGGGTTGGCCAAAGGGTTTTTATGGGGGAAAACTAGGGTTAGGCGCAAGCCCACCCCTCGAGACAGCCCACAAAGTGAATTTTAATTAATTTAATTTATATTTTATTTTAGACTATTCCTCAAATTTATTTTTCCTTCCCGCGATTTACCGAAAAACCGGACGATTCCACGATTACGCTAAAAAAACAACGTCGAAACGACGTTCAAGGTATTACATTCTCCCCACCTAAAAAGGATTCGTCCTCGAATCTAACGACTCAACCCACGAGACAAAAGAACAACCAAAGAAAGAGCACCCAAAGGATAGAGCATCATAAGGGGACAATAATTACAGATACTCTCCCACCTCGAAAGTTTAGGTTCTTTTTTCGTATCTGATCTTCAAGCTTCCACGTCGCCTCCCACTCGAACAGATTCGTCCAGAGGACCTCTACACACGTGGTGGCCCTCTTCCTCATGACCAGCTCCGGTGAGTCCACGATTCATGTTGGTCCAAGCCGAATGCCCGCAACTCTTCTGTCGGCTCTGAGCGGCCAACAGGTCCTGCCATTCTCGCAAAATTCCTCGCCACAACTATTAAACCACTATCTAATACCATCCTCCTTCTAAAAACACTTTCCTCTTATTAAATATAATCGGGATAATACATTTACCCCTTTAAAAGAATTTGACCATAAATTTCACCCACATCATTCAACTCGAAGCACAAGCAATAACTTTTACAAATAGAACCCAACAAAAGAAGAATAAAGAAATCTCAAGCAACACACAAGCAACCAGGTTTCCTTCGAATGACCACGATCCAAATCAAAGAACTCACCACAAAACCTTTTACACTCTCCAAATAGACATTTGGAGATACCACACCACATAGGCCAAGAGTTAAAATCACTCGAAAGACTAGAACAATCATTTTTCTTTTCCCAATTGGAAAAGACTATGCCTCTACATCATACAATTCAACTTGCAGATGACCTCTGCCATAAATACACAGTTTAAACAAGAATCAAGAGAGCATTTTACTACTTGAGATATCATTAATTTCCCAATCCATTCCCTTTCAAAATTTAACTTTCTTGAACCAAGTATTATCAACTCAACGCCCAACACACCCTCTCATTTATCTCAAGTTGACTACCTCAACAATAAGCTCAAACTGAGTACATTATCTACACCCTTGTAGATAGACTCTACTGCCCCCCCCACAAAGCATACTCTAGCCAAGGCCTTGACCAATGGAATTATTTTGACAGATAATTTCTAATGAACATCAATCCCTTATGGATAACAACTCAAAATATCACACCCACACATACTCATTTACTGCACCTCAAGGATGCTATCCACGATCCTCACACTATTGGAAATCCACTCTGATCCACTATTCCTACACATAACACTGGGCCTCCAAGGTTCTGGCACAACAAAAGTGAAGCCCAGACTCAACTTTCAAGACTCCACAACAAACTTCTCATATGAAGATGGGGAAATCCTCAAATGAAATCCCTAAAATTTTCACAATTCAAATACACTCGATTCTTAACATCAACAAATCATTCGGCTCCAAAACAAATATTTTATTTAAATCAAACCCTTCCCAAGGATTATTTCACAAAAATAATATATCAGCCAATGCATCTCAAACATCGTGATATTTAAGACTTCCACAAAAACATATTCTAGATCACCACTAACCAGTTTCCATCACATAACACAAGGCTTCGCAACACAAATCGGTTACCCTTTCTTCGAAGAAGAGGTAAGAAGAAATAAATTCCAGTACACAGAAAACCGTCATCATTCACAGTAGCCGTAAGGCCAAGAGAAAAAAAGCAATGAGGCTAGAAAACACAAGATGAGATCATCTGTACCTCAAATACTTCCAGTACACTCTTTCTTTTAACAAGAAATATTTTTTTATTACCACATCCTGCCAGTTCCAACAAAAGAGACTTGAAGACCACAACACAAGGTTTAGATAAAAACTAATAAAATCATTCATCACGTCGTTTTACTCAAAGCAATCTTGGCTACCACACAAGTCATAAGGTCCAAAAAGATCCCAACCGTAAATATCAAATTCTTTGATTTAAATAGTATCATGGAACTAACAAATTCTTTTGTTTAGACATTCAACACCATAATCACAACTACGTACTGTCAATTGTATTAATAACAAGATAAAATATTCTTTGCAAGAATCATCATGTACTCTTATCCCTTCATATTTTTTTCAAAAGGAACACCATAAATCACTTCATCATATCCCTATTATCTAAATAAGATTCCAACTACTTATCCTAGGAAAAACCCAGAGAACCAGCCACAATATTGAAAACAAACTCTTTAACATGATGATATTAGAACATGACAACCTCACAAACATGCTGGTATAAATCTCTTATTAGATTTCATATATTTAACTCTTATTGATGCTCAACTCTAATTTAGCAAAAATTAAATGCACTCTAGCCATTACTGTCAATAATTGTTTATTATTTTTCATCATCGTAGCATTAATGATCCTATCGCTGTTTTGCAATCGCAAGAACAATTATGAGCACAGATTCAATATTCCTCCTTATGCTCCGAAATTAAAATAAAATAAATTTAAACATCAATAATACCAGCTTTATAAGACAAGATTTCACAAGTCAATACATCAACCTTCATCTATTTCTTTATACATATTTCAACAGTTTAGTATGGCAAAAGTTACATGAATTTAGCAGTTGTACAGGCTCACCAAGTATGTAAAGTGAGGGCATATTAAATGTTAATATTACTAAGGCAATATTCCAACACCTCCTTACTTAACTATCCCAAATGGTTAAATTAATTACTTAAGACCAAATAATCTAATCTATCCAATAAGTTGAAAATTTAAACAGCCACAGTAATCAAATCAATTCTTTTTTTCATATTTCTCAATAACTGCATGAGTTCTAAACATGAACCAACAATTTCTTAACCACAAATTTTCAAGACACTACAATAGGACAACATCATATTAATCAACTTCACTTCTAAGGATGTTAATAGAAATTAATTATGTACCACGCTAACATTTCAACTTGATAATTCACAACTTATCAATGATTTATATGATTGCCACCTCGTACTTAAACACCATAAAGGGCTTTAACACTTCCTTTCAGAAAAAGGGGAAATAAACTCGAACAATTGAAATAACCCAAAAGAAATGCATAGAGCCACGGTTTATAAGTTAATAAACTTACAACATAAAGCTCTGATTTTTTTTCAAAATGTCAATGAATAAATGAGTCATGTTTTTCAATAAGGAAGATGGAACAAACATTGAAAATACCCGCCTCGCCAATTAATAACGCTCACGAGTAGCATGAGCAACTCAATAATCAGAAAAATAATAATTGTCTCGAGAATAATATAAGGCCTATTGACACTCAACAACTGCAATGAACCGCTAACCCAAGAGAAGTTCATCATCTGTAATAGGCTAAGAATTGGTCAAAGACAACTCAAGGAATATAACAATTTTTTCAAGAAACTCACCTATAACATCAGTAACTAAGTTATCCGATGTAACTACATCACTAACCTCATACCACGAACAGTGGTATAGACTGGCAATACCCAAGGCAACAACTACAACCTCTACCTCTTATCAATGCCTATCCTCACTCATAGCAGTCATAGAAGCAAGTCATAATTATACAAGATTATCTCATAACATGAATCATCAATACAACATGTCGAAAGCATAAATGCAATGTTTAACTCATCCCATCCTACGGTGCACCAGTGTGTCAATTTTAATAATTTAATTACCGCGGACCTAATGCCCACTCTGATACCAACTGTAACACCCCAGGACCTACATTACCCTAGGATGCCACTAAACCACTCTACAAGTTAGCCAATTTATAATGTAACATAAACTGACAATAATTTCTAAATCATGATAAGCTAAGCAGAAGCATACTAAAACAAAGGTAAAGGAACACTACTAATTAAAGAACAGCCGCTAATAACTTTAACCAATTAATGCGAACCACAATCAAACTTTAATAATTAAAAGTGACCAACAATGAGAGATAAAAATGAATAACTGGAGACTACACTAATTTATTACAGTATGAAACATGATATGGTGTGTGACAGTCATGGACCGTTCTACCCTTCCCATGCATGCTCAAGAATCACCTGGAAGGGGGGAAACAAGAGTGAGATAAAAAATCTCAGCAAGCGAACTGTTTAACAAGATAATTAAACTACAATAGTTCAATCGTCAACATTTATTTCCCACAATAACCACATTTATATCCTCAACCCTAAATCACCACCAACGACGGTAAAACATTAGCTAATAATCTTATTTGATTACTCCATATCCTCAACCACAACCACTACCAAAGATAATAAAGCATTAACATGTTTTACATCACTACTTTATTATTTCTTACATCCACAACTGCTATCAACAATTACCACAAGAGAAAAGAATCTCATGCCACAATCACAACTCCTACCATACCACAAGGGATGAACCCCCATTCTACGACCATAGCCACATTGCTCATACCACAAGTGACTCTCATGAGCCAATTTCACATTAGAACTAAGAAGTTGCATTTGTTTGCAAAGTAACTTCACCACCATACATTGCATAAGTATGCAACTGATCTTTCTACAATGTAATGCATATGAATGTGTGTGATCCACTGCACTCTTACCCAACAAGGTAAGAGTGTGCATCATACTATGGCAATATACGATGATTACGATGCAGCGCAGTTGGTTATAAGCGGTGACATTCACAATGCAAATGTCATAACATGTTATGAATGATATGATAATCATAATCCACAAGTATTTAACCTCAAACAACAACATCATATTGATCATGAATATAACCACAAAGGATAACAACATAATCATCGTGAATACTTTCTCATAATTCACATGTGTCTCATTAAGCACAATGCCAATACTTCATAACATCATTACCATATATCCCACATTTGGTTCACCATGATCATAATCAATTGATCTATAGGGAACCCTACCACATAGACCACAATATATTTATCAAGAATGCTACCACCACAACCACAAATATTCACTAAGAATATTACCACCTAGACCACAATTTATTCATAAAGAATTCTACCCCACAACTGTATTTGTTTCATCAAGAACAATTCTGCATACCCACAATTAAACCATCAAGACCATCAACAATTAAATTATTAAAATACTACCACATGGACCATATTGAGGTAGCATGTAACAATGACATAGCATCTCAAATTAAATAATTAATTAATGTGAAAATAGAATGATTAAGGAGTTAAACAGTAGCACAACGGCTACGTTTACTTGCCTCTACCGGCGAAGCGAAGAAATCACGCGTGTTCAGGAGCAAAACCACATGTCCAAAAGTACCTCTCAGCACAATACTACAGCAATAAAAATGCGACTTAAGAAGTAAAAATATCGCTAAACCCCAAAACCCCACAACATCCCTCTCCGCTTAACGGTTCTACACTCTACCCGCTGTAGCAGCACTGCTTAATTTTTTTTATCTTGAAAATTATTAAACCATTTATAGAGAAAGATATATTTCTGGAATCTTCACTTTTCATGGAGATCACTTATTTTGCTTTCGTTACTAACAAGGTGTAACTTAATGCGCAAAACACGTTCCCTGTTCTGGCAATCTGGGTAGCCAGTTTTAACGCACCCCAACCACAGTATAAGGCTCTAAAAATTATGATTTTTGTACAGTAGTTAGATTACTGAATTCCCTACATTTTTTACAATTGTGACGAAAAACATAAAAATCATCTACTACTCTTAAATCACACCCGAACAGACATATGTCCCAGTCTACACCCCTGACAGACAGCAAGGTTCCCGACCCTGCTGCGCCCAAATCCCGCGGCCAAACATTCTAAAAAAATACAGAAGATAGGTCTCGTTGTCCTCTACAATTATCCTTTTGGGCAGACCCACAAGAAAAATCGTTTCGTAGGTCTAAACTGCGCAAATAGTTGCGCTGCACGGATTGATATACAGGCAGACAGCAGGAATTTCCTAATCAGAGAATTGAATTGCTAAACCCTATCAATTCCAATGCTAAGTACCCTAATTACAGTAAAACCAGAAGGGTTTGGGATGTGGAAGAGATACCTAGGGGATCACCCCTCTTCTTTCCTCCTCCTCTTCTTCTTCCCTTCCTTCTCTTCTCCTTCCTTGCTTTCCCCTTTGCATCAATGGACATGGCAGCAGTTTGGGGGAGGGTGGAGGCGTAAGGGGAGTAAGGGGTGGCGGCTGGGGGAAAGAAAAGGGGGTAGGGGGTTGGCCAAAGGGTTTTTGTGGGGGAAAACTAGGGTTAGGGGGTCGGGGCGGCTCCACTTGGGCTGATTGGCCCAAGGTGGCAAGCCCAACCCTTCAGACAGCCCACAAAGTGAATTTTAATTAGTTTAATTTAATTTTTTAATTTTAGACTATTCCTCAATTTTATTTTCCCTTCCCGTGATTTACTGAAAAACCAGGCGATTCCGCGATTCCGCTAAAAAAACGACGCCGAAACGACATTCATGGTATTGCAACACCCATGTGGCTGTGATGTGGCATCCTACGTGGTTGATGACATGGTCTGATGTTGCAATGGATGAGGTGGTAGACTAGGTCTTGCGTGGCTGCTGTGTGGCTTCAACGTCGAACAATACGCTGACATGGACCTGACACCTCATCGGTAGAGCACTGTAGCTTTGCTATTCTAGCAAAGAACTTCGACAAACTTCACAACGGTGAACTAGGGATTCTCTGGTGAAGCTGACAGGTTGATTTGGGCTAGCGGAGCACGGCGAACATAGTGGTGAAGATGGCGTGGTCATCGGCGAATGGATGCGACCGGTGGTGAGGAAAAGGTGGTGGCGGACTTCAGGTGCACGACGAGATTGGTCAGCAATGACACATTGGCTTCGGTGAGATGCGAAAAAGGAGGAGCAAGGCAAGGTGAAGCTCGGCATGTGTTCATCGAAGGTGGAAGCTCACCAATGTGGGTGCAATTACTCACAGAGTTGGGAGAGGTGGCATGGAGGGGACTCCATGGTAGCCATGACTGTGTCGTTGTAGCAGTTTCAAAGAAGAAGACTAGGTTGAAGATGGTGTACCAGATTCTGATAGGTGAGGCTCATGTGTCAGCGAGGAAGGGAGAGGGAAAGAGGCAGCTGATGGGTGGGGTTGGCCAGCGACTGCGTGGGGAAGGGACGCGTGGCGGCGACACATGGTCCATGTGGTTGGGCTGGGGCAAGCAGGCCGCACAAGCAAGGCTAGGCCGACGGAAGTGAAAGGAATAGACCACAAGGAAAGGAGATTCGGCCCGAGAATGTAATCCAAAATTTCAATGATTTCCAAATTTCAAAAATTGAGATAGATTTAATTGAGCTCCAATAAATAACAAATAAACTCCAAAAAATCCAAGAAAATACAAAAAATCCTTGCAACACAAGGAACCCAACTAAAACTAGTTTTGATTTAATTGATGATTATTTTATTTATATTAAATCTTTCTAATTTTTGAAAATTCAATTTGAGCTTTAATTAATTAAAGAAAAATTTAAATGGTTATTTTTATTTTAAAAACTTTAAAAGCACTAAAAACATGATGTTATAGGATATGGGTAGGCTGTGCTAGTATAAAATAAGTTTTTCCTATTGTGTAAGTCAGAAAGCAGTGCAACGAAAGAAGAGTTGGAGTAGCCTAATCCAACGAAGCATCCTCTCACATTCCTCAAAGCATCGTGGATCACTAGCGTTGTAGTAATCACAGTAGCGCCTCTATGGCACATGTTCCGGGGTGTAACACTGTGCATCGATGTGCTAGCATCAACGCATATATATAGCAAAGCTTTAGAGGGGGTTGGCGGCTAGGGTTTTTATGAGTGTTGTGATGTATGCCCAAAAGCCCACGCCTATCCTTACATAGAGGCCCCTTAGTAGAATCCTACAGTAGAGGCCTATTAAGGTACAAAGCTAGCATGAACGAATTGTATCTGAATCGGTATGCTCTAGCTCATTAACTGTGTGACCTTGTAGGTTCATATATATTCAGCCACAACCCAAAAACCCCTTTATTATCCACAAGTCAGTAGTGGTCCCTAGCAGGACATAATGATCCTCAAATACACATAAGGATCATATCAGACAAACCTATATGTTACTCATGAGCTAATTGATCCCTTTGCCTCACGATACCAGATCGAACTCAAGGTGACATGTATGCTATCTTATGATAGTTCGATCATTCACTTAACCTTTTAGTGGATTACTTAGTTGCAGTTAATTCTTCAACCATATTCACCATGGCCATATGCTTTCCTAATCTAACCACATCAAGGGACCAGAGATATCTCTCCCGTTAAAGAGAAAGCACAAATTCCATCTTGATCGCTCATATCCTTTCATATATTTTATAGTAGATCTAAAAACTATCTTTATGACTATCCAGATATATATTAGTGTTTGACAACTTCTAGGTACATATGTAAGAAACAAATAACTATCCTAGGTCTAAGGATCCCCTATACATTGGATGAGACCAACTAATGAACTTAAGCATATAATAGTTCTCGTAATATCTCAATATAGGTCAATCCGACATCATATTATCTAATATATATCTATATTATTGATTCTCATACATATGATCTGTGAAACGTGATCATCAATTAATACATATACTGATATATAAATTATAAGTATCTAACATAATGATATAAGATCAGAGATTGAAAATATCATCATAAATATATAGAGTTCGACAAGTAAGTTTTACCAATCAATATAAATAATAGTTTATTTAAAAAGATAAAATAACATATTATACAAAGATTCATAAATATATAGTTGATATAATCACCTACATAATTACTCCTTATACATACCAATAAAAATTTATACCATACGTCTCGTCGGAGACCAGCTCAAACTAGATAAGCAACCATCGTGGAAGCGACCGGTGATTCAAAGCGATGGATGCATTTGGTCTATGGAACAGCTGGCCATATCAACATTAATTTTGCTTGTTTGACTAGCCAAAACCGATGTAGAAATTTTTTATTTTTAGTTTGATAGCTACAGACCCTGCTTGTGATTGGGGATATGACGACCTTTCGTACTTTGTAGGTGACGCACGTCATCCAATACATCATCGTACTCTGGTCATCCAATAGTCGATAACGTATGGTATCTATACATTTTACCAAATTGCTAGTTAGCTACTCTGTCTGTGAGATTAGTACCTTAAGCTTAGTAAGCTACAACTTGGATGGTAGTTGATGCGAACTAATTTTCAGTCACTACATGAAAAATACCTATTTTTTTCTAATAAACGAGATATTGTAGTGAACTAGCGACACAGACACCTCGGCCTATGCCAGTCCAGACCTTTTTCATATTTTTAATGAACGAGATATTATAGTTGATGCTCACTGATCTCTTTTCTAAAGATGGTATTAACTTTTCACGGAATTGATGATTACTTTTTGTAACTTCGTATTACCATAAATTAATAAAATTATAATATTATGAGAAAGTCTAGTGATATTGTTTTTATATGACTAATCTAGATAGTTTTTTACATGTTGGAGAAAGTAAAAGAACTGCCATTTTAATTCTTCTGGAACTCGAGCAACTGTCTTTCCAGGCGAGTTTGAAAGCCTTCCACATTATCAGTTCGTTATTTTTATTGGGAAACTAAAGATAAGGATCCCCGTTTAAACGGATCCTCTCCGTTTAAACGAGTCTTTATCTATAATGGGCACCTCATCCCACCCCCTATAAATAGAGAGCCATATGGCTGATTTTGTACCCAATGCATATGAAGCAATAAAGAAAG
This sequence comes from Melocanna baccifera, assembly GCA_036346265.1. Lineage (NCBI taxonomy): Eukaryota > Viridiplantae > Streptophyta > Magnoliopsida > Poales > Poaceae > Melocanna > Melocanna baccifera. The sequence continues at coordinate 6,424,423 of CM070696.1, read as the reverse complement.
ACCAGGAGTTCTCTCTACCTCTCTGTGTTCAATCTATTATTCTGTGTTTCTGTGATTGATTCGTTCTTATTCTAAGCAGAGGAATCGCTCGGACTGGTCGCCAGCGAGAGTTCCTCAACACGTTATCAGCACGACTACGCTCTGGTGAACGAGGTAATCATCGAAGCACAGATTGAATTTTCTAGATCGCTTTTGAATCTATTTTTCCTTCGTGTTCTAGATTTATTTTGTCTACGGTGCAAATTCGCCCTAATTTACCGCGAGCAGACTTGAAGTCGCCGGCACAATGTCGATCGGTAAATTACTTGCAAGGGTGGATGTCGATTGCACTGTAGATTGATCTACCACGAGCAGACCCGAAGTCGCCGGCGTATCCGTCGATCGGTAGATCACGCACATTAAATTTGCATCTGTTCTTCTTGTTCGAATGTATGACATCACAGATTGAAAAAAAAGGGGTGTTCGTGTGTCACACGGTCGGCCGCCACCGCGCCTGCATGCGCGCCGCCTCCCGCATGAGGCACCGCCGGCCACCACCGCGCCTGCATGCGCGCCGCCTCCCGCATGAGGCACCGCCGGCTGCGATCGCGCCATGGCTGCCACCGACGCTCACCGTCGATCCTGTGTCACCGCTCGAAGCCAGGCCTCCCCGCGCGCGTGCCCTGCATGGCCGCCGACCTCGCCTCCACCCCACGGCAGCACATGGTGGCCCATGGCAGCGAACGGCAGCACGTGGCAGCCCATGGAAGCAAACGGCAACAAATCCCCGCCGTGGTAGCCGATGGCAGCCGCCGTCGTAGATCCGGTGCCTGCGCCTGTAGTCGCTCCACCGACGCCCGCCGCGGCAGCTGCCGACAGCCGAAACCCCTGCCGTGGTAGCCGCCGGCAGCCACCGCGACAACTACCCGTTGGTGCCCGAAGCACACAAGCGTCGCCACGGCCGCCGTCGAATCCCGAAAAACCCTGCCGTGGTAGCGGCCGGTAGCCGCCACGGCAGCGCACGGACCACCGGCCTCTTCCATGGTGCCCGAATCACCAAGACCCCGCCATGACAACCGTCGGCAAAACATCCGCCGCCATGGCAGCCGCCGGCAGCAGATCCGCCACCATGGCAGCCGACGGCAGCAAATCCGCTGCCACGGCAGCCGCCGGTAGCCGCCACGGCAGCAACGCTCCGGTGCCCGAAGCACCAACTCCCGCCGCCGGGCGTCCGCCATGGCAGCAGATGGCAGCGGATTGGATACCACGGCAGCCACCGGTAGCCGCCACGGCAGCAACGCTCCGGTGCCCGAAGCACCAACTCCTGCCGCCGGGCGTCCGCCATGGTAGCGGATGGCAGCCGCCACCGCGCGAATCGCCCGCCGTGGCAACCTTTTGGCCTGAATCGGCGGAAATGGCAGAAAAATTTGTGGCCTGATTTTTTTTTGTGGGAAGGCATCGGTAGGGAAGAGATAAGGTGGGCAATCTTGCCAAAAGGCCCTCGGGCTTCTCTAATATTTCGGCCATACGACGGCAATTTTCAGAAAACCCTTGGAAAAATCAGGAAATTGCGTAAATTTTTCTCTGAATTGAAAATTTGCATATAGACCCCTAGAAAATGCAGAATTCGCTGAAAATTTATTTTCTAGCATAAAACGGCCTCGGAAACCCGAATTTTGCATTATTTTTAGCATTTGAAGCTTATTTATTTATGTCATTATTGTTTTATGTATTTTCTGTATTTATTTACTGTTTTGATTAATTGTAATTATTTAATTGCTTTTAATCACTGAAAATTAGCAGTAAATTATGAAAAATGCATAGAAAATTATGGAACATTACGAGAATTTATTGTACCATTTATTTACTGCAGAAATAATTCCATGCATGTTTACTCAAGTAAACTTATATGTTCCATTCATCACATGTAGATGACTGGCATCACGAACCGGGAGTTCGAGGAGCTTGCCCAGCATGGCAAGAACTATCTGACGTGGGCATCCGATGTCGAGATAGTACTTGGAGCCAGGAAGCTCCGCGCAGCTATTGGGATTGGCGGAAGGCATGACGCCAAACCTACACGAGGAAAATGATCGGGCACTTCATTTCCTCGAGCACCACCTCGCATTACTCTCAAGAAGGAGTATATGGCGGAGAAAGCGCGCTAGCACTCTGGACCGCACTCAAGAAGCGGTTTGAGAGGCTAAAGTACACCATTCTTCCTCAAGCGAGCAGAGTGGATCGGACTAAGATTTGCCGATTTCAAGGCGGTCGGGAGTATAATTCGCATTGCACAGACTTTGTACCAATCTTCAACTCGTGGCAAGCGGATCACGGATGAGCGTAAGATTGAGAAGACCTGCCCACCTTTCACCCCAATGTCATCAGATCCGCCCGCAACTATCGTCAAGACGGCTACAAGGAGTACGCCGAATTGATTGATATGATGCAGTAGCGGAGGCTCGGGACGAACTTCTCCGCAAGAATTATGTCACTCGGCCATTGGGAGCTCCGTGGCCGTGAAGCCAATCTTTGGGAGCTATAAGGTGCGAAAGCCCTTGATGAAAAGAAGGGGAAGAAGGGTAAGGCCGTTGCCCGAAAGGCAAGTCGATACTCCAAATGACAAAGGGCTAAGGAGAGTGGCAAAACCTATGGCCAGCAGAACCAAGGTTGCTACAAGTGTGGCAAGTGGGGCATTGGTCGCGGATCCGTAAAGCGTCGCAATATGTAATTGATGCCCACCAAGCCCGTAAGAGGAATGGCAAAGGGCACCAAGCTCACTTTGCACTGTTGAGGGGAGCATCATGAGCCGATCTTTGAAATGATGGAGGTTGAGTCCATTCCGCAGCGAAGACCCCTTACGACCTAGAGGTAGCCACCTCCATGATTTCTCTCGAAGAGAATATCACTCCTGAAAAGATAGCCGAAGAAGTCAATGACTTTCTAGTTGATTCCGTCTGATGCACAGAATGCATGAGACGTTAATTGTCATTTATTTTGCATTAAATGGACAAGTTAGATCTTGCATGGATGGTACTTTATTTTTGTCTTCTCGTAATGGTTGGATGATTTTGAAATAATTCATTCATTTATTCAGTTTATAATGGCATGAACACGTGTGGCTATATTATACCAACATTAAGGCGCTGCGCGTACATCGCCTGAAGACGATTTGAAGCTCAACTATTCTCGTCTCGCACGACAGATTAGGCCACCTGTGTCTTAGGATGATGAGAAATATAATTAACAATTCTCACGGGCATAATATTAATGTGAAGAATTTCCGAATCTGAAGATTTTGTGTGCCTGCATGTGCCACCGGAAATTAATCACTAGACCATCCACTCAAAGTGAAGGATGAAGTCCTGCATTCTGGAACGCATCCAGGGAGACATTTGTGGTCCTATCCAGCCCATCTCGAGTCCATTTAGGTATTTCATGGTGCTCATTGATGCTTCCTCAAAGTGGTCATATGTGGGTTTATTATCCACAAGAAACCATGCTTTCGCCAAATTGATCTCGCAGATCATTCGCATCGTAAATGTGTTCCCGATCATCGCATCAAGTCCATCGAATGGACAATGCCGAGAATTTACTTCAAAAGCATTTGATGATTATTGCATGGCGATGGGAATTGCGATTGAGCATTCGGTACCACATGTCCATACCTGAATGGTTTGGCGAGGCATTGATTAAGAGAATTAAATTTATTGCCCGACTCCTCTTGCAGAATTGTAATTTGCCGGCTACATGTTGGGGACACGCAGATCCTACATGCAATGAATCTCATCAATTTTAGACCTTGACCTACAACATCCATTCACCTATGCAACTAGCGCAAGGGTCACCACCAAAATTTCTCATCTCGGGAGGTTTTGATGCAAGGTTTATGTACCTATACCCCTCCGCAATGAACGCAATGGGCCCTCTCCGTAAGATCGGGATATCGTTGGTTATGAGACGCATCCATAATCGTGTATTTGGAACCCATGTCGGAGATTTGCATCTTGCCGCCATTGATCGCATTTTTGATGAGGATAATTTTCCGACATTAGGGAGAAATCAACCCGTTGATGAAAAATGTCGGAAATTACGTGGGAAGCCACGGAATTCCTGCACATGACCCGCGCACTGGTGAAACTGAAAAAGAGGTCCAGAAGATCATCGATTTGCAAGCATTAGCAAATCAACTGCCCGATCACTTTAGTGATTTGAAGAGCGTGACTAAGTCGCATGTGCCTGCACGCAATGCACCGGAGAGGGTCGAAATACCAAAGAAAATTGAAGGTATCCCTAATCCCGTCCAGAGGCCTCAGAATAAAAGGGCGAGAACTCCGGCTCTCGAATCCAAAGTAACCGGGGCGCTGGCGAAAAGGATAAGAAGGACTTATCACGGCCGATCACCAAGTCCCCGAATGAGAAGGGGAGCCGCTGAGACTGGCACAAGTATGACACCTGTTGTAAAGGACATACCGGATCTGAATATCCCCATCGGCATGGATGTGTGCGCACACATCGGAGCCGAAAAACTAAAGGACTTGCCACCGCAATGGAAAGAAGCGATCGCAAGATGAAGCTCGTAAGAAGCAACTCATGAAGAAATAGCTATAAATTATGTGCACACGGGAGAGTCCCTGAACAGGACAACAGCCAATGTCGATATCTACTTCGCAAAGAAAATTGCCACAATCATTGATCTTGATCCCGAGCCTGCATCGCTCACTGAATGTAAGAAAAGATCATATTGGGAAGATTGGAAGAAGGCAATAGCAACCGAATTGCTATCTCTGAACAAAAGAGAAGTGTTTGGGCCCGTATGCCGCACTCCTCCCCATGTGCACCCTGTAGGGCACAAGTGGGTATTTGTTCGAAAGAGAAATGAAAGAAACGAAGTAGTGAGATACAAAGCAAGGCTGGTAGCACAAGGTTTCACTCAACGTCCTGGAGTTGATTATGAAGAAACCTACTCCCGGTCATGAGTGGAATTACCTTTAGATACTTGATCTCAATGGCAGTGAACTTGAATTTAGAAATGAAACTGATGGATGTTGTGACTGCATATCTTTATGGTAACTTGGATTCGGAGATTTATATGAAAGTCCTTGAAGGAATTCCTCTCCCGAACCAAGACAGAGCAAATAGAAATCTGTACAGTGTGAAGCTTAGAAAGTCCCTGTATGGACTGAAGCAATCTGGCAGAATGTGGTATAATCGCTTAAGCGACTTTCTCTGCAAGAAAGGCTACACAAACAATGAAGACTGTCCTTGTGTATTTATACGGCGATCCCAGAATGGATTCTGTATAATCTCAGTGTATGTAGATGATCTGAATATTATCGGGACAGTGAATGATATAAAAGAAGCAAGCTCCTACTTGGAGTCAGAGTTTGAAATGAAGGACTTGGGCAAGACCAAGTTCTGCTTAGGCCTGCAGCTTGAGCATGTCCCTGGAGGAGTCTTAGTACATCAGTCGACCTACACCCAGAAGGTGCTAGAAAGATTCGGCTTTGAGAAAGCATTCCCATTAAAAGTACCTATGATTGGGAGATCTTTGCAGCAAGAAAAAGATCCTTTCCGACCTAGGGAAGAGGGGGAGGAAGTCCTGGGACCGGAATTCCCATACTTGAGTGCAGTTGGAGCACTCATGTACTTAGCAAACTGCACTAGACCGGATATTGCCTTTGCCGTGAACCTATTAGCAAGGTATAGTGCAGAGCCCACCAAAAGGCATTGGCAGGGCATAAAGGACATCTTCCGATATCTCCAAGGAAGTAAGGACCTTGGATTGTTCTACAGAAAGAATCAAGATCTGAACTTGATTGGCTATGCAGATGCTAGGTACCTGTCTGACCCGCATACCGCAAAGTCACAAACAGGCTATGTATTTCTGTGTGGTGGAACTACAATTTCCTGGAAATCGTCTAAGCAAAGCCTTGTAGCTACCTCGACGAACCACTCAGAAATAATAGAGCTGTATGAAGCCGCACGTGAATACGCTTGGCTACGCCGAATGGTTCACCACATCCAGCAGTCATGTGGAATGAACATTGTGCAAAACCCCACAATTATCTATGAAGATAATGCCGCTTGCGTTGCACAAGTACAAACGGGCTATGTGAAGAGTCATCTCACAAAGCATATCAACCCCAAGTTCTTCTATGCTCATGAATTGCAAAAGATGGACGAGATTAAAGTACTGCATACTAAGTCTTGTGAAAATCTAGCAGATTTATTCACAAAGTCCCTCCCGCATCTAGCTTTGAAAGGTGCGTGCGAGGATCGGTATGATGAGACTTAGAGAAGTGCAGAATTCAGGGAGAATTCTCTCAAGACCGTTAGTAAATCTTGATCCTCAAGATCAAGTACCCAAAGAATAAAAGTCCTCGAAGACTAAATGAAGTTGGGTGAATTGTACTCTTTTCCCTTGACGAGTTTTCTGAAGTTTCTCGATCAAGGTTTTTAATGAGACAATTCGTGCAATCGCAGACATAACATGCATCATGTACTCTTTCTCCAAATTTTTCCCAGGGGTTTTTATGGAGTTTTAATGAGGCATGAGTATGTCGGATGAGTGCCCAAGGGGGAGTATTGGGAAACTAAAGATAAGGATCCCCGTTTAAACGGATCCTCTCCGTTTAAACGAGTCTTTATCTATAATGGGCACCTCATCCCACCCCCTATAAATAGAGAGCCATATGGCTGATTTTGTACCCAATGCATATGAAGCAATAAAGAAAGACCAGGAGTTCTCTCTACCTCTCTGTGTTCAATCTATTATTCTGTGTTTCTGTGATTGATTCGTTCTTATTCTAAGCAGAGGAATCGCTCGGACTAGTCGCCAGCGAGAGTTCCTCAACAATTTTCTTCTTGTCTTCCGATTCTCCTGCCCAGCCCATGCCGCGACCTTGGCTGTCCCCTGTATTGAGCGGGGAGCTGCCCTCATCGACATCAAGCCAACGACACACTTAACATCCTGCTTTGATTATCGCTAGTTAATTTACACGCAGGTAGTTGCGTTGCGTAATGCTCTTCCTTCCAACTAAAGGTTACCAGTTTATTCGTCCACCTGCTTCATGTACTAGGTCTAATTTATTTATTTTTATTACAAGGAAGAAATAAATATGCGCACTAACACCACCATACACGCAAATCACACACATGCAAGTGCACATTCTTAGCAAAGTTATAAATACCATTACGGTTCCGATCGGAATGGACGTTAAATGCGATAAGCAAACGGCACAACCGACCCTCCATCCTATACCAGCCTTGATATCGGTTAATACCGCCAATACCATCCATTCCGTTCGATCATTCCGGTACCAACCGTGATTTTATATTTGATATTGGGAATTTGTAGGATTTGTCATTCCATCTATTCTGGTATCAGACATAATTAAAACGGCCCCTCATTTTTATAGTATGGTCATGTATTTCAAGTAGATTTGAATTTAAATTATATGCATATATAATTACATATATACTTAATGAATAAATATATATTATTATATTAAACTTTAAAATTTGAAACGATACACCAGAATAGACCGGTATCGGCACATTTCATACCAAGAGAAAAACCAGAATAGCCTCCGAAATGGAATGGACAACTATGCTTCTTTGTACACACATAGAAATATAAAGATCAAAGATAAACCTGCCATCTCGTAAAGTAACTATTTAGGCGTACTCATATATGCATAAAGATGAGAACCAAGATTTGAATCTTAGTTGACAGAGTGGTACACTCAGAATTAAAAAGGTGGTTCCTTATTGGATCTATTTTATTGGGAATTGTTGTTTCTACAATATACATGTCAACAGTTAATGTTTGGGTATTCATAATTATCAGCTAATTTGTACATAAAATCAGTTATATTTTTAGCATTTGATAATACTCAAGGTTTGTACTCTAGTTTGGTTTGTAGGGTTCACTAGGGGCCTCTTCTTTTCAACTTCTAAAAGCTGTTTTTTAGTTTTTCTATAGTAATTAGCTTTCAAATGGAGTGTCTTTTCAATATGGGGTCTATAAGTTAATTATAGTACACACTATCGTAACTTCATTTATATTGACTAAAATCACATAAGAGTTTTACTCTATATCTCTCTCATAAATAGTGTAAAAGCCATAAGTTGCAGCCAAAAGTCATTAATCGAAACTAAAAAATAGGCTCTAGGTACCGAGGCTTAGACTTTGTGATGAGGACATCCCTAGTAATTCCAAAGCTAGTAATGAGGATATCCCTAGTAATGCCAAAGCTAGTAATGAAATTTCAATAACATGATCAATAACAAGAGCACGAGCCAAGAAACTACAATCTCAGGTGAACCTACTCCTTAATGAATATGTTATTAATTTTAATGAGAATTTTATACTACCTAAAAACAATATTTTACTTGTACTCAGGTTTGAAGAGTCAGCGATGGATGAAAAAGTGCCACGCATGAACAGATGCAGGGCCGTGAACGATGCGGGCCCATGCTACAAAGACCGTGCTCTGATGCTTGCGGTGCGTGAACAAGATGCAGGCCCGTGCTACAGTGCTTGCGCATGAATAGTACCACATGAAAAATTTAGTGTTGAGTTGTCTTAGATTGAGACTATATATTGAGGGATAGACCCCCATTGTAAAGGGGAACCACTTTTGATAATAGAATACTCTTATTCTTTCTGTTGGCTAAACCAACTTGAGAGAATTGGGAGTTCGCTGAAAATTAAGATTGTTCAACCTTTTCCGCTGGGAATTGGGAGTTCGCTAAAATTAAGATTGTTCAACCTTTTCCGCTGGGAATTGGGAGCGCGATAGAACTTCATCGGTGGTCGTGAAGTTCAGCACGTGAGGTTGGGCGAATTATAGAGTGCTAACTCTTGCATTGGCAACTGGGGATTACTACGGTTCATCATATCCACGTGAGTATCCAGATCCTACGTCGAAAAGATCGGACGACCCCGTATCATCTTGGTATCAGAGCGCGGTTTACTCGGTAGGATTATTTACCCTTACTCTTAGTTTGCTTTACTTCTATTCCTATAGTCCTTTAAAACCGAAATTTGCCACACACAAAAAATCCGAACCTTTAGATTAATCTGTTATTTTGCGTGAGTTTAATTAGGTTTTAGTCCATTAGAATTTTTGTTTAGGTGCTGATCGTTGTGTCCATTTGCGTCGCTTATTCATTTTGTCCACAAAAAAAAAATAATACCGATCTACTACTGTTGTGCTACAGTGTCGAGAACAAAATATCACGTGTGCCGCAATACTACCTTGCTGTTCAGATTAAGTTGCTCGCTTGTGCTGTGATTGCTAGTTGTTTCATCTAGTTGATTTGCTTGGTTATATCTCCGAACAGCAGTCTGTGAGCCTCATTCATACTTTTATTCATCAATTGAGACTAGCTATTGAATATTGCATATAGGGCTATTCTTGAGTATTTTACACAATTGCTGAAATTTAAACTTGTGAAGGCATCTCAAACAACCATAGTTCGGCCACCTACACACAAAAAAAAGGAGAGAAAAGGCAAGCCGTTTAAAGAAAAAGCCACGGCAAAGAGAAAAAAAAAGAAGAAAGAAAAAAAAGTGAGATTTGGCCGAATTGGAGTTAGCCAATTCTAATCATAATTTTCAGATTGTGTAATTTAACTTCTAGAGCAATCTTGTGTCCTTACATTCATATCTTTGCAATTGGCTAGCGTCTCTCCTAGTACTTGATGCAAAACGAGCTATTTCATCATTACGTTCATATTGCTTCCTTTGTTTAACCAAGCTCATTACTTTGTTTGCATTAAGTCACATTTATCTTTGCGTGTGCGTTCTTATACTTCACTTAAACCTTTTGGATCAGTACTTGGGCAAAATTTCTAGCTTGGATTATTACTTGATCTTACAATATCATAAAATTCAGCTTATGTAGCATAAACACTTTCGTACCAAGGTCCACCATATAACCGTTGTTGTGCAAGTGGTGAACACTCTTAAATTCGCTTGATCATCACTGCGCTGTTGTCACTTCTACCAGGTGTAAGTTTTTTATTGGCCTTAATTCACTTCGGAAGGGTAAGAACTTTACTTCGAGAGAGAATATAGAGAGAACATAGTGAGAGCACTAATATATACACAGCTATTTGTTTCTTACATAACTAACCATGTCAGGTGGAGGAGAACACCATGATGAGAGTGGTGGGACAAATGAAACTCAGGCATTCGTCAAACAACATCAATTTGGGGCATTCCGCAACCATTTTCAACGTGAGCTACACCAAGGGCTCAATCAACTCCATGAGAAGCATGATGCTTTTGCTGATCAAATTGCAAGGGATATGCAAAATATGGAGATACAAGCTGATGAAAATATGCGCCAATTGCGGGAGGACATTGGGGCCCTTACTAGGCTCATACAAGCTCGCAATGGTGGTGATGAATCAAGTGTTCAAGGAGGAGAAGCTGCTGCACATGTACCTCCTGCACCACAACACCGAGTGGCGGCCAACATGGTGCGTCCATCACAGCTAGGAGGACGAGGAGGAGCCCATAGAGGGCGTGGTCAGGGTCTAGGTGGAGGCCGTGGTGGGCGTGGTGGTGTTGCACATGCGATGGAAGAGGATGGTGATTTTGCTTTGCATTACAATGTCCATTATCGTCGTCCACGCAATAAAGATGATGGATTGGGCAAGCTCAAGTTTTCCATGCCCAAGTTTGCAGGTGGGACTGATCCCGAGGAGTATCTCACTTGAGAATTGAAGGTTGATAAAATATTCCGTATGCATCACTATACGGATGAGAGAAAGATACAGTTGGCATCACTTGAGTTTGACGGTTATGCTTTAAATTAGTAGGAACAAGTCATTACTCAAAGAGCTGAGAATAGAGAAAACCCTATTGCAACATGGCAAGAGATGAAGCGGGAAATGAGAGCCCGTTTTATTCCTCGTCATTACAAGCGTGATCTATTTGATAAATTGCAGAATATAAAGCAGGAAGCACATTCTGTGGAGGAGTACTACAAGGAGATAGAGCTAGTCATGATTCGAGCCAAGGTTCAAGAACAAGAAGAGCAAACCATGGCACGCTTCCTCTCAGGTTTGAACCATCAAGTCAAAAGAATTATCAATTTTTTACCTTATACCAATCTTTATGAGTTAGTGCATCAAGCTACAAAGGCAGAACGACAATTGCAAGAGGATGCTAAGTTTGAAAGGTCAACGTCCTTTGCTACACGTACATCGTCCAGCGAAGGAATATATGTTTCCAAATCACAAATAAGCCAACGAACAGCTCCAAGTGGTGGTTCAAGCTTTCGCTCATCATCTAGTAAGAAGGAAGAAGCCACTCCAAGTGCAAGGAAGCCATCAAATCCAGCAGCTAGTGTTTCCTCTTCTGTGGGTTCTACAGCGAAGAGTAGCGGTATACAATGCTTCAAATACCTTGGTCGTGGTTATATGAAAAAAGATTGCCCAAATAATAAGACGATGTTGATATTAGAAAATGGAAAATATGATTCTGCAAGTGAAGAAGAGAATGATCACCATGCTGATTTAGGTACATATGATGATGCACATGAGGAGGAGCAAGACATAGAGTATTGTGAGCCCGGTGTTGGTCCTATACTTGTGTGTGCTCCGACAGTGTTGAGTGTGCAATCAAAGCCTTCCCATGAACAGCGCTGCAATTTATTCCATACAAGAGCTCAAGTTAGCAAGGATAGTAAATTTTGCAAGGTAATCATTGATGGTGGGAGTTGTCATAATTTGGCTATCAAGGAGCTTTGTAATAAACTTGGATTGAGCGGTGAGGACGCGGTGGAAGAGCTTCTTAGCTTTGCCAAGGTTGCGGAACTTGTTCTTACCTTGAGCGTGAGTTGGGGGCTTCTTGTTGCGGTTCTTGTCGATGTAGTCATTCTTGCTCACACTACCGTAGTCGTTCTTACTCTTCTCCAGCTTGGGGCAATTTGCCCGAATGTGGTTGGGGCCACCACACTCGAAACAAATTATCGGCCCACTCCTTTTTCTATCTCTTACTCTCTTGTAGGCATGCGAAAATTTTCTGGCTAAAAGGGCTAGCTGGTCCTCTGGTAGCTACTCTAATTGATCATCGGTTACTTCACAGATTTTCTATAACTATATTGACTCATTTTCTACGACTATTTACTTCATACCGATGAAGTCGTCGCCATCCTTGGGATCTTGATCATCCTTGCCATCGTCGTCGCTCCACCCCTCCACGTCACTGAAGTCGATGTCGTCGAAGGCGGTGAGGACGCGGTGGAAGAGCTTCTTAGCTTTGCCAAGGTTGCGGAACTTGTTCTTACCTTGAGCGTGAGTTGGGGGCTTCTTGTTGCGGTTCTTGTCGATGTAGTCATTCTTGCTCACACTACCGTAGTCGTTCTTGCTCTTCTCCAGCTTGGGGCAATTTGCCCGAATGTGGTTGGGGCCACCACACTCGAAACAAATTATCGGCCCACTCCTTTTTCTATCTCTTACTCTCTTGTAGGCATGCGAAAATTTTCTGGCTAAAAGGGCTAGCTGGTCCTCTGGTAGCTACTCTAATTGATCATCGGTTACTTCACAGAGAGCAGCTAGGGAAAAACCAGTAGCACTATCCGAGAAAACACCAGAAGCGGGACTGGGATCGGTAACCAAAGCCATCAATTGAGACTTCGACTTGCGAGAGACAATGTCAATATCATGAGTCTTGAGGTGTGAGTACAACGCATCAAGAGTCAATGTCGAAAGGTCAGTGGTGTCATTGATGGTAATCACCTTCATCTCCCAAACTCGCAAATCCAAGGCCGAGAGCATCTGACGAGCGTTGTCCGAGTCAGAGTATGTGAGACCGACAGCTCGGAGATTGCTCAGAATCTTGTGAAATCTCGCAAAACACTCATCCAAGGACTCACCAGTGAGTATTTCAAACTTGTTGTAATCTCGCTTGAACTGGTCCTGTCGTACGGTCTTAATCTGGGTGGTGCCCTCATGGTATGCATCGAGAGTCACCCAGATGTCGTAGGCCGACGAGTGATGAGAAATGCGATCGAACTCGTTCCAACTCAGACCCTGGATTATGATGTTCCTTGCCTTAGCATTTGCCTCAACATCAGGCATGTTATTAACAGTGATGTTCTCATCGGCAGGAACAACAAAATGAGTCTTTACTTTTTGCCAAATCGCATAGCCCTGAGCCTGTATGTAAGACTCCATCCTATTCTTCCAGAAGGGATAGTCGACCCCATCGAAGATAGGAGGCTTGGTGGAATACCTGTCTGTCGCCATGGTTCGCAGACCGGTTAAGATCTATAGACGAGAACTAACCGGCTCTGATACCAATTGAAGGATCAGAAATGGCAACAGAGGGGGAGGTGAATGGTGCCTTTAAAAATGTGCCCCCAAGTACTCACACAAAATTTTCTTCTTCAATAGCAATAGAAGCTGAAAAGCTAACAGACAATGAGAGATAACAGGACACTGAAAAGGATAAACGAATGCTTCTGAAACTAAAACAGAAATCAACAACAAGAAGTGAAGGAAAGAACCTCAAACCAAAATGTACTGGAGCAGCCAACACAAGAGAGATTTCAGCACAACCTGCTATCCTAAAAGGACCAAGGAACAGCCACCAAAGGGAGTGCAGACTGCTGACCAAGACAGACTAAAAACTAAACAAGAGGGGGTGCAAACTGATTACTAATTCTAGCTGAAAACAGGCTGCAAAGGAACCATAAAACTGCACCCAAGACTGATTAAAAAGGAGGAAATAAAAAAACATAACCTGCTGTTATAAATTTGGGACTACAAGAAAAATAGGATGACTGACTAGAGGAAAGTATCACAGCACGGAAAGCAGCCTAACCCGAGAGGAGATGATGCCTTGCTCTAGATGAAAGAACTTAAGAAATAGGTGCTGTCTAACAGAAAATACAGCAGAAAATGCAGCACAAAAAGCAGCAAAAAGGCACCTAAAACCCACCCACACAAGCACTGAAAAGAAAAACAGAAGACTGGATTAAAGCTGGCCGAAAGCAGTAAAAACAGCACCTACTCAGACTGAAAATTGCAACACAACAGGGAGCAAGAGATGCAGTCAACTGGGACTAAACTAAACAGCAAACATGCTGGCCGAACCCTGGAAAAACAGCAGCACCATAGGAAACCTACTACAGCCGAACAGTAGGCAATAGTTGCTGCGCAGGAACTGGGAATGCTACCAACCGAAAGCAATCTACACAGGAACCGAACTGCAAGCTGCACTACTTCAGACAAAATGAACAAACAGGAACATCTTTTGATGAATGCTACTACTGCAAAGTAGAAAAGAGAGCCAACAAGAAAATGCAAACTAGTGAACCATCTTCACAACCGAACACTGCAAACTTCTTCTGCTCAAAACTGAGAACTCTAACCAAAACACACAGCACAACTTAAGAACTGCTTGGCCAAAAAAGATGCAATGAACAACAAACAGTTTTAGAAGGAGAACAGAGACTAAAGCCTTTACTCTCAGGATTGGGACAGCCAAGAGGCTTTGAAGAGTTCCTAGTTTAGAGCAAAGTCATCTCCAGCACAAGAACTTCAAAAACCAAAACAAGCCTCAGAGAAACAAGGAGCCATCACAATTTTAAACATAGAAAATTCATATAGATGAAGAGAGATGAACGATTAACAACGAGGAATGATTACAAAGTGTTCTACATCCAACTCAAGCCAATCTCATATCCTGGGCAGCACATACACCCATAGAGATGGCACTAGAGAAAAACCCTAACTCCTCTCTCTCAAAATCCACACATATGGAGAGAAATAAAAAACCCTAATTTTTAGCACAACTCTCTCCATCTCATAGAGCATAAGCATTAGGAAACCCTAACACTCACACCCATCTTTCTCTCTTTTTCTCTTCCTCAATTACACCCCCTCCCACTAGAGGGCACCTCTATTTATAGCCTCCACTAATGGGTTTACAAAATCACTTTACCCATTAGGTCACAACAACTCTCCACTAATGGGTTTATACACCATTTTACCCATTAGGTCACAACAACTCTCCACTAATGGATCATTCTATAACCAAATCCACTTCCTTATGTGCAGCCCTACGCATTTACCAAAATACCACTCCTGCACCTTCCGGGAAGCTTCCTCATTTCTTGCCGTCCAAGTCTCACAACCACTTCGAGTCCTCACCGTCTTCGACACATCTTCGACCGCTCTGACCTCAGCACCGCCTGTGCCTAGTCCGGTCACCCGTGTCTCGCCACGACTCCGTCTCAAAGTCCTGCAGCCATCATCGACAAGAAAACGCATCACATAGCACCACACAAAATATTATAATTAAATCGTTAGCATCCATAAATAGCGCACAATGCCCGAAATCAAACTCGAACTTTCCAAAACATGTGTCAATTACTCATCACACACACGGAGTTATCTCCACATGGTCTCTCAGGGACAGACCTGGCTAAGTAATTTATGAAGTTCCAAATATAGTTTTGCTATAGACTGAATGTGAGCATGGCATAGGCCGCGAGAAGTCTTACATGGCACAAGAGGGGGCTCCAACTTATGGATTCAAGTTATGGTGAAACCTTAGTGGTGGCATAACTATTTTGGCTACAGAACATTGTAACAGCCTTGTCATGATATCCTCGCCACAGACCAAAGGAAGTGTGCTTATCCGGTGGCAATATGGGATGATCATGTCTTGTGGGTAAAGCTATACAACCTCTGCAGAGTGTATAATCTATTCTGGATAGTCGTGCCCACGGTTATGAGCAAGCTGAGTAAAGTTTCTCATGGATTAGATTTTGGTTTTCAAAATGGTTTCTAAAAAGGCTTATGGATGGATGGAATCCATGGGAGATTAAAAAAACATATGGATGGATGGAATCCGTATGAGATCTTTTGGAAAAGATGGACCAGGTGGGATACCTGTAAATAGGTTAGTGTTTGATCGGAGCCTACACTAACAATATTATTTTGTTAAATTATTACTTCTATCTAATGTATCAAATTCAACTTTTGAATCTATTTACTATAATTACTTTAATTCTGCTTTTACGTACAAATAACCTATTATGCCTTCCATTGTCAATCCTTATGCATGTATGAACTATGTTAAACCTCTTGGTATAGCTTGTGGAGTACTTTATGTACTCATATTATTTCATTCACTATTTTTAGAGAACGACTTCGTCAACTTCGGTGAGAATAATGATGAGTAGGCCACGTCTTACAGTCATTCGCCTGTGGGCAGGTAGGATGGGCTACTGCTTTATTGTTCTTTTCCACTGCTTATATTTATTTTTGGTTTATGAACCATTGATGTAAACTTTGGACATCAGGCCCATATTTAGTTAATGAATAAATATCATTGTGCATGATATGAATATTTGTTATCCACTGTGTGCACTAGCTTGATTCTAGACTAGTGTGATTTACACAAAGGATCCAGGAGTCGTTGCTCCGGGGTCTGACAAAACGGCTATCAAAGCCATAGGGTACAATGATTAAATGAAGGCTAAGGGACTGTACTCTCTTAGTTCTTCACCATCGCAACCGGCTCTGTGTATGTGTGGGAGTAGCTCCGGGACTAGAAGCACAATAACTTTCAAAGAAACTACATCGAGTGGGTGGACGCTGACTAGCTGTGAGAATACTTCAAGCACTTCGCGAAGGTCTGCTGCCAAGTCAAAGACATGAATGAGACTACTATTATTAATGTAGTGATAAGAGGTCTCCGCAACGGGCCCTTGGCCGAGTATAATGCATGCAACTCCATAAGAACGGTAGCCAAGCTCTTCGACAAGATGGAGGGGTATGCTAGAGCTGAAGAAGATGTGTAGCGGCGCGAGGACAATACCTCTGAAGCGAAGCCCCCAGTCCGCAAGCAGTGAAAAGGCCAACGGTCCAGGTACATCCTCGACATCGACAGAGGTGGAGAAAATAGTAGTGCCCCGCCATAATTACTTCTACATGAAGCTCCTGGGTCCAAATGGAATTGTGACAGTGCTTGAAGATCAGGACCTCACCCGTCAAATAGAGCTGGGCATGCGATGCCCCATCCGCAAGGTACATGCCATCAACGAGTAGACACCCAAGCCCAAGCCGGAGGGTGAGGTCAAGAGGGTCCCGCTTGATGTGGTGAACACCTCGCAGTATGTCTTCACCAAGGAAGGCCTCACTTTGGAAGTCGAGTAGGGACTTCTGGATGTCCTTCACAACAATACGGATATCATGGTCCCCCGCTGACATCACGAGAGTAGACCGCTCCATCATCGAGCATAGACTGGTGGTGTCCCCCGACACCTAGCCTATCAGGCAAAACCTAAGGCGCATGTCCCTGGAGCCCCAAGAGGCTATGAAGGCAGAGGTCGCCAAGCTAGTCATCTTCGGCATTATCTGAGAAATACATCATCTAGACTGGCTCACCAATCTGGTGCTAGTTAAGAAGGCCAATAGCGTGTAGCACATGTGCGTTGACTTCATGAACCTCAACAAGGCGTGCTCAAAGGACAATTACCCACTTCCATGAATTGACCAATTGGTGGACGCCATGGCAGGGTGTGAACTAATGAGCTTCCTAGACGCGTACTCCAGCTACCACCAAATTCACATGGCCAAGGAGGACGAGGAAAAAATGAGCTTCATAGTCCCAGGAGGAACTTAGTGCTTCGTCAGAATGCCCTTTGTGCTCAAGAATACAGGAGCCACCTTTACCAAACTTGTAGCACTTGCCCTTATCTCCCAACTCCAGAGAAATGTTGAAGCCTACATCAACAATGTCATGGTCAAAAGCGCGAGGGCTGTGTCTCACGAAGCGAACCTCCAAGAAACTTTCAATAACCTTCACCGAGCTGGCATCAAGTTAAATCCCAACAAATGCATCTTTGGAGTACATGTAGGAAGGTTGCTTGGCTTTTTGATGTTGTGCCAAGGAATCGAGACAAACCCAAAAAAGATTGACGCAATACTTTCTATGGAGCACCAAAGACAACATGGGAGGTCCAGAGACTCACGGGCCGCCTCGCCACCCTTAGCTAGTTCTTGTCCAAGGCTTTGGAGCAGGGCCTCCCATTCTTCAAAACCTTACACAACTGCGATAGCTTCCATTGGAACGAGGTTGCACACATACCTTTGCTGAGTTAAAAAATCACCTCACCATGCTCCCTACATTGGTATGCCCATCACCGGAGGCTCTGCTATTACTGTACTTGGCAACCACACCATCCGCTAAGCACGGTCCTCATCCTGTCAGAGGGGAACATTTAGTGGTCAGTGTACTTCATGTCGGAGGCACTCAAGGGAGCCAAAACACACTACACCGGTTGGACAAACTGGCCTACACACTCCTTATGGCCTCGTGCAAACTTTGGCACTACTTCTTAGAGCATAGCATCACAGTGTCGTCATCGTTCCCCTAGGGGAAATGCTGCAAAACAAAGAATAAACAGGCCACATCGAGAAATGGGCAGCTGAGCTCACACCATTCTCCATAACTTGTGCCCCGTAGATAGCGATCAAGTCACATATCCTCACAGATTTCGTCGCGGAGTGGACTAGAAGTGTGAAACTAGTCCGTAGCCACAACAATGGTATATTACAGACAACCACCATCTATACCATTGTATATGCCCTCGTATAAGGAGTGGACTGGAAGTGTGAAACTGGTTGTGGGCGATTATTCATTCATTTTCGTTATTGTTTGTGCTCCTGTGTGGCTTGCTCGGCAGATGAGCGCGTGCATAGCTTTTGTTGAATGAGATTTATGAACACATGAATGTGTTCAGCTAGGAGCTTCGAATTAACGGCTACATTGTTTGTGATTTTTTATTACAACATTGTAAGAGATTATTTAGTCATACTCAAACAGAAGAACGTGAAAGGTACAAGTATAGAAAATAAAAGAAAAAAGTACTACATCTCTCTAATGGAGACAGCATTGAGCTCACATCCCTTTTGTCTATTTTAGATTGTAGATTAGAGAGATGGAATATCGACATAAATCTAGCCGTTAAATTAATAAGTACTAACATCAAAAAGTTGCTAAGCAGAATAAAGGCCAAGGGAGAAAAGAAAAGTGATAAAAGAATGCTCAATTAATACTTGATGGGGATGATTATGTTGCATACAAATTTCAGTTCTAAAATTTTATGAACTTCCTCCCCCAACATCTTTCGACTCACTACTCACTTGCCTTGTAGGATGATTTGTGTATGGTATTCACTCCCAAATATAAGACCGCCGGCTCGTCCTCCTCTGCCTCCACATCAAATGCCACCTCTCTCCTCCAATCCGAGTCAGCATCGAACGTTCCTTCCTCCCCATTGCTCTATCCTCATTGCCTCACCCCCCCTAGCCGAGTATTCAACGCTGTCTACGCACAACAGCCTAGCCGGACACCTCGTCAAGGTCCCCGTGTCATGCATGCCTGTTGTCGACCTCCTCCTGGCCACGCCAAAGGTACCTTCTCCCTTTAGTTATACATTTTGTACCATTTCTAGCATTTTCACCTACGAAAACATGGTCATGGGTTGTCTAAACAGGCGTGGGAACGCCAACCTTGGGAAGAAATTCAAGACATGCACCAGGTGCCAATACACAAGAAAGCAATTCAAGAACTGGTGGGAGACACTGAAGTGAGATTACTGCATATGGAAAACCCTTATTTTGAATTTGACAAGCTTGGGAATGAACCCACAAACCCCCTCGACCGCCGCCGTCGAATGGTAGGAGGAGCGAGACCCGGTAACGCATTTGTGCTGTGTAGTATATCATCTGCTGTGCAAATCCATTTTTTTCTCTGAATTTCGCTGCCAAGACATAAATCAAGCTAGCTTACTGTGCTATGATGCCATTTTTTAGGAATTGTATTGAACTGTCTTCTTGCTTCATGCTTACATTGTACTAAAAGCCCTGTTTCATTTGATCTGAATGTCCATTTGCTAATAGTTGCTGCCATAAATCAAGCTAGCTTACAGTCTTACGATAGCAGTAATTTGTGATTATATATGTGTAGGACCGAAGATGGCAACAAAGGGGGTGAATGGTGCCCTCTAATTTTTCAATCATATGACAACCCTTCGCTCCATAGCTACAAAGCTAACAAGATTTAGGATGGGAAACCACAATAGAAACCTGCGATTCGATACACTAAAAATTCAAGAAAAATCAGCAAAATCAGAACTACCACAGTTAAACTTGCGGTACTACCGCTTGCTACAGTAACTATGGTACTACCGCTACAGTAACCGCGGTACTTCCGCTGCTACAGTAAAATCAGGATGAGCAGTATTTTCAGCGCGATTTCAAAAACAAGAATTAATGCAACTTCTGATCCGTAGATCCAAAAGACATGAAATTTTGTAGGGATCTACTCTAGAATGTGAGGAATTTATTCCAACAAACGATCATGAGAATCAAGGTCAAAGTTGAGACCTTTCTCAAGTTTATTGGAAGGTTGCACCAAATTGAGCCAAAACCCCAATTAAACAATCCAATTTGCTCATGAGTATATGATGGCTAAGATGGCTCTAGATATGTTCTCGCATATCACAGTAAGCTAGACTAAGAATAAACAACTACCGAAAACCCTAAAAACGAGAAATCACACATGGAGGCCAAAAACATGCAAAATCGGGTTTCTTGGTAAATTTGCTATAGAAGTGCCTAGATGATATGAGATAGATTTTCACAAGTAATCTCTATATCTTTTATGTCCTTGGCACAGGAAAATTAAGAAGAAAAATGGGAGAGAAATCAACCCAACCAAGACAAAAGTAAATCAATCCACATAGCGAAGATTCATCGAGATGATAAAGATTGATGTATTGCTTACTTGTGTTGGGTTTTACAGCCACTCCACCTTAGAGGACAAAGAGCACATAACGCACTCAACTCTCAAACCCTAACCTTAGACTTGAGAGTACATGAGAGATGGATTGGATTAGATGGTCAACACAAGTCTCCATCTCAATCCTTTATATAGGAGGCCCAACCAGCCATTCCTAGCCCTAATAGATATAATCCACTTAACACAACGGAGAAAACCCGTTAATCCCAATCACACAGGCTTTAACTCACACAAGTTACTTATGTGCACTTTTTAAAGTACATAAGTCTGAATCCGTTAAGCCTTTTTCACTTGATCCAACTTGATCAAACCCACATCTCCTTGACCTAAACCGCTCTCCAAACAACACACACGGGTTTTGATCCAAGGCAAATTCTGGTATTTTGGACAATCTTACCAAAATGCCCTTTCTTGATCGGGTCTTCATTTTTAGCAATTGCCATGCTTGCTACGTGTAGGTTCACCATTGGCTTACCACGCATTGGCAAGTCTCTCTCACTCTGGTTCCACTGGACCACGCCTCACTTGGACCGACCAAGCCATATGATGCAAACTCGCTATTCAAACTTGCCTTCAACATTTTCTGTCTTTCTTCTGACATGCTTGAGCTCACCATCTCTCCCAACATCCTTAATCGTTCTGGGCCTCGGCTCCTCCCTGAGTATAGCCTTGATCCTCGCCATCAATCATGGCGACTCCAAGCATTCCTGCATATCCAAAAACAAAGAAATTATTTCCAGATATAAGTTCTTCACAACTTGACTCATGTTAGTGAAAACATGCTTCATGCAATCTTAATGCAGAGACCTAGGTCCCCCTAACTCAATCCATGATTCAAAATACAAAAACCTATTTTTTTTGCCAAAATCGGAAGTACCGCTCTCAACACGCCGATACTACCGCACTGCGGAACTACCGCTCTCCAAAATGGTACTACCGCAATAAAATCCTGAGCAGACCTTCTCTGAAAAAAATGTTCCGCATTTCTTAACCGAAACTACGGCACTGCGGTTGATGCAGATACACATGTGTATTGCGCTTTTCAGTTAAATATATTGTTCAACTGGAAAGAATTATTGAGCCGCATGAAATATGGCCAGGTGAACTCATTCCAAACTAAACTTAATGTTGTTATTTGTAAGGATGGAATACTAACTTATGTTATCACAAGGTATATTCTCAGATATGTCAAATCAAAGATATTAGAATTGAGAGAGAGGAAATGGAGGCCAAGGCCAAAGCAATGGAGAGACATAAGGAAGAGGATAACCACATTAGGTACCAAAGACATAACGGAACAAAGCACATACGGACGAAGCCAACAAGAACAAAACCCACGTGGCTGGATGGAGCATACAAGAGAAAGGCCCATGTGGAAGGGGGAAACAAAGCCCATGTGGTGGGATAGCAAAAGGGGGAGCCCAAGAACATAAAGTATAAGTTTTGGACAAGATTTTCAAGCCCAATTCGGACTTCCCACGTGCTCAACCCAATTCACACTCGGATTCAACTCCAAACTCAATTCAGATTCGGTTCGAGACAGCCTGACAGACAGTTAGTAAAAAGGTCATAACTTTTACAAACGGAGTTTGATTCATGAGTTCTTGTACTCGTTGGAAATCTTATTTCATAGGCTACGCAATAGATCAGGCCCCACCTTCAAATTCATCACGAATCATATGCTATGACTGAAACAAGGTGATGGGTGTAAAAACTAGTTTTTTGTGAGAGTTCGTATATAAAACCATATATGGTTAATTGTACTCGGTTTGGAGAACATATGGACATCCCAAGGGGCTATATAAGCTATGTATTGACAGCCTTTAGGCACAGACTACCTTTGAGAATAAATCTACTATTGTTCGTGCTTGAATTTTGTAAGGAATTAGGGAGTTTCTTCAATCAAGATCGTTCAGCCTTTCCGCTGGGAATTGGGTGCACGATAGATCTTCGCTTGGTGGTCGGCGAAATCGACGCGAGTGTGTTTTGGCAGATTAAAAAGTGTTCGTCCCTTGCACTGGCATTGGAGGATCATTGCGATTCATCAAGACTCCCGCGAGTATCCATCCTACGTTGAGAAGATCGGGTGACCCCGTATCATCTTGGTATCAAAGCGCAGTTTACTCGATAGGATCTTATCCCTTTTCTTTTCAGTTCATTACTTCATGTCCTATAGTCCATATAGCCGAAAATTACCTCATAAAAAAATCAAAACCCTAGTTTCGCATCTGTTATTTTTGTGAGTTTTATTAAGTCTTGATCCATTAGAAATTTTGTTTACGTGCTGATCATAGTGTCCTTTGCGTAGCTTAATCATTGCATCTTTAAATCCTTGAAAATCCATTAGTTGATCTTTCAATTAGCATCCAAAAAAGTAGATTCAATTTACTTTTTCAAATCTTGTTCTTGTTGTCCGTGTAATATCATTGCACATCTTGAAAGAATATCATATCCGAACATATTTGGGTTTCCTTTTTCTTGATTGATTCAGCCGCAAGAAACCCTAACCGTCACAAGTTTATGCCGCAAAGAATCCTAGTTAGACACATTTAGATAGTCCGAAGTTTGTTACGGTTTGAATTCTGAGTTTCTGTTGAGGTTTTCACTTAAATCTTTTGACATATGAGACTAGTCATTGATATTGCATCGTGGGCTGCTCTTGAATAATTTACTCTTAACTGAACATTACACTTGTGCATCACTCACTCGGTTGACATAAAAAAATTCAGAGTTTATACCCCTACATGTTCCAAAAGAAAAAGTTTGTGACTCATATATCTTATTAGACTCAAAATAAGAATTTGAATCTTTTGAGTCACTAGCAGGGTAGCAAAAAAAGACCCAAAAAGGGTAAAAAAAAGGGCCAAAATTAGGTGAGTGTTTTATGCTGTAAATTTAGTTGGAGTTTTTAATTTCTTTGAGCAATCTTTGCCCTTAAATTCATATTATGGAAATTGGCTAACGTCTCTCCTAGTACTTGATGCAAAATAAGTTAATATTTTTCAATTGTTTCTTTTAACTTATTCCTTTGTTTGCATTGAGTCACATTGATCATTGCGTGTCCATTCATATACTTCACTTATATCATTTGGATCAGCATATGGACAAGAGTTTTATAACTTAGATTATTACTTAATTCAACAACATCATAAAATTCATATTGTGTAAGATAAACACTTTTATACTAAGTTTCACTAAATATCCTTTGTCATGCAATTGTGAGTCACTTTTAAATCCGTTTGATCATCACTTGCTATTGAGCGACCACCAAGTGTAAGTTTTTTTGGCCTCAATTCACTTCGGAAAGGTAAGAACTTTACTTGGTGAGGAAAAAGTTATATAGGGTGAACTTCACATATCGTATATATGTTGTGGTATTTGTGCGTTCTTTATGCCACTAATTATGATAGGTGGATACTATAATATGGGAGAGAAGCATACCCCGGCGGATTGTTTTCAATTTCAAGCTTCGAGGGGGACTTTGTGCAATGAGTTCACCACCACTTCTTCCACCTTGAAAGCGCAACTCAAGGCAAAGATTAACAATTCTACGAAGATATGTGCATTGAATTCAATCATCAAATGAAAGTGTTACGCTCGAACATCGTGAATGATATTGTGCGGGTACTTCATCCACAACAAGAAGAAGATAGCTTTATTCCTTATTATGGAAGTGAAGATCGAAAGGAGTACATTGAGTGGGAATGGCGCATGGAGAAAATGTTTAGATTTCAGAAGCTGCCCAAAGACCAAGAGGTGATACGTGCCATTAGAGAATTTGAAGAGTATACTAGTTGGTGGTATCAATGATTTGGAAATGAATTCATTGAATTTTGGTCAGATTTGAAGGCACTCGATGAGAGAATTTGTGCCATCCTATTATGCGTAGGGATTGCTTTACTATTTGGAGAGTATCACACAAGAGAGTACTACTGTTCAAGAATATTATTTTAAGCTACAAGATGCAATATGTCATGCCGATGTCACCAGTACACTTCAACATAGATATTTTGGTAGTATGCAAGATCTTGTAAATTATGCTAATGAAGAGGAGAAGAGACTTATGGAGAAATATACATCACAGTTACCTCCATGTCCATACCTTAGTTCTTCTACCCCTACTAGTGTGATACATGAGAAGATAACCGAGCATGGGACTTTCCTTTCAGTCAAGGAGACATATAGTGATATTCCAAAGCTACATATAACTCCTGAGATACATCACAATCTATGCAAGGATGAGAGCCACATAACCAAATTGAGTGAGAGTGATAAAAAAGAGTGAGTTGTGTGATTCCACCATATGTGAGGTTGAGAGCATCCAAATTGAGAGTGAGAGAGACACAAAAAGAAAAAAGAGAAGTAGAAGGTAGACAAAATGAGGATAAATATGAAACTAACACATTAATATCTACTTCTAATGTTGTTTCTCATATTATAAAGATTGACATTAAAGATAAAAAATTGAACATTCAACAACCAGCACCACTGAAAGCAAATGAGGAGGTAACCACGAGAGATAATGAAGTGTTTGCTGCCCCATGGGTATATCATAATAATTTAAACCCCCAGTACTTACATTATCTGAGGAGGACGGCAAAGGTAACAATATTAGTGCTGAATTTAATGGCGAAAATGTAAGTAATTATGAGAACTCATGTAATCAACTGAAAATTCCATGTTCTAAAATTTTTATGCTCAATTTGCATAATATGGAATTGATTACTCATAAGAAAGTTCTTACTAGAATATCTCCTAATGATTCTTTATACTATATCATGTTTGATGATCCTAGAGAGTTATCTAATGTGATTGATAATGTTGCTGAAATTTTATGTTCAAAATCACTAGTTAATACCTATGCCTACACATATAAGTTCAATTTAATAGGAGATTATGGTATAGATGATAAATTTTATGTTCACTGAATTTGCATTACATGTGATAAGCTTGCTAAATTGAAATTGCATATTGTGGATAAGCAATCTTTTGTGCTATGTCATGATCACAATGAGATGAATTTTAATAATAGTACATGTTGTTTAGAAAGATTTTATAAGTCTACTTGTTCGATCTTTGATGTACAATCATGTAAAAATAGTCAGAGTAGAACAGTTAAAGTATGGAAGGCACTCAAAATTTTCTTCCCTATATTGAAACAACTAAATCTGATTTTACCTATTAATGATCCATCCATATCTTTAGAAAAGTCGAGGACGACTTTCTTTTATAGGAGGGAGTATGATGTGAATAACAATATTGTAATGCATGCATCTTTCGATCGCTGTTACACTAATCGGGTTGTGCAAAAATAACAAGAATGGCACAATAATTGATTCTTACATATACTATACATATGTGTTGTTCTTTTAATTTACTATACCTTTAGAAGTTCATGATGAGATAAGCCGAAGAAGTATTGATGACAAATATATATATATCATGCATACACGTTGTATTCTTTGTTTAGTACAATTTTAGGCTATCAAAAGCCGAGGACGACTTTTCTTGAAGAAAGGAAGGATGATGCGGATACACATGTGTATTGCACTTTTCAGTTAAATATATTGTTCAACTAGAAAGAATTATTGAGCCGTATGAAATATAGCCAGGTGAACTCATTTCAAACTAAACTTAATGTTGTTATTTATAAGGATGGAATACTAACTCATGTTATCACATGTACATTCTCAGGTATATCAAATCGAAGATATTGGAACTGAGAGGGAGGAGATGGAGGCTAGGGCCAAAGCAATGGAGAGGCATAAGAAAGAGGATAACCACATTAGGTGCCAAAGACATGACAGAACAAAGCGCATGTGGATGGAGCCAAAAAGAACAAAACCACGTGGCTGGATGGTGCACACAAGAGAAAGACCCATGTAGAAGAGGGAAAGAAAGTCCATGTGGTGGGAGAGCAAAAGGGAGAGCCAAGAACTTAAAGTACAAGTTTTGGACAAAATTTTCAAGCCCAATTCATATTTTCCACGTGCTCAAGCCAATTCATACTCGGATTCAACTCAGAACTCAATTCGGATTCGGTTCGAGACAGCCTGACAGACAGTTAGTAAAAAGCTCATAACTTTCACAAACGGGGTCCGATTAGGGAGTTCTTCTACTCGTTGAAAATCTTATTTCAAGGGCTACGCATTGGATCAGGCTCCATCTTCAAATTCATCATGAATCTTTTGCTATGACCGGAACAATGTAACATGTGTAAAATCTAGTTTTCTTTTTTTGAGAGTTCGTATCTAAAACCATATAGGGCTGAGTTGTACTCGGTTTGGAGACCATATGGATATCCCAAGGGGCTATATAAGTCATGTATTAGTAGCCTTTAGGTATAGGCCATCTTTGAGAATAAATCTACTATTGTTCGTGTTTGAGTTTTGTAAGGAATTAGGGAGTTTCTTCAATTAAGATCATTCAGCCTTTCCGCTGGAAATTGGGTGCACGATAGATCTTCACTTGGTGGTCGACGAAATTAACACGAGTGTATTTTGGTGGATTAAAAAGTGTTCATCCCTTGCACTGGTATTGGAGGATCATTGCGATTCATCAAGACTCCCGCCAGTATCCATTCTACGTCAAGAAGATCGGGCGACCCTGTATCAGCGGTACTATCGCGCTTACAATGCCGGTACTACCGCTCTGAGGTACTACCGCAAATACACCTGCGGTAGTTTTGATTTTGCTGACACTTCCAAAAACAGCCTAAATCAAATACAATCTTTGCAAAACCATATAACCACTCTAAAAGCATTGCAATGGTTCATCACAACATTAAATGAGATCTTCTCACATAGTCCTTCAATATGGTTCTCACCTAAATTGTGTGGACTATTATTAGTGCAAACTAGCTTGGTGAACCGTGGGCTATTGATATGTACGATTGACTATCTACATTTGTAGACTATTTGCATTTCTATGTACCTAGCTATTATGTGCCTGCATTTGGTGTATCGTATTGTAGTTGTATCTTTGGGCCTTTAGTTGCCCAATTGCATCCCCAACTCCCTGTCTTCAGTACACTGACTGCATGCTCTATTCAGTTGGTGGTATGTAATTAGTTATTGTGTGTTCATGTAAAGCATGTCTTTTCCTACGTACCTGTTCTGCGCAATCCCCCATTACAATCTTGCCTTTTTTTTCTTCAACCACACTGATCGTGCCTCCACATTGCAAGCAATGGAAGGTGCCAAGAAGTTTGCAAAAGGACCGCTGCCCCATGAGAAATTGATGGATGTCATATTCCACAAGGGGCTTTGCTCGAACCAGCATGCAGAGGTCCCCGGCGTGAGCAGACAGCGTGCTAGTTCTCCACCTTTGAGGACAGCTCAGAGCCTGAGCCCTTGGAGCCATTCGAGCCCTTTGAGCCTGCTAGCTCATCGCGGTAACGTTGTGGCAAGCAAACAACCCTATCCTTGACTCCCAACTCGAGAAGAGCAGCGATAGCATGGCAGACGTGTGCATGCTGTGGATATACAATGTCTACGAGAAGTCCTTGACCGCCAATTCAACCACAACCAAGAGTGTCCAAGACAAGGATCGCACGAGGTTCACCAGTTGTTGCAATTGGTCATCACCGATGGGTATCTGGAGGGCATGAATGAGCACTTCTATGCCTTGGCTATGTTCATGGAGAGGAATTATAGAGACATTTTCACGGGGCTTCAGACCTCAAGGATCATGGGGCTTGGCTTCATAGGATATGGCCCCTTTACTAGTCCCGTGGCAGCGTGGGCAACTAGTGAGGGGTTGTCATTTGTTACCTAGAACTGCTGCCTTGTCCTAGTTGATGCTTACACATATTGCCCTATTAGCCATTAGGTGTTGCAGACGTGTCATGCTACCGTGAAGTCAATTATCCATTCTTACTACTGAACTAACGTTGTTTATGTTGTATTATGTTCCTATTGTTCATTGCTATTGAAACCTCCCTGTACCATTAGGAAGTTGAGTACTATGTGTAGCAATGTATCGGTTAAACTTTGCATAGTGTCAGTTCTGCTCCATGCCTAAATTGTTGCTAGCTACTATGGTACCCCATTTGCATGCCCATCTGAATACCATGTTTTATTTCTAATACAAGTTGTTTGTCCAAATGCCCATTTGAATGCATATTGTCTAAATGCCCTATTTCATTTCTAATACAAGCTAAGGTTAAATTGTTGAGTTGTATTATGTTCCTTTTGTTTCATTTCTAGTACAAGCTGCCCTTTGTTGGGTTGGCAGAAGCCCCCATTTCATTTCTGTTCCATGGTTAAATTGATGGGTTTTGTGGAGACGTATTAGGAATTGTACTGAACTGTCTTTTTCTATTTTGCAAGCATCTTGAAGCACTTCATTTCTTGTGAATGCCCTGTTTCATTTGAACTAAATGCCCATTTGAATCATCCATCAGAGCTATGGCACTAACCAGTTTTGTATTTGCAGTAAGATGATGTCGGGCCATCAAGGAGACGAGGGAAATGACAACAACCTCCCCCTCCATCGGCAATGGAGGCCATGATGATTCGGTATCTGTTGCAGATGGTATTAGGGTCATCAAGAAGGCCTCGTCAGGAGCCAATGCAGACCAGGCTTGAATGTGTCCATGAACAACTGGCATCACCAAAGTTGTGCCATGACATGTTCAAGATGTATTCAAATTATTTCCACATGCTACATGACAACCTCGTCACACGTTACGGGTTGTAGTCATCGACAAAGGTACTCTCCAAGGAAGCACTGGGGATGTTCCTGTGGATTGTGGGGGCGCCATAGTCCAACACCCAGGTGCGCAACCGGTTCATGCACTCATGATCCACAATGAGCACCAAATTTCACCACGTGCTAGACTGCGTGTACGACATGGCAAAATATTATGTGAAGTCGACAGATCCAAGTTTCAGTGTAATGCATGATAGATTGAGGGAACCCAGGTTTTACCCTCACTTCTCAAGGACCATAGGTTCCATCGACAGTACCCACATCCTGGTCGAAGTCCCTGCCATGAGCATGTCACGCACACTAACTAGTATGGGTACATTAGCTAGAACGTAATGGGCGTATGTGATTTTGACATGTAATTCACATTTGCAGTTACAAGATGGCACGGTTCAGCCCACAACATGCGCATCCTACTTGACACACCTGCTGATTATGACCACACGTTTTTGCATCCTCTCACAGGTACTACTCGCACGATCCTTATTACAATTCAAAAATATGTCTTTTACGTACGTCCATATGACAAACTTGGTTGCTAATTTGTAACACAGAGAAGTACTATTTGGTTGACTCGGGGTATGCTAACAAGATAGGGTACCGTGCATCGTTCTAGAACAATCGGTACCACGTCATGTAGTGGAAGGTAATTGCTGCTACCATGGTGTTGAATAACTTCATAATTGACGCTACCAAGGGAGATGTGGAATTCGCCAATGCCCACGTGAGCGCGGATCATGGCTTCTCCAGAGTAGATGCCACTCTGGACACAAGTGATGCACATATCAATCAGGTATGTGAGGCGATAACGGACGGTCTAGTCACATGATATATTTTTAGGGGTGAAAATGGATCAAATAGTGCTCAAATCATATTCACATCCACATGTTTTCTTGGACTGGAATACAAATCAGACAAACGTCAGATATGAATATGAACCGGACAAATGTTGGATATGAATTTGGATCAAATTATACTCAAAACTGGATTGGATTAGACTATTTTTTGGATTCAAATAATTATTCGTGGTCTCTCCTATTTAAAACATGACACAAAATTATTTTAACATTTTAAATTGATAAATAGTTGACTCTAACATATAACTGCGCATTAAATATTGATAGAAATTAATAAATTAATCATCTCACGTATTTGTATAATACAACTTCTGAGGACAGCTTCAAATCCTATGTCGCAATGAAGTTTAGTAAATTGATATCAGTTTTATAATATTATTTATATCTTTTTTTCTCTAGTTTATCTTGCAATCATTGATCATTGGTGTTATTTTGCCACTAATCCTAACTAATTTTAGATATATTGCAAATAAGTCGGTTATAAACATATTAAATTTGGCTAAAAAAACATGCAAAAATTTTTATTGGGGAATGTACAAAATGAAAATATGAAATACCAAATTAGAGTCTACCATAATGATAGTCTCATCGAGATGATTGAAATGCATATATAATATGCCTAATTTTGAGGTTGCATACTAGCTAGCTGCTGCTATTATATCTATCAAATCCAATATTATCCAGATATCGGACTTTGAGTCCAAATCTTATTCAAATATCTGGCTCCAAATCCGCTTTAGACCATACCGAATTCACGTCTGACATCTAAGACTTCACCAGTTCAACATTCAAATTTCAATATATTTTCTATTCGGATCCAAATATTAAGTATCCACATTCAACAAATCCGGATTCAGTAACCAGATAGTCTGACCAAATCCAGATCTGTTTTCACCCCTACATATTTTCGCAAAACATATTTTCGCCGCTGTAGTACTTTCGGATGCGTGTATGCTTGTAGGGTTATGTATGCCTATATGGTTATGTATGCCACTATGCCACGTTTACCACGTATGATTTGTAAGATTATATGTTATTCCTCATGTAACAAATGCATGCACAACATGCCCACTTCTGTATGTTGCACGCATGCAATATATTCATATTCTTTTTGAAAAAAATCATATATTACTAGTTAATTACATGTGCATTGCTACGAATGTTTTTGAAAAAAAAATCATATTGCATGTTTTAAAACCACAAAATAAAATCATCGCCACAGTTGGCTCATCGAATTATTTCACTATCAATTCTCCGTCGCTATTAGAGAGTTGTGTGTGAGATTATAAAACTAAAGTTTCTAGGCATTACTCAACTAATTTCTTCAAAAACAATTTTGCAAAATTTAGGGTGTATGATGCGGATCCAACTGCCTAGATTAACACCTATCTTTCTCTCCATCTCTAACCCTATTATCTCTCTCCCCATGCTGATCCATCCATCCATCTATGGCCGTCGCAGCTGGATTTCTCCTTGGGCCACAGCCTTCGGCTCAGGTGCACCTTATGTGCATGTCGCACCGCTGCGCGTTGTCACTGCTATTCCTGTCTGCCATCCTTATGTAATCCTGCCCAATGCATCATGAATACAACAATTTTAGTAATGACATCAATATATAGCATCTCACAACTTGTTTCACTCAAAATGAGTGTCATTTCTAGTGCACCACATGACCCAACAAGTTGCTGCTAAGTATACAATATGCATTTCCTTGTCACCAGAAACATTTTGGCGAGCCCAACTCATCAACTGACCTATATTCCTAAGCACATTGTGACTCACTGCCCCCACATACACTTGGCAAATAGGGCATTGAAAGAAAAGATGATTAACACTCTCTCTGCAAAACAAGATTCACAGGTTTTCTCACAATGATCTCCTCTCCTTAGCAGATTATCTATAGTAAATATAGTATTTCAGCTAATCGACTGCATAAAAGTTTTAATCTCTAGGGGCAATTTGGCCTTCCACAAACATTGATTCCTTCTCTAGAGGATTAAACTAAGGACAACTTGCTGTAAGCTGATATCACTGAATGTTTCACATTGCTCTGCAACTTCCAGTATTCTTCATCTGCATCTTCATCAAGACTCATCCCATCACATAAAATCCCCATGTCTTGATATTGTGATTGAAGGATTCCAGCTAAAACTCTCCTTGTAGCAAAAATGGAATTCCCCTCAATCATCTCCTTTACAAGACACCACAAACATTTCAGGGAAACTATCCTTAAGAGGTCCTTCACTAATCCATTCATCCTGCCAAAATCTAATGTGGTCACCAACACCCATAGACCTCAATCTAATGCATGGCATATGCTGAAAGAAAGGGGCAGGCATGCAGACGGGTTCCAGCTCCCCAATACAAGCCTACGAAGGAAATATGCACCTCTTGAATAAATGTTTTTCATATTGATCAACAAGTATGTGACTTATTCGGAGAACTCTTTATTTATATTTTGATGTTATTCTAAATTATCTCTGATCTTATATCATTAGTGGGACAATTATGATTTACATATTAACATATGTATTGATTGATGATCATGTTTCATGAATTATGGATATGGGATATCAAATCAATAATGTGAACACATATTAGAGAATATGATGTTGGGTTGACCCACCATGAGATGTTGCGGGAATTATCATATTTTGAAGTGTCATCAGTTGGTCTCATACATAGTGTATATAGGATCTCTAGATCTAAGATCGTCATTGTTTTCTACATGTGTAACAATTTACTTAGGGGTTATCAAACACTACTCCATGACTGGGTAGTCATAAAGATAATTTCCGCGTTTACTATGAAACATACAGAGAAATATGAGCAATCAAGATGGAATCTATCCCTTCTATATAACAGGAGAGATATCTCTAAGCCTCTCAATATGGTTGGATTAAGGAAGTGCATAGACATGCTGAATGTGGTTGAAGAGTCAATCACAACTAAGTAATCCACTATAGATTTGAGTGAAAGATCGAGTTATTGTAGGATGGCACGCTTCTCACCTTGAGTTCGATCTGGTATCATGAGGCAAAAGGATCGGTATATAAGCACTATATAGGTTCGTCCGATATGATCTTTATGTATATTTAGGGGTCGTTATGTCCTGCTAGGGACTACTACTGACTTATGAACCAGAAAGGAGTTTTTGGCCTATGACCGAATGCACATGAATCTACAGGGTCACACACTTAATAGGCTGAAACGACAAGGGTCTGGATGATAGTTTTCAAGTGGAATTTGATCTCTACTCGTATCAGATAAGGATCCAATTGGAGGCTATATAAAGAGAGGTGCGGGGGGCTAAGGGAAGTATTCTGAAACACACCCATCAAAACCCTAGCCGCCACCTCTCAAAACCCCTATCGTGTACGCTAGTGTTAGCACACCGACGCACGGTGTTTCCACCTTAGACTTGTAGACCTCAATAGAGGTACTGCTACAACTGCGGTGTTGATCGAGACAATCACGAGGAGATAGTTGGCCGGAGGACAATTGACTACATCCACTACACCGACGCGCTCTTTGTTGAATCGGCTGTTTCAACTCTACTTCCGTTGTACTGCGTGTCTAGTGGTAACAATCTATAATCTCTTACTCACATGGCTTCTTGGTTTACGTGGTAGAATATTTTAATTTACGCTAATATAGCCTACCCATATCCCAGCACTCGGCCAGTCCAAGAGCCACCCCGTCGGAGTCCATCTTCTTCTTTACGACCCCGTATGCCTCTGCTACCATCCCCTCCCATAGGAGCGTGTCGATGACAGCATGGTGGTCCATCCTGCTTGGCGAGAAGCCCCACTGGCACATGTTGTCCAAGAACGCCACCATGTCTCGAGCACCACACTGGCACAGGGACAAGAGGACAGCACGCCAGCGCGCCGAGTCAGGGTTGAGGAGGAGGGAGTGCATGCAGTGAAGGATGGTAGCGGCAATGGAGGGTTTGCGGGCTCGGCAGAACGCGGAGGTGAGGATGCAGAAGGTGGCAGCGTCGGGGGAGGCAGAGGAGGATGCAACGAGGAGGACGGAGGGTGCGATGCAGAGGAACGATGAGGAGTGTAGGGTAGCGAGGAGGGAGTTGAGGGCATGGGTGGTGCGGATGGCGATGAAGAGGGTGGTGGTGGCGGCGAGACAACCATGGCGAGCGAGGGTGATCAGGAGGCTGTGGTGTGGCGGGCCTCGACTCTTGTGGCGAGAGGAAGTAAAAGGATCTGGGAGATCAGGGGAGGAGTGGGATGACGGCGGTTTGGATACAAGAGGTGTGGAGATATGATGGCTGTGAAGAGATGCATGGCTCAGATTTTATCTCACAGCCAGATCAGACAGCTGTGAAGAGACAAGAGAACACACCAACTACCATCAACTCGCGTTTTTAAGTAGTAGAGATAGATGCTGTTGTAGTTTTCTAGTCGGCCGGATCACTCTAGTAAGCACGGCTAATTAGCCTTGAAGGAACGCACGGCTTGGTGTTGCTAAGCATGGATGGCGTGGACAGCTCTCTGCCCGGGAATCCAAAAAAATTGTCGGTTCAACTAAATTTTTATTGTCGTTATTGCGTTTATCTGTAATTGAACTTATTCAGCAAAAAACCATAAGCAAACAATCCAAAAAAACACGACGACTTCTCTATCACCCGCTAAAAAGAACAGGCACAATATCCATATTCTTCTCACACACTTCCTAGTTTGTACTCCACCATAATCCAAATAAAAAAAATAAAGAGAAATAAATACAAGCTAGACAACTACATTTCAAACTCATGAGTCGGCATGGGCAAGATGACGCCACGAATTAGCAACGATGCGTAAAACTTTGGACAAAGGAACTAGGACATGTTGCCTGATTAACATTGATGCACAAAACTTTGGGCAACGGAAGACATGTGGCACGACGAGCTACCAACATATGAGCTGAACAAAAGCATGGCAGTTCAACTTCCCTGTGTGAGAGTTTGGCCATTGCAGAAGTTGGACATCTTCAGTTCCAGCTTCTCAGAGAAAGAAGTTGAGTTTGTAATACCTCGTTGTATTCCAGCATTCGGTCATATTCCAGCAAGAGCCCCTCGCACTTCTTCTGTAGGGCACTGACATGGGCTTCGGCCTCCGATCTACGCCTTTCGTGCTCTTCAGATTCCAATTTTAGCTTCTTCATCTTTTCAGAAATGTTGACTAATTCCCCACGAAGCTTCTTGATTTCCTTGGATGATTTCTCGTCCTTCCCTTGGACCTCAATTTGTAGTTTCTCAACCTCCTCTCTGGATGTGTTGGCGGTTTTCTTAAGCATAATCAGCTTCCGATGGTAGTGGTGTAACCGATCGATGACAAATGCAAGGAAAAGTATGCACCCTGGAACAACCTGTAAACCATCGAACAAACAGAATTTCACGCCAAGTCTAACTACGTCAAATGATCTACAAATGTGTCCAGTATCCTCAATGAACAACAATATCAACCTTGGCCTCGAATATGTTCTACATTCCAATTTAAGTATGCAAGTAACCATTTTATAAAGTTTGGCAGGATTGATACAGTAAAGGTATTCAATATTGTTCGGAAAATGTAGAATATACAAATTTTGAGACATCAAAGCACGTTCCCCAAATAAACAGCAAACAAATGTAGCTCAAGCGATTCATATTTGGTTCTCAAAACTGAAGCAAGCCAGTTAGCCACAAAATAGAAAACTCACAGGAACCAGCTGGTTCCCAGATTTCCCAGCAAAGAGCAGGATTTGGCTAACATGAGCTGATGTATCGTCGAGTTAGACTGGGTTACTCAAAATCATAGTCATGTCTCAACTAGTCTGGATGATTTTGAGTAAAGTACTTCAACAGGACACATTTCACAATTCTACTTTAAATAATGAAATGCACATTTAAAGGCAACATTTTTAATGGTTTACACAGATCAAGCGAATTTCAGTTAATTTTAAGCTAGTTACTCAGTTCCAGCAAAGTTCAACTTAGATGTTGTGCAGACAACTGTTGGTGGCGCACCACGTAAACAGGTGTTAAATGAGTTAAGCCCTTAGTGCAGCAATCATAAGCTACTCCATCTGTTACAAAATAAGTGTAGTTTTTTTTTTTACATTTCATGTCTTGAAGATGCAATTCCGACCATTAATTTATAGATAATATGTTAGTAAAAATTGTAAAAGATTTAAGATTAGCAAAGTGCTTGGGATGAAAAATCTATTAATATTATTTTCAAGTGGTCAATCTAAACTCTTCTACATAGAGTATTGGTAAGTGCTTGACTGCACATTTCCGATAACTTTCCTCAGGCGATAAACATGGAATGGTGCCACAAAGAATTGTTTACAGGAATGGTGGTACTTTTCAGTTTCATTGAACAGTACAATTGTCTAGCATAGAATAAAATAAAGATACTGAAGATCGACAAAACTTTGTTACCTCACAGTTCCCAACATGATTTTTGAATGTTGCATGCAGATAAGTGACATGTCTACCAGATATACCAATGTAATAAATTTTCATTTGAAGCAAAATGGACAATCTAGCAAAGCCCAAAAACTACGTTACTGAATAGAACCAAGTTTGATTATGTACTGCTTTACCGACTATCTTCGCTTTTCTATTCTTCTTTCAAGATCACTTCAGTGAATACCATTGACAAATTACAACTAGAAAGTTGTATCTTTATCCATTGCAATAGAACATGGAATATACAGATACAATCAAAGATATCTGGAATTCTGGATCAAGTCTCTACCCACCAAAAAAAGGGACTCCCTTTGACATACTCCAAATTTTGCAATTTAGCCACTGATGACTATAAAACGACACATTATCTTGAATTGGTTCTATAATTCGAACCTCAAGATAATGGAGGATGTGTTCAGTGACTGTAAATTGTACCACTACAACCTTAGCCCACCAATTCCTGTATTAGTCTTTAAATATGAAATTCAATGATCCAATCATGTATGAGTAAGATAGTACCTACCTTCATTTTACATATCAACTGATATCCTTTTCTTC
The DNA here is from genome assembly GCA_036346265.1 of Melocanna baccifera. Lineage (NCBI taxonomy): Eukaryota > Viridiplantae > Streptophyta > Magnoliopsida > Poales > Poaceae > Melocanna > Melocanna baccifera. The sequence continues at coordinate 6,387,027 of CM070696.1, read as the reverse complement.
TAACACAAGTACTATAAGTTAACTCTTAAGAGAAGTTAGCTTCTTATCTAAAATTCCTTATTTGCAAATTTTAAGATCATCATCAGACACATGTCAGCGTCCACCATACAAAACAAGTGGTGAGCTTAAATCTTGTACAGCCACTGAGAGACGACTATTGCTAATTGAAATACTCACTGCCTCACCGGTATTATGTGAAACAGAGCGTTAAAGACATACTTGGGGGATCGATTTGTCCAATTGCATTTTGTTTTCTTGAAAACATCTTTTGATGAAGCTGTAAGAAATTTGAATTGGCGCTAGCTGCTTCTCATCAAAGGGAAAACAAAGATATGATGACGTATGCCACCAGTTCCAATACACAGGTAGCAATTTTTTTGTAATATTCCAAAAATTAATTTTCCTTCGAGGGGTTTTTCTGAATTTTTTTCGGCAACTTGGGTCTGAGCTGAGGCCCAAGAGGGGGCCGGCCAAGAGGGGGGGAGGCGCCCACCCCTCCACCCTGCCCTAGCCACCCCTCCACCCTGCCCTAGCCGCCTCTCTCCCCTGCGCCCTCTCTCCCCTGCGCCCTCCCTCCCCTGCGCCCTCTCCCCTGCTGCTCCTCCCTGCCGTGCGCCCCCTGCTGCTCCTCCCTGCCGTGTTCATCAAGAGGAAGGAGAGAGAAAAGGGGAAGGGAAGAGGAAAGGAGGAAGGGAAGAGGAAGAGGGAAGGAATTCGTGGTGTTCTTCAGCAACTCATCAAGGGTAATCCCTGTTCTTCTCCAAATAGATGCATATTTTAGTTGGGGTAGATTTGTTGGTAATCTGAACTGCTAGGTCAGGTTTCATTGAACCGCTGTTTTGGGTTAGTTCCGTGAAGATTCAGGTCTGGGCCTCTCTTTGAGAGTTGTAGTGGTCGTCGTTATCTTTCCATGAAGTACTAGAACGCGTCGATCCGACCTTTGTAGCAAAAGTTATGACTTTTATTGTAGGACTGTTCTGCAGATCGACAGTTTTCTCTCAGTTTTCGGTAGATTAGTTTTAGCGAATAGAAAAAGGCAGAATCAGAGGTTCTCCATATTATGAAAGTTGTAGATAATTGTTTCAGCTTTCCAGGAAGGTCAAGAAATTATTTTTTTGACACTTGGGCTAGAAGTTATGGGCTTTTTAGTGTGCTGTCCAGAGAACCCGACGTAAACATTGATGTTTTAGAAAACTGGGTGATGCGGGTAGAAGATGGCCGAATCAGGGAGGCTCCCCAAATAGGTTTAGTTAGATAATTTAATTATCATTCCATAAAGTTAAAGAACATCCCATTCGGACTCCTGTGCCAATAGATACGAATTTTTGAAGTTGACTGTCCGCAGAGGTAGACGGGGTGACCGGTAGGATTTGGGAGTTGGAACCGAGATAGATAAATTTACTAGGTTGTGTTCGTTATTATTTGGGTATAGGTCCTCTACTGATATCTTAGCGAATATTACATTGATGATTTAGGTGGAGGACGGATCCCCGAGGCAGCACCTTCTACACGTCTCCCGTTTTCCCGCGGTTAAGGCAAGTACAACGATATAACATGAATGCATGCATGCTCAAGGTTATAATAGGGATGTTTGGTGCTATTTATGGATGTTTGCAATTTACCTTGTTCATGAGAATTTCGGATGCATAAATTATGTGAATGTAAGAATTATTTTGTTGAGACATTCACACATATACATCATGCTGATTCATTAAAGTCTTGGTTATACGTGACTAAGCGCCGAGGTCCCCGTCATGTTGAGTACATGACGGGCTAAAGGTCCCCATACTGGTGGAGTATGGGCAATTGGTCCCTGTACCATATGGTACAGGCATGGGTGTGCATTGACGGATGCACACTTTGCATTACCGGTAAAATGCAAAAGAGAAAGAGATAAAGAGATCTTTGATCATATTGCATAGCAAGACTTGTTCATATGGTTGATGGATAGATTCATGAAGGGTGGTTTATGAATGTATTACCTGTTATACTTGCTGAGTCGTCAGACTCACTCTTGCTGTTGTTGTGTTTTCTTTTAGGTACCAACATGAGATCGTCATGCATGGGGAAAGGAACCGATTAGTTTTGTTGCACCTTACACGGACTATCCACAATAAAAGAGGAAAGAAAACAAAAAGCTAATTGCCCGCACTACTTAAGTATTAAAGGAATTTTGATCGTCAATTTTGAATTGTAATAAAGAATTAGAACTCTCGTATGATGTTTCCCTTCCGTACTTAATTGTTATAATTGTGGACGAATTAGAAGACTTAAACCATACTGCTTTTATATTACTCTTGGTGTCATCCATTTCTTCTATCCATACTTGTTGCAACCTCCATCTGGAACCACAATACAGGGGAGGTTCTGTCGAAATTTTGGTGCCTAGCGTAGTTAAATTTCTATTGTTTTATTTCAAGTCGTGTGGCATTCCGGGTCATGGCTTGACGGGGATGTTACATTTTTGCCATTTGGATATGCATCCATGAACAAAGTTAGCAAATGTGATATGCATTTGGAAACAAGTCAGTGAGTTTCTATTGAAGTGCCAAGGCACCTTAATCTTACTTTCGGTTGACAGAAATGACATGGCCCTCTGTTTTTTATACTCTGGTATACGTGATATAAGAACCACAAAGTTGCATGAGCTTGTCAAATTGATTTTTCCACAAAGTGTAGAAATCCTTCAATTAATAGATTCCCAGAGTTGAGACTCATTTTCCCCATGAAATCAGACAACTTTATAACCAAATATAGAGTCCCACCCCCACCAAAGAAATCATAACCATTGAACACCTCTCAAGGAACAAATAACATCCTATAAAAATATTGTGTGCCCTATTAACCACTATGTTAACCTTTCTGTATGCTAAACAAATTTCTCTCCATTTCCCCAGCCACCTTCCAGCCAAACAAGACATGAATAATGTAGGATGTATTTAGCCAAAACATTTTTGACCTTGAAAGTTTTTTCCATCAACTAAGTTGTTAATCATCCATAATCCCTACCAAACTCTCCACCATAGTCAAATTCTAATAACATCAAGTCATTCCTCGAAGACATCGATTGCTCAAACTAGACATCATTTTCTTTCTAGTGGCACCCTTTTCCCAGCTATGCACCAAGGAACAGTAATTACTACTGGTTCAAGACATCACATAGCCAATCACATCAAAACCCAAGACTATTATATATTCTTCACCTGGTGACCACCAGATGTGGAACAACATATAGTCAAAAGAACAGTGCTACCAAAAGCAACAAATCATATCAAAAGCCCAAACCACCAATATATATTCTTGACATGTTGACCCCCAGATCCAGATGCATAACAATATAGTTTAACGAAGAAGGCTGGCTATTAACAAACACAGATACCCAACAACATTCTTTCAGAACAACAGTTTGATTCATCTCTTAGAATCTCAGTTGCCAAAACATAATAATTGACAGTTAAATACATGGTTTAAACTCCCCAAAACTTCCATGCCTAGTGCCAACAACATATTTACCACGAAGAAACCAATGGTATGCTATTATAGAAAGCAGAGTGGATGGAGGAGAGTGACGCGTACCGATGAGCGATGCCTCGAGGAGGTGCGTCCGCCAGAGGACCTGGTCCATGGGGCTGACGGAGCCGAGCTTGAGACCGCGGTTCTGGATCTTCAGGATGCTCGCAACGCTGGACATGAAGATGACCAGGAGCGTGCATGCCAGCGTCTTCACCGCCGCCGGGCCCTTGCCCTCCTTCGCCTGGTCGACGGCGCGCATGGCCAGCTCCCGCAGCATCCCGATCGTCACCATCAGCAGCAACGCCACCGCGCCCTCCGCGAACAGCACCAGGAACAGCAGCTGAATCATCTCTCCGACCACCCCCCCCCCCTATCGAACCAACTCCACTAGCGTACCAGGATGCTGGATTTCTGTTGGGAGAAAGGAAACTATCTTTGATCTTTAGCTTCTAATGTGCAGGAAAGGGGGTTTCTTTTGCAAGAATCTTGCAGCAAGGAACTATCTCGCGTGTAATTGTTAGCGACATGCATAGGCTAGGCTTAGTCCTACCGGCTTCCTCTCCCACGATGCCTCAATTGTAGGATCGGCTGCTAGTAGTTGCTGTATATTATCCTCCTATGAGTGTAATGCAAGTGTGCGGTGTTTCTCCCAGTTCATCACTCTTACATGGTATCAGCCTTTCTTTGATCCTCTTCTTCCTCTTCCGCTGCTCTCGGCAATGGCGAGCCCCACCGGTTCGGTCTCCTCTGCCCGCACTAACCCCTTTGCCGCGCCCGCCGAACCTGTTCCTCCCCCGGCCTCCACCATTGTCCTCCTAAACATCCATAGCCACGTTCCTGTCATCCTCAGCACGGATGAAGGGAATTTTCGCCAATGGAGATCCTTCTTCGACCTTACCTTCAAAAAGTTCGGGCTCATTAACCACATCGACGGCACTGTCGACGCGGCCGCCATGACCGATGATCCGGAATGGCTGCAGGTGGACTCGTGCATTGTCTCGTGGCTTTACTCTACGGTGACCAAGGACATCTGGAGTGATGTCTACAAGCCACGCAGTTCCGCCTACATCGCCTGGACCGCCATCACCGGCCAGTTCCTCGACAACAGTCTTCAGCGCGTCGTCTACACCCAGCAGGAGTTCCACAGCCTGTTCCAGGGCGACATGTCCGTTGGCGAGTACTGCGGTCGTCTCAAGCGCCTCGCCGACACCCTCTACGATTGCGGCGCCGCTGTCTCCGACCCGGCGCTCGTCATCAACACCCTTCGTGGGCTGAACAATAAATTCAGCCAAGCGATTACCGTACTCTCCACCATGACGCCGCCGACGTTCCTCTACACCAAGTCGTACCTGCTGCAGGAAGAGCACCGCATCAAGCACTCCCTGCAGATGGAGGCCCAGACGGCTCTCCTCGCGGCGCGCGACACCACCAAGCTCGTGCCGGCCCCTACACCGCCACCGGCCTACCCTGCGGCACCCGGCTCGACCGGTGGTGATCGCCGCAAGAAGCGCAAGGCGGACAACCGCCAGCGCCAGTCCGTACCTGGCCGCAACATCTCAGCTCCTGCTCCACTGCCTCCATGGGCTGCCCCCTACAACCCATGGCAAGGTGTGGTCCTGGCGTGGCCGCTCAACGCCTGGCGACCAGCTGTCCTCGCGCCCCGCCCCAGTGTTCCCCCTTCGGCCATGGCGGCGATCGCCGCACCACCGCCACAGCCATATGCGGGCTCCCTGCCGCCTGGACTCTACTCGGCGCTCCATGGCTTGTTCCTGGACACCGGCGCCTCTTCGCACATGGCCTCCCACCCCGGTATACTCGCGAGCTCCTCTCCTTCCACTGTTCCCCGTCAGATCATTGTCAGCAACGGCGGTTTGATGTCTGCGTCTTCCACTGGCCGCACGTCTATTTCTACTTCTTCCACTCCTTTACATCTGAACAATGTTCTAATTGCTCCCCAACTCGTCAAGAATCTCATATCTGTTCGTGCGCTAACTCGCGATAATTCTGTGTCTGTCGAATTTGATCCTTGGGGTTTCTCCATCAAGGATCTTCGCACCAGGATGGCGCTCCTCCGATGTGATTCCTCTGGCGAACTGTACCCCCTGCGCACTGCTCCTGGCGACTCTCCTCCACGACCCTCGCAGGCTCTTCTCACGTCAACAGACGGCCATCTCTGGCACTCTCGGCTCGGTCACCCCGGCCGTGATGCTCTCCTACACCTGTCTCGCACCGTCGGATTTCACTGCTCCCAGTCCAGTCGCCACACGTGCCATGCCTGTCGTCTTGGCAAACACGTGCGGCTTCCGTTTCGCGAGTCCACCAAGATTTCATCTTTTCCTTTTCAATTGTTGCACTACGATGTATAGACCTCTCCAATAATGAGTAACTCTGGCTACAAATTCTATCTTGTTGTTCTTGATGATTTTTCTCACTATGTATGGACTTTTCCCCTGCGTCATAAGTCTGATGTTTTGCCTACTCTGATCTCCTTCCATGCCTTCGTTGCCACTCAGTTTCAGCACCCGATTCAGTGCTTTCAGACTGACAACGGGAAGGAGTTCGATAACTCAGCCTCCCGCACGTTCTTCGCCAAGCATGGCATCGCGCTGCGCCTGACATGCCCATATACTTCTCAGCAAAATGGCCGCGCCGAGCGCGTTCTGCGCACGCTCAATGACGGCCTCCGCACTCTTATGTTCCAGGCCTCTCTTCCACCCTCGTTCTGGCCTGATGCGCTCGCCACTTCTACATACCTCTTGAACCGACGACCGTGTCAACCTCGTCACAACTCCACACCGTTCGAACTCCTTTTTGGCTCACCGCCAGACTACGCTCACCTACGTGTGTTTGGATGTCTCTGCTATCCTAACACCGAAGCCACAGCACCACACAAGTTAGCGCCGCGTTCTGCTCGCTGCGTCTTCCTGGGATATCCAATGGATCAACGTGGCTACAAGTGTTACAATTCGGAGACTAAACGTGTGCTTATCTCCCGTCACGTTTACTTCGATGAATCTTGTTTCCCCTTTGTGCAGCTCTCTGACTCAGGACCGGGCACTGTAGCACGGTGCCCCCCGTGCATCCAGGACGTGCTCCTAGCGCCCACGCTGCAATGACCGCGCCCTCCTCGGGCTCCTTAGCTAGCTCCTCAACCACCTGAGGCTACTCATCCGGGACCATCTTCGACAGCACCCTCCCCATCAGCTGCACCGCCACCCTCGCCGGCGCGTCCTACTTCATCCCCGTCGGCCCCACCTCTCACGTCGCCAACGACGGCACCAGCGTCTGCTGACTCCACCCCGGCACCTGCGCCCGCGCCAACGTCGACAACTGCACCCCCGCGGCACCCCATGGTCACCCGGGCGCGCGATGGCATACGCTTGCCGAATCCCAAGTACGCCCACGTCGTTGCGACTCCGACACCGACATCCCCTCCGTCCTCCGTCCGTGCAGCCCTTCGTGATCCGGAGTGGCGTGCGGCGATGCAGGACGAGTTCACTACGCTGCAGGCTAACGGCACCTGGACGCTTGTTCCACGCCCGCCACATGCCAACGTGATCACCGGCAAATGGCTCTTCAAGAACAAGCTCCACCCCGATGGTTCGCTGGAACGCCGCAAGGCCCGATGGGTTGTGCGCGGCTTCTCTCAACGACCGGGGGTCGACTTTCATCAGACCTTCTCCCCGGTGGTCAAGCCGACGACCATCCGCACAGTGCTCCACATTGCCGCATCGCGCCGATGGTCGGTTCACCAGCTCGATGTCAAAAATGCCTTCCTCCATGGCAACCTGGCGGAACGCGTCTACTGTCACCAGCCAGCGGGCTTCGTCGACGACACTCAGCCGGATCATGTCTGCCTCCTTGTCAAGTCCCTCTACGGACTTAAGCAGGCACCGCGGGCGTGGTTTCAGCGGCTGGGTACGCATCTCCGCTCCACCAGCTTCGTCCCCACCGGCTCGGACTCGTCGTTGTTCGTCTACCGATGCGGTGATGCGATGGCATATCTTCTTGTCTACGTCGACGACATCATCTTGACGGCGTCCACCTCACAGCTGCTGCAGCGCGTCATCGAGGAACTCCGTCGCGAGTTCGCCATCAAAGATCTTGGCGCCCTCCGGTTCTTCCTCGGCGTTCAAGTTCGTCGTGATGACACCGGCTTCTTCCTCACGCAAGCTCAGTACACGGAAGATATCCTTGATCGCGCCGGTATGGCGAACTGCACGCCTGCTGCCACGCCGGTCGACGCCAAACAAAAACTGTCTGCCAGTGCTGGTGAACCGATGGCGGACGCGGCGTTCTACTGCAGAATCACGGGTACGCTCCAATATCTGACGCTGACCCGCCCAGACATTGCGTATGCTGTCAACCAGGCCTGTCTGTACATGCACTCGCCCCGAGCTGCGCATTGGAATCTCGTCAAGCGGATACTACGGTACCTCCGCGGCACGGTCGATAGCGGCATCACCATCTCGGCATCGCCCTCCACCGATCTCATAGCCTACTCCGACGCCGATTGGGCTGGCTGCCCGGACACGAGACGCTCTACATCGGGCTATTGTGTCTTTCTTGGCGCCTCACTCATCTCCTGGTCGTCCAAGCGGCAACCGACGGTGTCGCGTTCCAACGTCGAGGCCGAGTACCGGGCAGTGGCGAATGCCGCTGCTGAGTGTTGTTGGCTTCACAATCTTCTACGCGAGCTTCACGTCCATGTCCAGAAGGCCACGGTGATCTACTGCGACAACGTTTCGGCGATGTACCTCTCTGAGAATCCCGTCCATCATCGCCGGACCAAACATGTTGAGCTGGACATTCATTTTGTCCGGGAAAAAGTCGCGCTTGGTCAGTTCAGGGTTCTGCATATTCCGACTGAACGTTAGATTGCCGATGTCATGACCAAGGGCCTGCCTACGCCGTTGTTCCAAGAATTCCGCAACAGTCTGTGCATTCTAACAGGTCATGCTCCGACTGCCGGGGGGGGTGTTAGCGACATGAATAGGCTAGGCTTAGTCCTACCGGCTTCCTCTCCCACGATGCCTCAATTGTAGGATCGGCTGTTAGTAGTTGCTGTATATTATCCTCCTATGAGTGTAATGCAAGTGTGCGGTGTTTCTCCCAGTTCATCACTCTTACAGTAATTAATCGGGTGTTCAGGATGCTACCTACCGCAATCCAGCAGCTGTGTTGTCCTGTGGAAGAATGATTCAAGCAGGAATTAGAAAATTTGGGGGAAAGATAGAGAAAAGGAAGCATATCTTTTGGAGAGAAAAAAAATATTGCATTGTCCGTGATGATGAGGTTGTTAGAATGATCTCAACCGTTTGGCCCAACGGCCAAACGGGCCCCCTTGTTCGCGCCCTGATCGGGGCGCCCAGCCCAATAGGCTGGTGGGCCCCTGTCGCTAGCGCCACAATAAATAGAGGTGGGGGTTGGGGTGGCACGTATTACAAGGTTCACCGTGCCGCCGCCAAACCCACCGACAAAACCCTAGACCCGATCTAAGAGGGGGCGCTCCAGCGACGGGAAGACCCACCGCCAAGGAGTTCAACGCCGCTCGGGAGACGCCGGCCGCCAGGGAGACGCCGGCCGCCAGGGAGACGCCGCTCCTCTTCCCCGACCGTCGCTGCCCGTGCGCAGAGCTTCACCGACGAACCGCTATGGCCAACTCCTCCTCCTCTACGTCGGACGGTTAGTACCTCTCTCTCCCTCTCGGTATTACCCCAAGAACACACAGATCCCAACAATGGTATCAGAGCGGGCAAAGCTCAGATCGGGGAAAAGGCAAACAACAAAAAAAGGGGGTGGTGTGCACTGCGCGCGCCCGCGCGCCGCCGCCTAGCCGCCCTGCGCCGGCCGCCGCCACCATTGTGCGCCGGCCCCGCGAGCCCGGCCTCGTCGCGCCTTCTTGCTGCTGCGCGCCCGGCGGCTGCGCCTGCGCGCCGCGCCACTGCGCCGCTGCGTCGTCGCCTTGCGCCGAGCCCGGCCAGCAGCTGCGCGCGCCCCTGCGGCGCTGCGTTGCTGCGCCCGCTGGGAGCTCATTGCGCATGCGCCACGCTGCGCCTTGCGCGCCGCCTCTCGGCTGCCTACCGACCGCCGCCCGGCTGGCGCGCCAGCTTCGCCTGCGCATGCCGCGCCAAAGACAGCCGCCGCGCCTCCCAGGCAGAAAGGTCCCCACTAGCCCGAGTTTTCCGGCCGTTTCCCCAGATCCGCTTTTTTTTGCGTTGGAAAAACGTGTGGAGCAGGTGCATCCGGTTTTGTGGAGATTTTTTGGGAGGCAATGATATGTGGTGGAGAAAGTTTTTGGCAGGGATAAGGTTTGAGGAAAATTAAACTATTTTTTGACCGGTCAAAGATTATGGATTAGCTTGTTTTCCTTTTATGTGTTATTTTGGCTCTCCAGCATATAGTTTTTGCTTTCACACATATTCAAGTGTATATATATGTATTGAATTATTGTTTAATGGTATGAGTACTTTTAGATATATTTGATATATCTAAACGAAAAGATATAATTTTCATTATTAAATTCGAACCAACGGGAGAATTTAATTTTGGAAAAATAGATATCATTTTTTAATGGATGTTTCCGCTGCAAAAGTTAAATGGTGATTAGTCTTTAAATTAAATTCGAACCAACGGGAGAATTTAATTTTTTTTGAGTATTGTTGTGAATTATAATATTGTTATTTTTTGACCAACGTTGATAATAACAGTATTATAATTTAATTGATAATTTTATGCATTATTTCTATTTCTGCCCAACGGTGATGTAGATTTAATGTATAGATAAAATTGATTTAATTGTATGTCGTATTTTTGACCAACGTTGGAAATACGGCATATAATTTTCCTGTTATGTTCTCATTTTATTTGAAATATTTTTCAGGCGGATACAACTTGATGAGTTGTATCAGAGAGATCCCCACTCTTAAAGGAGATAATTATGGAGAGTGGAAGAAAAAGATAGACTTAGCGTTTATCTTGGCTGAAGTGGACTGGGTCCTCACTACAGCACGTCCCACTGAGCCTATGGCACCGGTGAGGGATCAAAATGAGGATGATACTGCTTGGCAGAAAAGACAGAGGGATCATGCTCCCTCACAGATGTCTGATGACATTGAGCATAAGAAATGGACCATAGCCAACAAGAAATGTATGGCTGTGATAAAGAACACGATTGAGCCTGCTATTGTGGGCTCAATCGCAGAGTGTGACACTGTCACAGAGTACCTTGAGAGAATAAAGAGTCGTTCTCGGCTCTTCAAAGACTTATGCTACACACCGATTAAAATGCTTTGTGACAGAGAGTACTCGGTGGTGGCGATGGCATAAGAGAGCACATACGAGGATGAGTAACATGGCATCCAAGCTTAAACCAATGGATTTGGCTCTCAAGTATGAGTTCCTTATTCATTTAGTTTTTGCTTCCTTGCCGAAAGAGTTTGACACTTTGTTGTCAACTACAATATGCACTGAGAAATGGGACTTGGAAAAGTGCATAGCTATGTGTGTGCAAGAGGAGGAAAGAATTAAATCCTCACATGGTGGTTCTATCAACTATGTGAAGGATAACAAGAAAAGAAACTTCAACAATAACTCCTTCTCAAAGAATAAGGAAAAACCTCTGTCCATCACCTCAACGAATAAGTTTGTCAGTAGACAAAGATCGTGTCTTCATCAGAAGAAGACAGGACACTACAAGAAGAACTGTCACGATTACTTAAAGATGATAATGGCAAAGAAAGGTGAGAACATTATTACCTATATAAATGAATCCCTGTATGTGCAATATTCGAAATCCACTTGGTGGATTGACTCAGGAGCAACTGTTCATGTTGCTAATTCTTTACAGGGATTCCGTTCGACGAGGACTACGCAAAGAAAAGAAAAATGCATTAAAGTCGCAAATAGAGTCCAAGCTGAAGTTGAAGCCGTTGGCGATCTTTCATTAGAGCTAGCTGATGGCTTCACTCTTTTACTTAGAGATGTTCTTTATGTACCCTCTTTACAGAGGAATTTGATTAGTGTTTCAAATTTGGACAATGATGGTTATGATTGTCATTTTGGAAATGGCAAATGTGAAATAATGTTTAATGATAAATGCATTGGTCTTGCCATCAAACAAGACGAGCTTTATTTATTGTCACTTCGTGAAAATGTAAATTCCGTATGTGATGTGAATGAGCGTATATCCTCGCCTGTAAATGCGAACAGAAAACGAAAGAGAACTCGTAATGAATCGTCAAAATTATGGCACTGTCGTTTAGACCATATTTCGAGGGGGAGAATAGAAAGACTAGTTAAGAATGAAATTCTTTCTCTATTAGAGTTCTCAGACTTAGAGCAATGCAGAGAATGCATTAAAGGAAAATATGTAAAGAAAATTAAGAAAGACGCGAAAAGAAGCACAGGAGTTCTACAAATTATTCACACAGATATTTGTGGTCCTTTTCCTGTGAAAAGTGTGGATGGATATGACTCGTTCATAACATTCACAGATGATTACTCCCGTTATGGATATATTTATCCAATCAAAGAAAGAAATGAAGCCTTGGATAAATTCAAGATATTTAAGGCTGAAGTTGAAAACTAACATAATTTAAAGATTAAGATAGTCCGATCTGATCGTGGGGGGGAGTACTACGGTCGACATACCCCATATGGACAAGTTCCTGGACCTTTTGCAAGGTTTTTACAGAAAAATGGCATAGTAGCCCAGTATTCTACACCGGGCGAACCTCAGCAAAATGAGTCGCTGAAAGACGCAACCGTACCCTGATGGATATGGTGCGAAGCATGATGAGCTACTCCACACTGCCATTGAGTTTATGGATGGAGGCGTTGAAAACCGCCATTCATATTCTCAACAGAGTGCCTAGTAAGTCGGTGCCCAAAACACCGTACGAGTTGTGGACAGGAAGAGTTACCTCACTACACCACTTACGTGTGTGGGGAGTCTCTTTGAGGCTAAAGTATTTAACCCAAATCTTGGGAAGCTTGATCCCAAAACAGTAAGCTGCCATTTCATTGGCTACCCTGAAAAGTCAAAAGGTTTCCGTTTCTACTGTCCAGACCGATATACAAAGTTTGTAGAAACGAGACACGCTGTCTTCTTAGAGGATGAAATGATGAGGGGAAGCATGGTAACTCGAGGGATTGACCTTGAAGAGAAGCGGGCGTATGCGTCCACTCCGATGATTCAAGAGCCATTCTTCGCGATGCACTGCTGTCGCGCTGCACCGACGGTGCAAGACACTGTGGTGCCAGCACCTGTTATTGTTCCTCCTGTGGCAACAATAAATGAGAATGAGGAACCTGTTCTTCAGGATCCTACAGAACCCATTACCACAGATGAGGAGGAGCAACAGCAGCCTCAAACAGAAGATGTACCAAATGTAGAGGCCCCTAGGAGGTCTCAAAGAATAAGAAGATCAGCTATTTCTGATGATTATCAGATTTATCATACAGAGGAATTTGAAATGGAGGATGATCCCACTTCATTTGAAGAAGCCATGAAAAGCGAAAATTCTTCAAAATGGCTTGAAGCCATGGAAGAGGAAATGAGGTCCATGAAGACTAATAAAGTCTGGGACTTGGAAATTATTTCTAAAGGAGCCAAAACAGTAGGCTGTAAATGGATCTACAAGACAAAACTTGACTCCCAAGGGAATATAGAAAGATACAAAGCGCGACTTGTGGCAAAAGGCTTTACGCAAAGAGAAGAGATTGATTACAATGAGACCTTTTCTCCAGTCTCATGTAAAGACTCCTTCAGAATCATAATGGCATTAGTAGCACATTATGATTTAGAGTTACATCAGATGGATGTAAAGACGGCATTTCTTAATGGGGATTTGGAGGAAAATGTTTACATGGCACAACCGAAAGGTTTTGTCGTGGAAGGAAATGAAAGAATGGGATGCCACCTAAAGAAATCGATTTATAGGTTAAAGCAAGCTTCAAGACAATGGTACTTGAAGTTTGATAGTACAATAAGAAAGTTTGGGTTTAAAGAGAATGTAGAGGACAACTGTGTTTATGCAAAGTTTAAAGATGGGAAGTTTATCTTCCTAATCCTGTATGTGGATGATATCCTACTAGCTAGTAGTGATGTCAGTCTGCTACTGGAGACAAAGAAATTTTTGTCCTCAAACTTTGATATGAAAGATCTTGGTGAAGCTTCGTTCGTTCTAGGGATCGAAATTCACCGGGATAGAAACAAAGGGACATTGGGATTGTCACAAAAGGCATACATAGATAAAGTCTTAAAGAAATTTGGTATGCATAAATGTAGTCCTTCACCTGCACCTATAGTCAAGGGCGACAGATATGGGGATTTTCAATGCCCCAGGAACCAGTACGAGCTCGATCAAATGAAATCGGTTCCATATGCTTCAGCTGTCAGAAGCTTGTAGTATGCTCAAGTGTGTACGCGCCCTGACTTAGCGTTTGTCACCGGGTTACTTGGCAGATTCCAGAGCAATCCTGGAATAGAGCATTGGAAATTGGTAAAGAAAGTCTTGCGTTATTTGCAAGGAACAAAAGGCCTCATGATGACATACAGAAGATCAGATTTACTCCATATAGTGAGGTATACTGATTCGATTATGCGGAGATGATAAAAGTCAACATCCGATATGTATTCACTCGCTAGAGGAGCTATATCGTGGAAAAGCTCAAAGCAAACCGTCACTACATCGTCCACAATGTATGCCGAGTTTGTAGCATGTTATGAGGTGCGGGCGGGTGAACGGCTTAAGAAGTTCATACCGGTTTAAAAGTGGTTGACGACATCAATAGACCACTTAAGTTGTATCGCGATAATGAACCCGCAGATGATGTATGCCCACAACAATAAGTCAAGTGGTGCTGCCAAACACATTGACATAAAGTACTATGTTGTGAAAGACAAAGTTCGGGATCAAATTATAAGTCTTGAGCATATAAGTACCGCAAAGATGTTAGCGGATCCGCTTACTAAAGGCTTACCACCCAACGTGTTCAGAGAACATGTAGCCGGCATGGATTTAAGGGAAAGCCTATGATTCCTGGACTAAAAGATGGCCCAAAAGTTTAAAGTAACTATTTCAGAACAGAGAAGTGCATTGTAGCTGTTGAATCTATCGGCGATTGACCGTGACGATGAGACATGTTCTATGCACTAATCTGTAATGGAATGCGTAAAGTCGAAAGTAATTAAAGTTAAAGCATAGATTGAGATCAAGGGGGAGAATGTTAGAATGATCTCAACCGTTTGGCCCAACGGCCAAACGGGCCCCCTTGTTCGCGCCCTGATCGGGTAGGCTGGTGGGCCCCTATCGCTAGCGCCACAATAAATAGAGGTGGGGGTCGGGGTGGCACGCATTACAAGGTTCACCGTGCCGCCGCCAGACCCACCAATAAAACCCTAGACCCGATCTAAGAGGGGGCGCTCCAGCGACAGGAAGACCCACCGCCAAGGAGTTCACCGCCGCTCGGGAGACGCCGGCCGCCAGGGAGACGCCGCTCCTCTTCCCCGACCGTCGCTGCCCGTGCGTAGAGCTTCACCGACGAACCGCGATGGCCAACTCCTCCTCCTCTACGTCGGACGGTTAGTACCTCTCTTTCCCTCTCGGTATTACCCCAAGAACACACAGATCCCAACAGAGGTGCGGCGCATGCGAACAACACAAATCGGGCGAATTTGTGGGGGGCGAAGGGAAGAAAAAGGCTAAAGAAAATGGAGAAAGGCGGGGAAAGAGATGGCCGCTCGGGCGAGGAAGGAAGCATGCGCTCACACAGCGAGTTGGGGAGTGAGAGCACGAAGCTCTCCGGCTTCTTGCTTCCACAGTTGGCGGTCGGCGCTTCCAGTTAGGCCTGGCCAAACGGACCGGCCAGAGGCGCGGTACCGTTGATTCGATTCAAGAATGATACATATAAACAAGAATGATACGGTATAAACAGTAAATGATACATATCGGTCCACTTCATCGGACATGCCGTATATATCCGCATGGTACTCAATAGTAATTTTTCTACAGTAGTACAGTAAAATTATTTATGATTAATAATAAAATTACTTGTGTTAGAATTATTATATTTTTCTAAGCACGGACGGGTGAGTTGATAATAAAATTATTTACGATTGATAGTACAATACTTACGACTTAGTAACTGGCAGTAAAAATACTTATGACTGATACTAAAATCAATGGGCCTAGATCGAATTGCATGCATGTCGTGCTAGGCCTAATCGAACTGTACCATATTCAGACCAATGCCTTGTCGTGCCGTGCAACCCATTTGACTAGGGGTGTAAACCTAATGGATAATTTCCGTCCGACCAACCGACCGAAGGCTTGCGGAGCGAATACGGTAGAGGTAAATGGGTATTCGGCACTATCCGTATCCGACTCTGACTCCGACAAAAAAATACGGAATAGGATATAGAATGGGTGATACCATCATATATATCCGTATATCAAGTGATTTGAGAAAGTCTATTGTGACTTCGCTTTAAAACAAGACAACATATAGACGGATTCTATATCTAAACAGGTGGGGAATATTGAGTACTCTTCCTTTGATTTCTTGATGATTAGTCCTCCGTGTTCACTCTAATTGTACACCCTACTGTCAAATGTCTTGTGTAAAGAAACAAATAATTTCTGTCCGATCGACTACACGAAGGTTTATGGAACGAATACGGAATGGAGGAATAGATATCTGGTATTATCCGTGTTCGACTCTAACTTCAAAAAAACAAAATAAGATATAGAATAAATAATATCTATCTATATCCATTCTGATTGCACATCTACATTTGACCATGTCTGCTTCCAGTTCCAGGAGCCATTGGATGAGAACGGGCGGGTTGGCCCGCTGACCCCCCAAAATTTCTGCACCAATGGGACGTGGAACGATCTAAGAAAAACTGAGGACCAAATCAGGGACAGATCCTCCTCACTTTCTCGTTAGGTCACATGGCCGGATCCAAAGCTCGGACATGGGTACGGATTTTATTTGTGGTAGCAGCATCCCAGTGCTGGTAAAGAACAAAGCCATTAGCATAGCAATGAGATGTGGAGCTCCATGGCGAGTTAGCAAAGGCGAGCAAGTACCTCCACTATACAAAAGCATAAATGAAACCTAGCTAGCTATACTATAAGGTGGGACCCTCTCCTAGTCGCTGCTACAGAGGTTATACAGGAGGGGCCCGGCTCTAAGGAAGAACAAAGTTACTGTACAAGAGAGGTAGCTCGAGTAGGAGGTGGGTACAACATTTGGTCCGAACTAGTTTTCACTTTTAGTTTTATCCCCAAAGAACAAATAAGCTAATAATTTATTTGTTTCTAAAGAACCATATTTGAGAATGTTCGTGGTTTATTTGTCCTGAATAATTGGCAATTGATATTCTTGTCGAGTTAAAATTTGCATTTGCGAATATTTCCTATCAGAGGCGGTCTGATTCCTACCAGAGATGATCTGACCGCTGTAGATGTGGTTTGACCACTATGCAGAGCCGGTCAGACTGGCCAGTTTCCCCATGGTCATTTTTGTAGGGGCAGTCTGATCGGCTTGGGTCAAGCGGTCAAACCGGCCCTGTGTGCTTTTAGCTCTTGGACACCAAACAGCTGCATAAGAGTGTCTGAGATGTTTTTGCACTAGGTGTCACCTCAAATAGAGATCCGACCTAAAACTAGATAGCAAAATACCAAATTTTTAGAGAAACTTATGCCCAAAAATAGTTTCTTGCTATTTGATGTGCAGAGTGTTTGGGGGTAGCCAAGGTCGACAACGTAGACTAGAACTAGGCTTAGGAGCTAAGGTACGATTAAGAAAGTCGGGTGGGTTGGTTGGGTTTAAGTGAAGTACAAGTGAAGATAAGGGATGTTGAAGGAAAGGTTCAAGTAATAGGTCATCGAATGGTGCGGTCGGTACAAGTGAGGTGTGGTCGGGGGAACCGACATAGAAAGACTTATCGATTTATAAGTTATTGGTGAATCTACATGTTGCAAGCATGAATATTATTTGCAAAGAAGGAGATGACCATGAACTAGATTCAGAGAAGAGGTCAGATCCATAGTCAAAGCGAGGGTGATATGGCATGGAAGCCAAAAAACTAGAAATAGCGAAGGTATGAAACTGCGGCTCTTAGAGGGCGTTTGGAGAGCGGTTTAGATCAAGAAGGCGCTGAGGATTCCAAGTGAATGAAAGCTTGCTCATAGTGGGTTTGGGCTTATGCGCCTTGAAAAGTATACATAAGTCATGTGTGAGTGTAAAACCCGGTATGTATGTGTGGTTAACGGGTTTCTCTGGTTATACTAATGGATAGTGTCCATTATGATTAGATGTGGGCTGGTTGCTCTATCTATTTGAGTAGAAGAGGTTAGTGGCTAGGGTAAATGGCAAGCAAAGGGGGAAGCAACCAACCACTCCTTATTGGGTTTGTGAGATAGGCTTCCTTGGAGAGGAGGCTTTTGGGGTGTGTGTTCTTGGAAGAGAGAGCTCTATCCTCTATAGTAGAGTGGCTGTAAATCAAACATCTACATGTTGCAATAGATCAAACATGTTTATCCCTCATGGTATGTTCTTGATCTTATTGGTTTTGCTCTTTTTTGTTGATATTTTTGCCCTCACTCCTCTCTTGATCTTGCTGGTTCCAAGGACATATAAAAGATAGAGATGCCTCATGAAAATCATATGCTATCCATATGGGGGCTAGTTATAACAAGATCATAGAGATTACCCAGTTTGATTTGATTTGGAGCTCTTCTAATGAAATCGTGTTTCTAGGGTTTTGATCTCAAGTCTTTGGGTGCTCTTGCTTGTTTGTGACATGTGAAAAAATATTTAGAGTCATCTTGGCCATATGAAACCCATGAGCAAGTCATATCTTGTTGAGTTTTACCTAGTTTTGTTGCAACCTCGCTTGTTTCAAGGAAAAAATAGAACATTAGTCAACATCCATGCGATCCTTGGATGGATATGTTCCTAACATCTTTAGCAAGATGTGTGCAAAGTCTCAAGTTTTTTGGACTTGTATTTTGAGGTTTTTACCATTTTGGGTTTTGTCTCACGTTGGTTTTTAGGTCTGAATCAGAGGTACGGTCAAACTGCCCCACATTGGCGGTTAGACCAATGGCAAGTTAGACCAGCTTCCTAGGCACTCAAACCACCAGCAAGCCAGTTCAACCACCCTCTCTATAGTAGTTTAACCAGTCCTAAGGGTTGAACTCCGTTTTGCTTTCGTACTTTGGTGAGTTCTTTGTTGGTGGGCTAATATGATCTTCTTAGCTTCTAGTAGCTAGTGGAGAGAATATTTTAGAATACCATTTGAGGAGGTTGAATTTAAAAACATCATTCACCACATCTCATTGCCATATAGGGTTCTACAATTTTATGTAGTTTTCCCTATATATTTGACATCTTTTAAGACCACCACTAATAAGCAATCAATATGGGCATTTGATGACAAAAATTGCATATAAGCATATGTATATGGAAACCAAGATCTATTTTGAACCATGGGCACCAAGTAATCTGTCATAGATCGAGAAATAAGCTTATCCAATGGCCCACGTGATGGATTAATGACACCAACAAGTGCATCTGTTAGTCTGTAGTATTCTTTCTAAATGAGTAAGGCCCTATTCTTTTAGACTACGAATGATGGATTTTATCTATGTTTTTTGATACTACTGTAGAAAAGGTCATCACAGATTGTTCAAAAACGTCATCACAAACAGTTTCATGAGCCGTCTAAGTTTATGGATCAGTAATGATATGATGTCATGACAAACGATATTTGAACCGTCTATGATGCAGACTATCACATATGGTTATTAACTCAAAACCATCTATAATAGTTAACTATCACAGACAATTTATACATGAAACCATTTGTGATAGATTATATATCATGGACGTTTTGTAGATGAAACCGTTCGTGATAGATTATGTATTATAGACAATTTATAGGTGAAACCATCATGATAGTTGATGTATCACAAACGGTTTGTAGACGAAACTATCTGTGATAGCTGATGTATCACAGACGGTTTGTCCTAAAGAACTAAAGAACCATCTGTGATATTCTTTTGTATTGTTAAATCTTTTTCTATTTATTGACTAGCCTCAGGAAATGCTAGCCATGCTCTCTGAAACAAGTAGAAACACAACAAATACATGTATATATCCAATTCACATTTATTTCAGAAATAAGTACATCTATTTCACAAATCAATTAACTCAAATGAACTAAAATTAACCATTCATAAACAAATACACACATATATTATTAAGTTCAACCTTATCTCTATCAAGTTCAATCTGCATTGTGGAACTCCCTATCTGGGTTTATGACCCCAGACAATAAGAAATACGCAAATTATCCTCGAATATAGTTGAGCTCGGTTTGTTCCAATGCAGCAATCGGTCGCTAGGAAGATTAAAGTCGTGCATAATATATATATGTATATATATATACATATATATATATATATATGTATGTATGTATGTATGTATGTATGTATGTATGTATGTGTATGTATATATATGTATGTGTGTGTGTGTGTGTGTGTGTGTATATATATATATATATATATATATATATATATAAGTATGAAATAATTATTACAAGATTGACAAACCTAAGGATCATTGGTCCTCATGAAACTGAGTATTTGCATGTTATGGTAAACACAATATCCATAGGTGTTGCTCGGCAGCTACAAGTGGCACTACAAAAAAAGAATTAGTTAGTTCGAGAGGCATTATTGTGAAGTATTATATAGAATTAATGTGTACTAGCGAATACTGAAAAATTTATATCATGTCGCAGGGTGCTGATCCCTCCCTTGGATCTCCCTCCAGTAGCAACATACACGGCGAATGATCTACGTGATTCCAAAAAGTTAGCTTTAGTCATTGCAAAGGAAGAAAAGAATACAATAGAGTTATCTATGTGTTTACCTGTTGATTAATTATCGGACACTATGAAGTCGTGTCTGGAAGTCATTGGAGAATCAAGGTATATTACCTTATTCCATTTTTTGGTATAATTACAATTAGAATCCAGTAGAACCTTCACAGGTATGTCACCATAGTTATTAAACAAAAGTTTGTATTGCTTATAAAGTACAAATCAACAAGTATAGCCACTAGTGCAGCACTTACTTTTGGCTCTAGGGCGAAAGTATTAATTTCTTTTTACGGTGAGCCAGCAATGACATCATCATGTAACTCTCGACGAAGGATGCATCCTCTTAGATGCTTTGCATGGATACCAAATGTGGGTCACAGAAACTTACTGGTGATTTTTCTTGATCTAGCATTAGAACCCATGTATATATACACACACAAAAGCAATGAGTTATATATGATATTTATCAATATTACATA
The DNA here is from genome assembly GCA_036346265.1 of Melocanna baccifera. Classification (NCBI taxonomy): domain Eukaryota; kingdom Viridiplantae; phylum Streptophyta; class Magnoliopsida; order Poales; family Poaceae; genus Melocanna; species Melocanna baccifera. The sequence continues at coordinate 6,366,135 of CM070696.1, read as the reverse complement.
AATATAGACCATGATTGTACACACTTACAGTGTCTCGTATCACATGAGTGAGACGTCAAGATCGTTGAGGTTGAAGAGTAAGAACAAGTCATCGAAGGTCACCGTAAAGACATAGATTGAACCTCGTGGCGAAGATGATATAGCAATGGTTTGCGTAGCATGAATATTTGGGCCAATGGCAAGAAGGGGATACCATTTTGCTTCTTTGGACCCTTGCCACCTCGCTTTTTAGATGTCGACTTCACGGAAGTTGACTAGGCATGAGGTGTAGATGCATCTGATGCACCGGGCCCTTGCCACATCGGTGCAGGTAACTCTGGTACAAATAGCTCCTATGGACTTAGCACCGTGCAGAACTTTTCTGTGAAGTTGACACCAATGCAGGTAACTCTAGTGCAGGTAGTTCTGATGCAGATAGCTCCCACAAACTTTGCACTGTTGTAGGACTTTTCCATGAAATTGATACTGGTGCAGGTAGCTTCGAGCAGATGTCCCTCTTGAGCTACTAGATGAATGTTTCAATGGTTTACCCTAGAATTATGATCTCGTCGTTTGGGAGCATCTGTTGTGGAACGACCTCGAAGTTAGCATGAACTCTGTCCACATTCACTTTTTTTGAAACCTGACGCTAGATTTACACCGTACACCAAAGGCCCCAATACCAAATGGAGATGCCTGGCCCCAAGCAACATCCAGGGCAACGGAGGTATATCTTACTTAGAGCTTGTACTTCGTAGTCACCTACATAACAATAAAAATTAGCTACTCCAAAAAGCCTATCAATGGATTATGCATTCCATAGATAATAATTATTATTAGGATGCATTGTTACTCTGACGGTTGGGGGACTGGCAGCACAGTAATAATGGTAGCTTTCAACTAACTTCCCCTAAGCCTTTTCTTAATGCTCTCTATCTACCATTGCATCTCATCTCTAACAGCATCAGGTACCTCCTCTCTGAGGTATTCATGAATCTCTTCTCATAGCCGTGCATCGCACTCGGTAGGGGTAACATGTGATGCGACCATGAATAGGCACAACTGAAACCAATTGACCTCTCATGAACCCATCTTCAAGTGCTGAAGCCAATTGATGTTATCAACCAGTTCCCAAATCAGTCCATCCATATCAACCAATCTTGGCTACTATACCAGACTAGTAACAAATCCAATCTACTACTACCACCTATCTACTGTATGCAACCAATCTAGATCAAAACCTAGACAAGATGGCTTTGATACCACTACTGGGAAAGGTGGTAGGCTACACTAGAGAAAATTAAAATTTCTAAAACATAAATTTTCAATTCTAAAATTTTTGAGGATTTTTTGGGATTTATTTGGAGTTTTCTGCTATTTTCTAGGCCTTTATGTGTTTTTCGAGAGTTCTAAAAATCAAAAACAAATTTTAAATCTTCTTCCTCTCCTGGACCAACACGTGGTTGGCCAAATCATTCCCTCTATGCCATGTGGTACCATCCCCTCCTTCCCCACGCCTCCCCCTCTCTCCTCTCAATGCAACGACTTGGATTGCCGAGCCACCACACGTCGCCCATCTGGTGCCCTGCCCCACCTCTCTCTCCTCCCTCCCCACCCCCACCAACAAACAGGCCCCACCACCTTCTCCCCTGAGTGTCGCCTCGGCCATTGGCTGGCTGTCGCCCTTCCCGCTGCCTCCCTCCACAACCACCTCCACCCGTTCCCTCTTCTTGACCTGCACGCCCCGCACCGGCTCTGCCCTCCTCGTGCCCACCTTCTTCCTTATCCTCTCCCCTAACCCCTGCCAATTTCTTTGTCATCGTTGAGTACGACGAGCAATTCCCACTGGCATGCGCCTTCCCATGGCCTATAAAAGCCACCCCCGGCATCACTTCAAGCCGCACCATCCTTCCTCTCTTTCAATTCTCACTCCCAAGCTCCCGGTCTTCGTGCCTCCCTTCATCGGCCATGCCACATCAGTGCACAAGCTGACGTGGCAGCCACACGGGCATCACGCAAGTGCTCGGTCAGCTCCGCGCTACCTCACCACACCCACAGTCCATGGACCCGGTCCATGAAGATTTGTGCCCGCATGTCAGTCTTAGCACTAAGAATTCAAAAATCAAGGCTAACGCCAGCATGACATCATAAATCTATTTTTCTTTAGAAAATTAATTTGGCCAAAAATATTAATTCAGTGCTATCAACATAAATCCACTTTTTCTTTAGAAAAATAGTTCCAAAAAATCTATTTAATCAATTTCTTTAGAATTTAAGCTTGTTGTCCTTCATCCTAGCTTTGATTGAACCCATTCAAAATTTTAAATTCATATAAAATCATGATCTATCCAAATATAATATGTTTTTAAATATTTGGAGTGTATTTGAATTTTATTTAAATTTAGTGGGTTATTTTCACATGTAGACTGCGACAATTACAAGGAATTCTTCTATGACGATTCACACCAATCTGCAGAGCGAGGCAAGTTTCACACCTTGACCATGTTGATTCTAGTTTGCAAACAAAATTATATTACATACTTAATTTTATTCACTATATTTCAATTGCAGTATTGACTTAGTTAATGCCTATTTGTTATAACACCCTTGATATTGCTAATCCTTGTACTTTATCACTCTAGAATAAAACTCTAGTTAGTATACTACTATTAGCTAGAATATTTTTGTACCATATGTTTAGACCTGCGTAGACATCATTTTAGGCTTGGGACAACTTTTTTCACATAAAATGATGATCTTTTAAAATATATTCTTGACTTCAGTAAGTTAAGAAAGTCTATGAAATATTTCAACAAAAATATAAAACTTAGTTTAAACTTAGGCAAATAGTTAGGTGGTGGGTGTTTCTAGCATACGTTGTTCCTCGGTGGCTCAAAGTGCCTAAGTCAATTATGGACCTGTCTGTGAGCTACTACAACAAAATTCGATTGTATTACCATAAGGCTGATATGTGACAGTTCTGACTGACTAATTAGTTAGTCCTAACTTGAGTCTCACTATAGGTTGAATGTGAGCATGGTGTAGGCCGCGAGAAGTCTCATATGGCACAAGAGGGAGCCCCGATCTGATGGATTCCTTATTAGAGGTAAAACCTTAGTAGAGGTATAGCCAGGTTGATGGCTTTATTTTATAAAGGTCTTGTTATGATTACTCAGTCGTACGCCTATAGAAGCGTGTAGTAGCCGATATCATGAGTTAATCATATTTTGTGGGTAAAATTGTACTACCTTTGCAAAGTATAAAAACTATTATGTATAGTTGTGCCCACGGTCATAAGCATGCTGAGTAAAGTTTTTTTATAGATTAGACTTTGTTTTTTGTAAAACGGTTTTGGATGGAAATGTGGAATATTTTTGGAAAAAGATGATCCAGGTGGGATGCCTGTGATATGTATCCCTGTTACCGCTGTGTGCACTAGCTGATCCTATATTAATGCGATTTACACAGAGGATCCAAAGTCATTGCTCTGGTGTCCAACAATCATCTTATGTTCCATATCCCTAGAACTTTCTCCTCATTTAATTGTCTGAATCATGCAAATGCCCATCAGAATCGAGCCATTTTCTTCATCTCTAGCCAAAACCACCACCATTAGATGTTCTTCTTCTCTGGTAAGACCTAGCCTAATCCCTCACTCCAAAGCATCCCCGGCCCTTCCTTGAGCACATGCAACCATCTCTTCTAGTTCACCCCCGCCGAGGAGCCCCCGCACATGGACGTCATCTGCATTATCGCTGCTCACCGTCGATCGACCGCTCCAACGCTTCTTTGATGTCGCCAACCCCCTCGGTAGACTCCTAGTAGTCCCTAGATGCTCGCGCACTCATTTAATTTGGAAATCCCTCACCATAGCTACCCTCTCATACACTCCTCCACCCACGACACTGCTCACCTGAGACCTTGCTACCTCCCACCGTTGCACGACCACCACCATCCACCATTCAGGCCGCCACCACTACCTAGAGGTGCGCAATGACACAGCCATTCCATTTTGATCATGCTAACGAGAAGCCATAGCTTCCCTTGCCGTTGGTGAGCTCGTCGAAGCTCTTCCTCCACTCGGCCCTTCTCACCTCTCGCTGACAGTGGACCCCGCCTATCAAGGGGATTAGTTTAGTGCTAATGACATGTTCAGTCTTAATGTGAGTATGACATGTGGACCTGATTTAATTAGTTAACTAGAATTATATTTAAAACTATGTTTAAAGACTGTGAGTATGATATGTAGGACCCACATGCAGATAAGAATTTAAAACATGAGTATGATAGGTAGGACTCACCTGATAGAATGCAAATTAGCTTTAATAACATATTTGAACCTGATGAATCTATGACAAGTGGGCCTGGTCAACATCAATAATTTTAATTAAACCAAAAACTAAAATATAAGTCATTGACATATAGGACCCACACAATAAAGAAATAAGTAAAATGTGAGTTGAATCATGTGAGGCTGACATTCATGGCCCACCTGTTAGTTAATTTTGGAAATTAATAAAGCACTAATGAATAGACCCCCAAACGTCAGTCTAATGATGCAATAAATCAATGTTATCCTTTAGAAAGAAAATACAAATTAAAATCAAAATTTGTGCACAGCATCGTTTTTCATTTTCTAAGTATTTGTCACTAAATTTTTATAAAATCATGCTTTATTCAAATATGAAAAAATATTTAAGTTTTGCCTCTTTTCAAATTTGTTTGGCTCTAATTTGTATATATTTGGATTTTATCAAATTGACTCCATCGCGTCGGACAATTTTGAGTGCACTTCCGAACCATTCTCTGAGCAACAAGAGCAAGGCAAGTACCCCTTTTGACCATTTTGATTCCAATGTTTTAATTATTGTATATTATTTGTAAAATCTTTTATGCATGCGTGTATGTTCCACTAAAATTTGTTATACTATGGGTAATAGTAGTTATATCCACTTGAATGCATTGAAGCTCCTTGCAAATTTGATATCCTCGCTATTGTTACCTTTAGGACATGGTTTAGACAATAGCTAATTATGGTCTAGATGCTCAGCCATGCAATAGATTTTGCTAAGTTTGGTCATCGAAAAATTTACGTATGGACATGGGTGATTTCGAAAAGTTGGGCCAAAAGAGGAATCTCTATTAGTTTGATATAAAATAAAAAGGAAAACTGAGATTTAGATGTGAACGAGTTATATTATGAATATTCAAATGTGATAAGGTATCTCATATGTAGATTGGGGGAGATTCTCGACCGGGTCAATTAAAGACCAAACGTTATTGCCGCATATCTAAGTCTAACTATACAACCACATGTGCTATATGGGCTCTGACTTTAGTTGATTAGGTTGTCTAGGTCTAGCCTAGCATTGTGGTAGGCAGAAGTAGTGGGGGAATTCTAGGAAGGTTTGCTCATAGGGGCATTCTTTACCAAGGTGTTAGAACTAAAGCTTGCTAATACAATGGCGAATGCCCACTTGGAGAACAGATCTAAGTGAGCATCCTCACTTAGGGGATGGACCTAAGTGAGGGTTCAAATGCTCACTTGGAGGACGGACCTAAGTGAGGTTCAACATTCATCTAGTTAGTGCAAGGTTAGGATGAGATGTATGATAATTAATTTGATCACACACCTAATGAAGCGTGAAGTTGTCAACAGTATATTTGATAATCTCATGTGGGTAAACTATTTAAATAGATACACTCACGGTCATAAGCATACTTGGATGCAACCATAATGAGTATATTTTTCATTTTTACAAAATTATTTCATTGGAAAAGTTGGGATGGCATATATATGTTGTGTGTGCCATGCCCATGGTTAGGAATTGTTCGATGATCACAGCCAAGTTGGGCTATGAATGGAAGTGATTTACTATTATTAAATGTTATATAAATATTATTTTATTACATGTCAATTGCTCTTTACAATTCCATTGCAAATTACTACATATCGATACTACAAATAAAACTTGCTTTATGCTAAAAATAACTTGTAGAATAGAGCATTATTTATTGTTAGCCTTTCATATTTATATATGTTGCGATACACTACAAGTCTTGCTGAGTACACAATCTACTCAACCTTACTTAAATAATTGTTGTTCAGAGAATAAAGAAGATGACATGTCGGATGACACGTACTTTGCTCCTGCCACCAGGGAATTTGACGATGGGTTTTTCTAGGGCCTAACTTTAGTCGACTGTCTATGGGCATGGTGGCACACCGCTGGTTGCTTTTGCCTACTTATCTTTCGCTACACTTTACTCTTGATATTTATATTTATTTGATCATTCAACCCTATGTTGTAAAATTTTAATTATGCATCGCTTATGCCTTACCCGTTGTTCTAAATTAATCGTATGTGATATGTAAAGATATGATCTCGATGTTGCAAATGTGCATACTAGCCACTGATCATGGGACTAGTACGGAACACACATACGGTGATTTTGGGTATTCAACGCCTGGAGTCCCCACAATTATCCCCATATCTATGACCGGTAAAACATGGTCATCAATCAATACATGTGTTGATCTATAAGTCCCTAGTATCCCAACTAGTGACATCTGACTAGAGATCTTTTAGAATGATACCACTCAACAAATAAAGAGCTTCACTAACAAGTTACGTACATAATTCATTTAACTAGAGACCTTTATAAATGATAATTCATTTAAGAAACATAATAACATTTATTCAAAAGATTAAAAACATAGAAGTGATACAATTACCTCCATAATTGCCTATAGAGCATATCACTAACAATTAGAAACACAAAAAAAGCATATCACATAGCATAGTGAGACCATAACATCTTTCCTCTAGGTTCTGTAGGTTAAGCATGCCTTGAACAAAAGTTCTTTACCGTTATTGGTAAGCTTAATCTCGATTGCATTTGTACTCCATAATTATGAGATTACTTTCCGTAACAATTCCAACAATATCTTGCTTGTAATGTCCACATCCCACTTCATCGTGTCATTTTTTATAATTTCAACATATGCGAACTTGACTTGATTTTGCTATGTCATACAAGTAATGTCTTCTCTTGTTTCTGGTGTTTTAGTTTTGCTTCCAAAGCTTGGTTGGGTCTCCTAATGGCTGGAATGCACTATCTAGCTTTGGCTTACACATGGCGGTTCCTAGAAGATTAAAGTGTGACAAAGGCATGAAATGCACAAGAAATTTGAAGCTTCTACATCATACAAGTGTGATGCATTTCAAGATCGAAGACACCTAGTGGAGTTGGTAGTCACAATAGAAAGATCACCTAGAAGCCAGATGTTTCATGAGCTAGTGAGACATATGTAGATTAGCACATTTTACATCTTTAGATATGTTAGAAATAATCTTGATTTAGAGTTTAAATCAAGTCCGAGACATAGTAGAGTCCATCTCCCTATGTTACTTAAGTTGAAGTTATGACTAACTTGAAGTCCAAGTATATATGTTAGTCAAAGAGTACATGCCTATATAATAAGGAGCCTTATAACCAATTTGTAAAATGAATAAGAAGAGCAAGAAAATAGAGAAATTTAGAAAACTCGGCTATGCAGTTGCGGCTGGGGCAATTCTCCTATATTCTTCTCTCTTTATTAGTTGTGTGAGTTTTCTCTAGAGGCTAGGCTAACAAGATATAGGCTATGAAAATTATGACATTTTTTTGTGTACTTATTTAGTCTATTTCAAGTCCTATTTTGACTTGTCTTCATCTTCTGTTAGTTGAAGTCTAAATCGAGCTCTACTATGCCACAGAATATAAAAGAGGTCCTTTCAAATTTTATAAAGTGTCAAGTTTGCCTCTTAGAAAGGCCTAGATTGGAATATTTATACATTGGAGCAAAATTGGTTTCCACTTTCCAGGATACCTTGTTCAGATTGACAATATGCATTGATGTGTGGCCCACTTAATGAGAGGAAATGATCTAAAATATTGTTGCATTGCCTCGCAATGTGTGGCCCTCCAGACTTGCACCACAACAAATGGTTGCGGTGGCCATGACACTGACAATTAGGGAAGATGTGGGCAAAATCATGGATGTTGAAGACAATGGTGACCAAGACAGCAACGGCGAGGTGGGTTTTAGTTGTATGTCCTATAGATAATTATGGAGATGATTATATTATATCTATATTTATTATTTTTTAAATAATATATTATTTTGTTTATTGAATAATTATGTTTCATATTGATCAATAAGTATTATTCCAATTTTATCGAACGTCTCCGAAGAGATATGTGATGGAGATACTAATGACTTTCATATTAAGATAAGACTATACTAAGGGTCAGCGTTTAGTGTATACATTTTTGCCCTAGTGATGGATGAGGTCACGCGGGACATACAAGGAGATATATCACTTGATGTATGGTTTTCGCTGAGGATATAGTTCTAGTTGATAAGAGTAGGATAGATGTCAGTAGGAATCTGGAGTTGTGGAGTAAGACATTAGAATCGAAAGGTTTTAGACTTGGGGTAATCCCTTATATGCCACTGAATAACTTCATATGTCTACAATATGCCACTAATGACTCACTAACATGCAAGCCCCAGCCCCACATGCTAGCCTCACAATGAGTGGCATATTGTAGATCATGTAGTTATTCAATGGCATATTGTAGATTTCCTCTTTAGACTTAGTAGAACTAAGATGATATAGTACTAGTTGATGAGAGTATGATAGGTGTCGATAAAAATCTAGAGTTGTGGAGAATGACCTTAGAATCGGAGGATTTTATATTTAGTAGTAATGTTTACCTAGGCGCTAGGCGTTAAGTGGGCAGTGCATGTCCGCTTAGCGCCTAGGGCACCTAGGTTGGGCCTAGGCGACCGAATAGAATTGCAAGCATTCCAGCATCACTCCAAGCAAGCGGGATGTACACAGAATAGTAAGCATCAGTCCAAGCTTACGTGTATGTTACCTGTATGTATATGTGTACTTATGTAGAGATGTTACCTTGGTGTGATGCAAATATATTTGATGACTTGATGTAATGACCTTGATGTATCATGAGTTGATAACTTGATGCAATTAAAATATAATCCAAACAAGTAACATCAAAATATGTAGGATCGGAAATGGCAACAGAGGGGGGGTGAATGGTGCCTTTTTAAAAATAGCCCCCAAAGTATCCACTATGAATCACAACTCTCCGATAGCTATAAAAGCTACAAAGAAGTTGAATGAGCTCTCTGGAAATTGCAATTAGATTAATAAAGGATTTAACAACAAGCTTGGTCAACACCGGTGCAAAGCAGCATTCTTTAGAGTTTACCTGGAACAAGAAAGAAAACCGCAAACCAAAAGGAACGCAAGGCAGAGAAGATTTCTGCTTGCAACCATGAAACACTGAATATCAATCGGCTGCGAAGAGAAGCAATTTGCTGTCCAAGAAGTCACTGAACAGCAGCAGCAATAATACTACAAAAACTGACTACACTTCTGATTTTAACCACTGAAAACTGCACACTAGTGAGCAGCAAAACTGCACCCAAACTGCAGCCTAAAACATACTGGATTTCTGATTTTTAACCACTGCAAACTGCGCACTAGTGAGCAGCAAAACTGCACCCAAACTGCAGCCAAGAACCTCACTGAAGAGAGCTGAAAACTGCACAACTACATGCTGAAAACTGAACAGCAAGAACACAAAGATTGCAGCAAGTAAATAGCAGAGGGACAGCAGAAAAGGACTGAAAAACAGCAGGGAAAATAGCTGCTTTCATGCAGCAGAAAACTGAAGCTAATTCAGTTCGGCACAAACAGAAATCTGAATTTCTGCTTTCTCTGTTGCAGTCGGGTTGCAAATAGAAGCTGCAGAACTGAACTTCCAACCGAAACCTGAAATCTGCAGAAGACTGAAAACAGAGAACACACGCAGCACAGGGAGAAACTAAACCCACGCAGAGACTGCTGAAGGCTGAACTGAGAGCAGCTTGAAACCTGAAGAAAATGCAGAACTACAGCTGGCCGAACAGATTTCTGCTGCAAACTGAAATTACCCAAGAACAGTAACTACTGCAGCAGCCCATAAACTGAAGAAGTGATGAGAAAATTCTTCTCTTCTCAGGCCAACAAAACATGAACTTGAACTAAATTACATTGAGATCTCTAGGAGGAGAAATTGCTGTCAAAGTACTTGGGAAACAACAAAAATCTGAAATTTTTCAGAGAAAGACCAAGAGGGGCAGGAATCCATAAATCTCATGATTTTTAGCTCCTTTGCTCAATAGCTTTTGGATTCACCAGGGAGATGAGATTAGTATTCAAGAACTCATTTTTCTCACATCTTTTTGTTGGCACAACCAAGAGAATACAAATCCCCTGACCAACAGCCCTAGGTTTAAGCAAACAGAGGAAATGAGCTGCTCAACCAGGGAGATAAAAACTCATTGATTCTTGCTTTTTTTTTTGGAATAACTGGTCACTTGACCTTGAGGATTTCCCATAATTGAGCTAACTTATTTTGCAAGAATCAATCAAGAACTCAGAACAAGGACAGAGAGCCACAGCTGAGAGAAAACAAATCATCTCAGATAAAGAGCATCTCAAAATGATTCATTGCTAATAGATGAAAGATTACATGAAGTGTTTAACTCACAACCATCTCACTACATCCCCATACGCGGTTGAGAAGAAAAGCTACCCTCTCACTACATGCTTGAGAGGAACGAGTTTACACATGCATGAAGGGAAAAATGGCTGCACTTCCTCAGCTCATACAGGAGAACACACACGCACTCAGCACAGAGAACACCCAGTATTTCTCCTCTACTACCTTATGACACAAGGAGAACCCAGCACACTACTTGAGTTCACACAAGAACTCTAGAGCTCACTCTCTCTACTGCATCATTGTTTTTCTCCCTAGCACACACACAGGAGCTCTCTTGCATCCATACACAGGAGAGTCACACTAGCACATGCTCACAGGAGACACACACCACACGTACAGACCAAGAGGGATGAGCTCTCTCTTTCTTTCTTGCACATAAGACCAAAGAGAGAAGCCACACCTTCTCTTGGAAATTCAAGAAGTGGCATACTACACACTTCCAACCCTTACATCCATTTTTGGCAAAGGTCAAGCCACCAGAATTCTTTGGAGGGAAATCACCTACTCCTCTCATTTGCTTGAGTCAAATTACCAAATTGCCCTCAAGCACTTTCCTGGAAGTTTCCGCATCCGATACCTTGACCGTCTGAACCTCGACTCCTCCCTGAGTCTAGTCCCGGTCCACTCGTATCGCCCGTCGTGTTCGTCACGGATAGCTCCGGTTCCTCGTCTCCCGACTCGCAACCACCTCAGCAGTCTCGATCATCTTCAGCATCTTTGACCGTCTGGACCTTGACACCTCCTGTGCCTAGTCCCGGTCCACCTGCCTCACCATGACCTAGCTCCGAAGTCCTGCAGTCACACAGACAAACAAACCATCACATAGCACCGCACGAAACAGTATATTCCACATTAGCACAGATAAAAGTACTCAACCCTAGAATACCCAAAACAAACTCTAACTCACTAAACCAACTGTCAATATCTCATCACAAATATGGGGATACCTCCACATGGTCTCTCAAAATATCATGAGAATTGGCACCTGCATAAACCTACCAAAGAGTGAAATGATCATTAGAAATGTAGATGAACCCAAAAATTCTAAATAACCACTTTTATTATTGAGTGAAGAAATTATTTGCTTTTAGTCTAACTATACCTCGTTGAGCTCTCTTTGATGAAGGAAAACCCTCAAAATCATACACAAAAGTCTTAAAGCAGGTAACTTCTTGACAGCATCATACATTACAAATTGGAAAAGATAATTCTCTGAGTCTGAAGGAAAAGTAGATGATCCAGATTCCAAAGTATATATGATCATCTATCATAGATTAGCTTCAATAGAGTATTGATTGCCTTTCATAATGGAGTAACTAATCATTCATTTGAACAATTACCTTGATGAAGTATGATGCCTGCGGTTCGCATAGCCATCCCAAATTATACGAAGGGTCCAATTGGCTGCATCAAATAATATCCTTTATGGTTAGCAGTTTAAGTAGACAGAAGCAATAAACAGGTGTAGATCAACCTTTGAAAGATCTCAGTATGTAGAATAGTAGAAGAATCATCCAGATTCAACACTTTGGATTGGTAATCAGCTATTATCCAAGGAAAAATAGGAATACATGATAATAGCTGATAGGTAACATCAAATTGCCTTAGACTCATAGTTTTTAGTTCTCATAAATAAAACAAGCAAGCCAAATATAAATAGTTCATAAGGTCTTACAAATAAAATAAGTAAGCCAAATATGAATAGACTAGTATGATAAATTGGTGATCAAATAAGTGAATGACTAGTCATCTTCTTCCTCATAATTTTTGGTTGGAAGCACTTTTTCTTGTCAAACTCATATTCAATTTCCTGCTCCTCATTGACCTCCTCCTCTTCTTTGGTATCAAACTTGAAATCTTCTTCATGAAGTTGTCTTATTGTTGCACTCCTATGAAAGACCTCGTTAGCCCTATATGCTTCTTTAATTACCTTCCATGTAAGCTCCGTAGCGAACTCAACATCTTGATCATCATCTCCGCCTTCAATTAACCACCCTTAAGTTTCGTTAGCTTTGGAGCCTATAATGGGATCTATGTTCTTCTTCTTCTCTCTCTCTCTCTCTCTTCTCTTTTTTGTTCCTTAGTTTGGTATTATATTGAACATAGACTAGATGGTTAAGACGGTCGACACCTAGTTTATTTTTTTTCTTTGTATGTATATATGAATTGCAAAGTGAAGTATAGTTAGCTAAAGACTAAATGTAATGTACTAATGTTGAGATTGAGACTTGACTCTTTACAGAAGTTTAGAGACTAACCCCTTCAAAAGTGCTCCAATTTCTTCCATAACCGGATAAACTAGATGTCAATGAGAGGATCCTCATAGCCATTTTTTGTAATACGGGAATTTTACATACATAAGTAGACCACCATATAGCTGTATATTAGGAACAAGAAAATAAGTAATTAGTAATTTAATATATGACAAATTTGCAATTGCCAATCATGCATGTATTTAAATTGACTATTAATTATTACACCTGGATTAAATTCAAAGTCTTTGCATTCGGCCTTTGCTGCCACTTTCCCAAAATGGCCTTGTTGATCTTTGAATATACCCAACTCCACATTTAGCAATTGATTTTGCTTGTCATCATCACCATGGTAAAAAGTCTCCACACAAGTGAATACCCCATCCATGACAACATCCAAAAAAAGGAGCCATCACAATAATTATAATACAGATTCAAGAAGTATGCCATCAAGTGCAATAGAGAATCAAGCCTATCCTTCATATTCTTGTCAATAACATCTATGATGGGTAGTTGTTCTCAATATTGTTCATGGCCTCCATGATTTCTTTCTTTGCCTTTTGAATTTCTTCATAAAGAAAGGCCAACGAAGGCTTGACATCCCCATCAACTATTGGAAGAACCTTTACTAATGACTCAAATACCCTCAAGCAAAGAGAAACACCATTCCTAAAGGTTCTACTCGCCAATGTAGCTATGGATGCCTTGCCTTTTGGCTTTTTTTACAATGAATGCAATTTTCCCATTCTTGGCTAAGCGCCATCGACCTTAGTTTGAGTTTCTTCTCAATCAAGGTGCGAGTAGATAAAAAGGTTAGTGACCTGGCTTGATTAAGTGTCTTCTTGAACCTTGCAATCCTCCCAATTCCTTGTAGCATAAAACTGATAGTGTAGGTTACACATGAGCTCCAAAATATGCTAGGCCTTTTGTCCTTAATGCCTTCACTATAATGTAGTTTGAAATATTATTGGTAACAACTTGGACAATATGGGCCGCACCTATTGTTTCAATGCAAGAATGCACATATTGAAAGATGAGCTCTTTGGTGTGTGACTCCTCAGATGCCTCCTTTGATTCTAGGAAACATGAACCCAGGCTACAATGCACACCCATGTTCATGATGCTCCTCCTTTTCTAATTAGTCCATGCATCAGTCATAATAGAGTACCCAGTCTTCACCCTCTTTTCTTCATCGTCCTTCAATAACCCCTTGGTAATATCCACTTCCTCATACAACAACTTCTCCCTCACATCATGTTGAGAAGACGAATAAAGCCAAGGCCAAAGCTGCCAATAGCTTCACACATTTGCACAAAGGCATCATTGTTGATAGAGTTGAACGGTACACTTGAAATATGCAATATACAATGTTACTTATGTTAGTAAACAACGCCAGGATGTCATTCGCATATTAGTTGACATTACAAGAGTTGCAAGTTATTACTTGATTCATAAATCCACCTAGCAACATATTGCCTTGCTTTATGGAGTCTTTCTTTCCAAATGGTTTCACTAATTGCTTGTTGTCATAGTTCTTTGGAACTCAATGTACTAGGATCAATAGGCATTGCAAACTTATTCATGGGTCATTGGGCCCCAACTTCCAACATGTCGAGCACCATACATCTTCAAGTTCAAGATCTTCATCACCATACCGGTGATATCTTCATCAATGTTAACTTTATTTCTAACTTCTTATTCTTTATCTTTCCTAGTCTTCCTCCTAAGTTGTGCCTCCGCGATTGATTTGATGCACTTCTCTTGATCTTTCTTTGTGGACAACAGGCATTTAGCAACATTGCCCCCTAATGTGAGCAATATGTTGCTTTATCCTATGCAGTCGTCCAAAAATAATTTTGTTGTACAACTTGCATTTTACTTTATCTAGATTATTTGGATCAATCAACACTCCATATTCCCACTCTACGTCCTCATATTTCCTCTTAAGGCTATCGGTAGTCACTTCCACTATGGCTGATGCAACCGATGATAATCTACATTTCATAAACATTGATAAACAATTGTTACAAAGTTACAATCATAATTGCTACTTGCTAATTGCCTAATTGATTACTAAAGTACTTAACGCAAAGTAGCAAACTAATCGAATTCTCTAAAAGACTGGAACTAGATTCAATTAGGTTAGAAATTTTTGCAGTAGTCAAGATTGTTCACCCTGGTAACAAATGCAAATACAACTATACTAGACATCCAAAAGAGTACCCAAAGGAAAATGAGCTTAGCTCAGAAAGTATGAATGTGACAACTGATAACCAACGGTGCTCAACTAAAGGAGATACAACAATGCCATGGCTATAAGAATAAACTCTGTTAACCAATTAAATCATAAGACATCATAAATCCCCATCCACATAATTGAACCTAATGTAATAGGTTAATATTTATGTTAATATCTGCTACCAAATCTGGAATCTTCTCATTACACATATGCCCATTGATTCCATTCATATGGATGGAGATTTATGTGAAACTAGATTCAATTAGTACTTGTAGTGACTAGTGAGATCGATTTATCTTGCTAACATGACACACATGCACTACCATACGACTGGACCGCTTCTGCTTCTTCTCCTTCTTCTTCAACGCTATTTGATTTGGGCGTTGTCACCATTGCGGCATTCATTTCAGATGGAGGCTGTAGGGGAGGAACGAATAGGAGAAGAGCAGGCGTTGTTTGATTCAAGTGCTAGCGGCGCTGCCTAGGTGCCCAAGGTGGCCGCCTAGGATAACACTGCTTTAGAACTAAAACTAAGTATATGAGGTGTGATTTTCTGTAGTGCCAGAGCAGATGATGGAGTTGCTAGTCTGAACAAGCAAGTTGTGCCTAGGAAGGACACTTTTCAATATTTGGGATCGATGCTATAGTGGGACGGTGAGATTGGTAAAGATGCGAGCCACAGGATAACAGCAGGGTGGGTGAAATTGTGCCAACCATTAGATGTCCTGTGTAACAAAAAAAGTCCCTCAAAAATTAAAGAGAAAATTCTAAAGGACGACGATCAGACCTGCGATACTCTATGGAGCAGAATGATGGAAGACTAAAAGTGATGCGGATACGATCATGTCTTAAGCGTTTTAGTTAAATATATTATTTGACTGAGAAGAAATATTGACCTGCATTAAATATTATCATATGAACTCGTTCTTAGCTAAGCTTAATATTGTTATCATGAGAATTGGATATTACCCTATGTTCCTATATTATGTATTCTTAGGTTTAAACATATTGAAGATTTTGGAGCCAAAGCATGGAGGTGAACGAGATGATGCCACCCCTTTCGGCCGAGTCAATGGGCATCAATAGTTCAAGAAATCCATCCAGATACTACCCAAGTCCTTAGAAAAGTCGAGGACGATATTCTTTTATGGGAGGAAGAATGATGTGACAAACAATATTGCAATGTATACATCTTTTGGTCGCTGCTATATTCATCGGTTTGTACAAAATAATGAGAATATCACAACAATTGACTCTTACATATAACATGCTTATGTGTTGTTTTTTTCATTTACTACACCTTCAGAAGTTCATGATGAGATAAGCCGAAGAAGTGTTGATGACAAATATATATACCATGCATACACGTTGCATTTTTTTAGTACAAGTTCAGACTATCAAAAACCAAGGACGACTTTTCTTGAAGAAGGAGAGGATGATATGGATACGCATGTGTATTGTACTTTTCAGTTAAATATATTATTCAACTGGAAAGAATTATTGAGCCACATGAAATATGGTCAGGTGAATTCATTTCAAATTAAACATATTGTTGTTATTTATAAGGATGGAATACTACCTCATATTATCACATAGTGTATTCTCAGGTTTGTCAAATGGAAGATATTGGAACTGAGAGGGAGGAGCTGGAGGACGGGGCCAAAGCAACGGAGAGGCACAAGAAAGAAGATAACCACATTAGGTGCCAAAAGATATGAAGGAACAAAGCTCATGCGGATGGAGCCAGCAAGAATAAAACACATATGGCTAGTTCGCACACACAAGAGAAATTCCCATGTGGATGGAGCGGAGAAAGCCCATGTGGTGGGAGAGCAAAAGAGGGGAACCCAAGGACTTAAAATACAAGTTTTAAATAAGATTTTCAAGCCCAATTCGAGCCTCCCACAAGCCCAACCGAATTCAAACTTAGATTTAACTCAGAATTCAATTCGGATTCGGCTCGGGACAACCTGACAAGCAAATTACTAAAAAGGCCATAACTTTCACAAACGGAGTCTGATTCAGGTGTTCTTATACTCGTTGGAAAGCCTATTTCAAGGGCTACGCAACAGATCTAGTCCCACCTTCAAATTCATCATGAATCACCCACTATAACCAAAACAATATGATGGCTGTAAAATCTAATTTTTTATGAGAGTTCGAGTCTAAAACAAGATAGGATTGAGTTGTACTCAGTTTGGGGACCATATGGACGTCCCAAGTGGCTATATAAGACATGTATTCACAGCCTTTAGGGCTCAGACCACCTTTGAGAAAAATTAATCTACTAAAGTTTGTTCGAGTTTGCTGCCAAAATTTCATAGGGAATTATGAGTATTCTTCAATCAAGATTGTTTAGCCTTTCCACTAGGAAATGGGTGCACGATAGATCTTCGCTTGGTGGTCAGTGAAATTAACGCAACCGTGTTTTGGCGGAATAAAGAGTATTCATCCCTTGCACTGGCATTGGAGGATTATTGCGATTCATCAAGACTCCCGCGAGTATCTATCCTACATCGAGAAGATCGGGTGACCCCGTATCATCGCAAGACGTTCTGACCATCTGAAAACCCCCCACTGACGATCGGGCCATCCGAAGGTGATCGAGCCATCCGAAGGCATCGGTGGACGTTTGGACCGTCCGAAGGGGCACGCTGACGATCGAGCTATCTGAAGGCGACCGGACCATCCGAAGGCATTGGTGGACATTCTAACTGTCCGAAGGGGTGCAGCAGACAATTGGACCGTCTGAAGGTGATTGAACCATCCTAAGGCGTCGGTGGACATTCGGAGCATCTGAAGGAGTGCGGCAGATTAACACCCCAGTCAAACAAAGACCCGGAATGCTACCCAACTAGAAGAAAAACAATGTTACCTAACTACGTTATACAAAATTTTGGCAGAGCCTTCTTTGTTTATCTATCCAAATCAGAGATTTTACAATTAGTAATAATTATAATGGACAAACCTCGAGTAACAAATTCAATGCTAAGCAAATAGATTAAAGAGTACTAAATCATTCATGGATATAACGCCTAGAGAAAGAGCATGAGTATCATGAATTTTCTAAATTCCTATTACAAATAAAATCCAAGGGTAATAATCAAATGATACTTAAATAGTCCTTGCGTGCTATATTTAATTCTCTTCCTTTATTTCCATTATGGGTGGAACGTGCAAGTGCAACTAGTTTATTCCTTCCCTTTTCCCAAACATACCGATCTCATAATGGTACCTAAAAAAAACAACAACAAGTGTGAGTCCAATGACTCAGCAAATATAATAGAAAGAACCAAGAACATTCACAAACATCACTTCACCCATTCATCTATCAACCATATAAATAAGCCATGATATGCAAGATGATCAACAATCTCTTTATCTCTTCCTCTTTTGCATTTTACCGGTAATGCAAAGTATGCATCCGTCGATGCACACCCATGCCTGTACTACATGGTAAAGGGACCAATTGCCTATACTCCACAAGTATGGGGACCTTTAGCCCGTTATGTCATCAACATGACGGGGACCTCAGCGCTTAGTCAACTCGTGACTAAGACTTCAATAGATCAACATGATGCATATGCGTGAATGTCTCAATAAAATAAATTTTGCATTCATAGTATCCATACACTAGAATTATTCATGAACATTGTAAATTGCAATCACTCATAAACAGCACCAATACATTCTTACCACAACCACGACACATATATATTCATATTATGGATCAAACATCGACGTTCCACACTGTCGAATTTAAACTATCATTATACTTGCCTTAATCGTGAGAAAACGGCGGACGTGCAGAAGGTGCCGCCTCTGGGATCCGTCCTCCACCTAAATAATAATTATAATTTCTTGACCTTCCTGGAAAACTAAGATGATTATCTATAACTTTCATAACATGGTGATCCTCTGATTCGCCCGTTTTCTAATCGCCCATTCCAATCTATCAAAATCCGATAGAAATCTCCCGATCTGCAGAACAGTCTTACAAGAAAATCATAACTTCTGCTACAAAGGTCCGATCGATGCTTTCTAGCACTTCATGGAAAGATAACGACGTCCTCTGCAACTCTCTAGCAGAAGTCCAGATCTGAATCCCCACGAAACTACCCTAAAACAGCCGTCCAACAAAACCTATCCTAGCAGTCCAGAATACCGACATTGAAACAACTAGCAAAAAGTTGCCTCCAATTGGGGAACAACGGGGACTACCCTTGACGAATCGCTGTAGACTGCGATGAACGCCCTACGAATTCCTTCTCTTCTCCTTCTTCCCCTTTTTTTCCTTTCCTCTTCCCTTCCTCTGGATCCAATCGCCTCGCTGCGGGGAGGGGAGCTGCTGGAGGGCAGCGCAAGGGCAGGGAGGAGGGGCGCACAAGGGCAAGGAGAAGGGGGAGGGGCGGCGCACAAGACAGGAAGGAGGGGGAGGGGCGGCGCACAAGGCAGGGAGGAGGGGGAGGGGCGGCTAGGGTTGGAGGGGGGTGGCGCCTCCCCCCTCTAGGCCGGATTTCCCCTGGGCCAAGGCCCAGGCCCAGGCTACCCGGAAAAATTCAGAAAACCCCCCAAAAACTCGTTATTTCACTCTTTCCTTTAAGGTCCCTCTCTACAAACAAACGATTGATAATCGATAGACTTTTGGGATATTACACTCTACCCCTCTTTAACAGAATTCGACCCCGAATTCTTTCCGTGCTTACGCCAAGGATTAATCACAACTAAACTTAATCACACAACACGCACCTGTTGTGAATAATTCTGGATATTGCTCACGCGTGTGAGTCTCCAATTCCCAAGTGGCCTCCCTTTCGGTCTGCTGCGACCAGAGCACCTTGACATACCTTAGAGTTTTATTTCTCAATGTCTTTTCTGATCTTTCCAGAATTCGTACTGGCTTGCACTCAAAGGACAGATCTTGCTCAAGTATTAATGGCTCCAGTGTAATATGAAGCTCCGGATCTCGTAGGTACTTCCTCAACATAGACACGTGAAACACGTTATGCACCCCACGCATAGACTCTGGAAGGTCCAAGCGGTACGCCAAACTCCCAATCCGAGCTAGGATCGTGAAAGGCCCGACGTACCTCGGGCTAAGCTTCCCTTTGGTACCAAACCTCACACACCCTTGGTGGGAGATACTCTCAAAAGCACTTGATCTCCCACTTCAAATTCCAGATCCCTTCTTCTCACATCAGCATAGCTTTTCAGCCTGCTCTGGGCGGCCAACAGATTCTGCCTCACCAAGGCCACTCGCTCAACTGTCTTCTGGACCCAATTCGGACCCAAGACTGCCTTCTCACCCACCGCTTCCTAGCAAAGGGGCGACCTGCATTTACGGCCGTACAACACTTCGAATGGTGCAGCTTTGATACTTGAATGGTAACTGTTATTATAAGCGAACTCCGCCAAAGGCAGCTGGTCTTTCCAACTACCCTTCCACGACAACACACAGGACCTCAACATATCCTCCAGGGTCTGAATGGTGCGCTCCAACTGTCCATCTGTCTGTGGATGAAATGTCGTACTCAGGCGGAGTTGGGTGCCCAATGCACTCTGCAAACTCTCACAGAACTTGGAGACAAACTTGGCGTCTTTGTCAGAAATTACGGTCTTTGGCACACCATGAAGTCTCAAAATCTCTCGCACATAAATAGGAGCCAAATCGCTTGCTGAGCTGGTTGTGTGGACGGGAATGAAGTGCGCTGACTTGCTGAATCGATCCACTATCACCCAAATCGCATCCTTGCCTCGCGGTGACCAAGGCAACACAACCACAAAATCAATAGAAATATCATCCCAAGGCCATTTAGGGGCCACTAATGGTTGCAACAACCCTGCTGGTCTTTTATGTTCTGCTTTTACTTGCTGACAAACACCACAAGAGGCCACATAATTAGCTATATCCACTTTCATCTGTTTCCACCAGAAATTCTGTTTCAAATCACGATACATCTTTGTCTCTCCTAGATGAACAGTATATGGGGTGCGGTGTGCTTCTCTCAATATATCACCTTTAAACTCCGCTTTCTGTGGCACACAGAGGCGTCCCTTAAAACGCAATGCACCCGACTCATCCAAACTGAAATCCCCTTCTTTGCCCATCTCTATACGCTTCCTGACCCTCTGCAGTAACTGATCATGATGTTGTGCTTCCCGCACACGCTCTGGAATGGCTAACTTTAAGATCAACTATCTCTCCGCCCGTGCCGTGCCCGATAGCAATAAGATATCCCCATACGATCGAAATCAGCAACAAGGCAATCCAGAGTAGCGGGCGTCACCTTGTGACTAAGAGCATCGGCCACCACATTGGCCTTGCCTGGGTGGTACTGAATTGTGATATCATAATCTTTGATCAGCTCCAGCCACCTGCGCTGCCTCAAATTCAGTTCCTTCTGAGTGAAAATATACTTAAGACTCTTGTGATCGGTGAACACATCACAGGACTCACCATATAAGTAGTGCCTACAAAATCATCCAGATACTCATGCAACATCCTGTTCATTGTCTCCATGAAAACAGCAGGGACGTTCGTTAGTCCAAAAGACATAAATTTAAATTCAAAATATTCATACCTTGTGGAGAATGCCGTCTTTTCAATATCCTCCTATCGGACAGGAATCTGATTGTACCCCGACTGGAGGTCAATCTTTGAGAATACCTTAGCCCCTCTCAACTGATAGCCCCTCTCAACTGATTAAACAGATCTTCAATGCGGGGTAAAGGATACTTATTCTTGATGGTCAGCTGGTTGAGGGCACAGTAATCAATGCACATGCGCCAACTCCCATCCTTCTTCCTAGTAAATAGCACAGGAGCTCCCCACGAGGACACATTGGGTCGAATAAGGTCCTTCGCTCTCAGATCATCCAACTGCTTCTTTAGTTCTTCCTGAAACGGACGAGCCAAACAGTACAGGGTCATAGAAACTGGTCGTGCACCCGGCACTAAATCAATCCTGAACTCCACTGGACGTGGTGGAGGCATCCCTGGCAACTCTGCTGGGAATACATCCAAGAATTCCCGAACCACTGGAATACTTTCTGCAACCAAAGAGGAATTCGATTTTTCCAATAGAGACAATAGAAATCTACTCTTAGTTGCCCTACTTCCAGGATACAAACTAGCCAGCACACTAGGTGAAAAAGAGGGGGCACTATCCTGGAAAACTATTTCTTGGCCCGACGGCGCTTGCAGAGTCACTGTCTTCCAAAAGCATGATATAACAGCACGGTAACTATACAACCAATCCATTCCCAAAATAACATCAAACGGCGCCATCCTCATAGCCATCAAATTAGCAATAAAGTTCTCCCCATCTATAGTGAGCACACAATTCGGACAGACTGTGGAATTGGAAAGAATTCCCCCAGGCGAATTAACTAGAACAGACTAAGCTGTTTGCTGCAAACTCAAATTTGCCCGGCTAGCAAATTCTAAAGATGCAAAGGAAAAAGTAGCCCAGAGTCAAACAAAACAAAAGCCTCCACTGAATCCACCAAAAACGTACCTCTCACCACATCGGGACGACCCACCGACTCAGCAGTCGCATGGTGTAGGAGACTGAGGCTGGGGCGGCTAGTGCCCCAACACCTGAGTATGGCGGTGCCGTCACTGCAAGAGGTGCTGAAGGCGCCACAGCTGGAAACAATGCCGCGGGGGAAGGTGGCCAAAAGTACCCTGGTGGCATCCCTCCAGGAAAAGGGTGGTGAGGCTGGGGCGGCACCCAATGCTGAGTAGGAGCGGCTGCTAGCATCTGCACTGACCCTCGAGAAGAAGCCGCTGGCGCTGAAGATGATGCTTGAACTAGTTCCCATTTAATGATGTTGGCGGGGTTCCGCTTACAAACCAATGCCTTGTGGCCCTCTTGACCACAATGGTGACAAGCTCTAATCCAAAAACACTCTGAAACACGATGATCATCTCCACACTTGAAGCATTTCATTCCTTGTCCTGGGGCCGGACGCATCATAGGAGCATTTGCTGAAGATTGAAAGGTAGATGATGCCTGGGACTTGGTGAACTTGGACTTGAATGACTTTTGTGGGCCTTTAAACCTCTTGGGAACTGGCTTCAGTGATGACCCACTACCTCCTCCAAAATTCTTCTTCTGACTGCTCTCCGAACTCTCAAAAGCCACAGTACCTCCTGTACCTTGCAGTCCTTCCCCAAGCTGCATCTCTAGCTCCATGCCCCTAGCTTGCTCCACCAAGGAGCCAAAATCACGGAGCTCCAAGGCCCCCAACACCTGGCGAAACTCCTGCCTGAGCCCTCCGCAAAATCTCTTGGCTTTCTCCACTTCATTGGTAGCAACAAATGGAACAAAGCGGATTATGTTATTGAAACCCACTTCATATTCTGACACTGACATCTTGCCCTACCTGTAACTATTCAATGATACTTCCATTCTTTCCATAAATGAGGCAGGGTAAAACCTCCTCCTGAATTGCTACACAAATTCTTTCCAAGTCGCTGGCTCTTGGGTGGCGGTTCTGGCTGACAGGACTCCCTCCCACCAAAGATCCGCTTGCCCCTTCAGCTGAAAGGCCACATATTGAACTCGCATCTCTGATGTCAGTCCCAACACTCCCAAATGCCTCTCTATGTGCCGCAGCCAGTTAGCAGCATCAACTGGCGTGCCCAAACCATCGAAGGTGTCCAACCTCAAAGCATTCCACTGGTGCAGTCCCATAACACCCATTGCCGGTACTGTCGCAGGTACCATCACGGGTGCGGCAACAGGTGCAGCTGGTGGAGTCTGGTTCCCCTGAATCGCTGAAGCAACTTCTTCCTCTGATCTCACAGAACTGGCCTCCCCGGCTACAGAGTTCTGAACCTCCGGCGGGGGCACCGCCTGGCCTCGTCCGGCACCTTGCCGGCCACGACCACGACCACGGCCTCTACCCCTTGCCATCTCTATAACACAAACAAATACATTTTCACACACTGTGTACACAATCAACTATAATAATCGACAAAAATATAAATGCAATGCAAATCCCATTCCCACCTACAGTGCTTAGTGTGTCAAGTTTAATATTTCATTAACCACGGACCTACAGCCCGCTCTGATACCAACTGTAACACCCCAGTCAAACAAAGACCTGGAATGCTACCCAACTAGAAGAAAAGCAATGTTAACTAATTACGTTATATAAAATTTTGGCAGAGCCTTCTTTGTTTATCTATTCAAATCAGAGATTTCACAATTAGTAACAATTATAATGGACAAACCTCGAGTAACAAATTCAATGCTAAGCAAATAGATTAAAGAGTACTAAATTATTCATGGATATAACGCCTAGAGAAAGAGCATGAGTATCATGAATTTTCTAAATTCTTATTACAAATAAAATCCAAGGGTAATAATCAAATGGTACTTAAATAGTACTTGCGTTCTATATTTAATTCTCTTCCTTTATTTCCATTATGGGTGGAACGTGCAAGTGCAACTAGTTTATTCCTTCCCTTTTCCTAAGCATGCCGATCACATAACGGTACCTAAAAAAACAACAACAAGTGTAAGTCCAACGACTCAGCAAATATAATAGAAAAGAACCAAGAACATTCACAAACATCACTTCACCCATTCATCTATCAACCATAAAAATAAGCCACGACATGCAAGATGATCAACAATCTCTTTATCTCTTCCTCTTTTGCATTTTACCAGTAATGCAAAGTGTGCATCCATCGATGCACACCCATGCTTGTACCACCTGGTACAGGGACCAATTATCCATACTCCATAAGTATGGGGACCTTTAGCCCGTTATATCATCAACATGACAGGGACCTCAACTCGTGACTAAGACTTCAATAGATCAACATGATGCATATGCATGAATATCTCAATAAAATAAATTTTGCATTCATATTATCCATGCACCAGAATTATTCATGAACATTGTAAATTGCAATTACTCATAAACAGCACCAATACATTCTTACCACAACCACGACACATATATATTCATATTATGGATCAAACATCGACATTCCACACTGTCGAATTTAAACCATCATTATACTTGCTTTAACCGCGAGAAAACAGCGGACGTGCAGAAGGTGCCGCCTCTAGGATCTGTCCTCCACCTGAATAATAATTATAATTTTTGCTAAGATAACAGTAGCGGACCTTTGCCTAAATAAAAATAATCACGAACTAGTAAATTCGTCTAACTTGGTTCCAATTCTCAAATCCTACAGGTCATCCCGCTTATCTCTATGGACAGTCAACTTCAAAAATTCATATCTATTGGTACAGGAGTCCGAATAGGGTGTTCTTTGACTTTCTGGAAAGATAATTAAATTATCTGATTAAACCTAGTTGGTGAGCCTCCCTGATTTAGCCATTTCTTCCTGCACCATCCAATTTTTTAAAACATCAGTTTCACATCGGGTTCTCTGGACAGAGCACTAAAAATGCCATAACTCCCAGCCCGAGTGTCCGAATAATAATTTCTTGACCTTCTTGGAAAACTAAGATGATTATATATAACTTTTATAACATGGAGATCCTTTGATTCGCCCGTTTTCTAATCGCCCAATCCAATCTACCAAAATCTGACAGAAATCTCCCGATCTGCAGAACAGTCTTACAAGAAAAATCATAACTTCTGCTACAAACATCCGATCGATGCTTTCTAGCACTTCATGGAAAGATAACGACGTCCTCTACAACTCTCTAGGAGAAGTCCATATCTGAATCTCCACGAAACTACCCCAAAACAGCCATCCAACGAAACCTATCCTAGCAGTCCAGAATACCGACATTGAAACAACTAGCAAAAAGATGCCTCCAATTGGGGAACAACGAGGATTACCCTTGACGAATCACTGTAGACTGCGATGAACGCCCTAAGAATTCCTTTTCTTCTCCTTCTTCCCCTTTTTCTCCTTTCCTCTTCCCTTCCTCCGGATCCAATCGCCTCGCTGCGGGGAGGGGAGCTGCTGGAGGGCGGTGCAAGGGCAGGGAGGAGGGGCGCACAAGGGCAGGGAGGAGGGGGAGGGGCGGCGCACATGGCAGGGAGGAGGGGGAGGAGCGGTGCACAAGGTAGGGAGGAGGGGGAGGGGTGGCTAGGGTTGGAGGAGGGTGGACGCCTCCCCCCTCTTGGCCGGAATTCCCCTGGGCCATGGCCCAGGCCCAGGCTGCTCAAAAAAATTCAGAAAACCCCTCAAAAACTCGTTATTTCACTCTTTCCTTTAAGGTCCCTGTCTAGAAACAAACGATTGATAAGCGATAGACTTTTGGGATATTATAGGTCAGACCATCTAAATCTAGCTGAAGACTTCATTGCGAGCTTCTGTTTGAAATTCTCACTTAAATCCTTTGACACTTGAGACTAATCATTAAAATTGCTTTGAGGGTTACTCTTGAATTATTTATTTTCGACTGAATATTGTGGGCTTGTGCATGACTCATCTGGCTGATTAAAAAAACAGAGTTTAGAGAGTCTTTTAATTACCTTTATACCCCTGCCTTCTACAAAAAGTTTATGACTCATATACCTCCCTAAACTTAGAAAAGGGATTGGAAGAGATTTGAGACAGTTGTAAGGTAGCAAAAGAAGAGGGATTAAAAAAAGGGATGGAATTTTTGAGCAATCTTGTGCCCTTAAATTCATATTATTACAATTGGTTAGCGTCTATCTTAGTACTTAGTGCAAAATGAGCTATTTAATCATCAATTGTAGATTGCTTCTATTTAGCTCATTCATTTGTTTGTATTAAGTCACATTGATCATTGCGTGTGCGTCTATATGCTTCACTTCTATCCTTTAGATCTGCACATAGACAAAAATTTGTAGCTTAGATTATTACTTAATTTTACAAACATCTCAAAATTCAAATTATGTAGAATAAACACTTCCATACCAAGCTCTACTAAATATCCTTTGTCGTGCAATTGTAAACTATTTTTAAATCCGCTTGATAATCACTTGTTGTTATAGTGACCACCAAGTACAAGTTTTTTTAATCTCAATTCACTTCGGAAAGGTAAGAATTTTACTTGGGAGATGAAAGAGTGAGATTGAGTGACTTATACTAATCATCCATATACGTTGTTATTGCTTGTCTTTTCTTTACACAATTTTACATGTCTGGTGTACAAGATCGATATGGTGACATTTCCAACAACAGGCAATGAAAAGTATATTGCAAAAAGAATTTGTAGTTGACACCGTCGCAATGGAGGGACAACTCACAGCGGATATACAGGATCTCCGCATTGAGCTTAATTAACAAATGAAATTGTTACATACGAACATCATGAAAGATATTGTGCAGGCACTTCGTCCACAACAAGAAGATAGTTTTGTTTCTTTCTATAGAAGTAAAGATCCAGAAGAGTATCTTGAGTGTGAATGGCGAATAGAAAAAGTGTTTAGATTCCAAATGCTTTTCAAAGCCCAAGATGTGATGCGTGCCACTAAAGAATTTAAAAATTATACTTATAGTTAGTGGCAACAACTATTTAGAAAATAATTCATTAAATATTAGTCAAATTTGAAGGCATTCATGAGGAGCAAGTTTGTACCATCCTATTATATGTAGGAATTACTTCACTATGTAGAAAGTATCACACAAGGGAGTAATACTGTTCAAGATTATTATTTTAAGCTGCAAGATACATTGCGTCGTGTCGGTGTCACTAGTGCATTAAAAGAGAAGGTAATTTTAAAGGAGATTTGAATTCTAAGATCGTTGTTGCACTTTAACATAAATATTTTAGTAGTGTGCATGACCTTGTGAATTATGCTATTGAAGAGGAGAAAAGACTTATAGAGAGGCATACACCACGGATCCATCCATGTCCATACTTCAGTTTTTATGCCTCTACTAGTATGACACATAAGAAGATGACCGAGCATGAGACTTTCTCTTCGGTCAAAAAAACATATAGTGTAGTCCCAAAGCTACATAAAACACTTGAGATGCATCAAAATCTATGTGAGGATGAGAGCTACATGGCCAAATTGAGTGAAAGTGATAAACAAAGTGGGCTATGTGATTTCACTACATGTGAGGTTGAGAGCATCCAAATTGAGTGTAAGAGAGATACACCAAAAGAAAAAAGAGAGATAGATGATAGATAAAGTGAGGTTGATTTTGAAACTAACACATTAATATCTACTTCTAGTATTATTTTTCATATTGTGCAGGTTGACATTGAAGATAAGTAGTTGAACGTTTAATAACTGGCACAATTGAAGACAAAAGATGAGGAGATAACAGGTGGGGATGAGGTACTTGATATCTCGTGGAGAAGAACGACAAAGGTAACAATATTGGTGCTGAATTTAATTATAAAAAGGTGAGTAATTGTGAAAAGTCATATGTTCAATCGAAAATTCCATGTTATGAAATTTCTTTCCTCAATTTACATAATGTGGACCTGATTACTCATAAGTAAGTTCTTACTAGGATATCTCCTAGAGATTGTTTATACTATATCATATTTGATAATTCTATATAGCATCTAGTGTGATTAAGAACCTTGCTAAAATTTTATGTTTAAAATCACTAATCAGTACTCATGCCTACACATATAAATTCAAATTTATTGGAAATTGTGGTGTAGATAATAAGTTTTATGTTCACTGAATATGCATTATATGTGTAAACTTGCTGAATTGAAATTACATATTATAGATAAACAATCTTTTGTGCCATATTATGATCATAATGAAATTAGTGTCAACAATAGTAGTTGCTGTTTTAAAAGATTTCTTAAGACTAGTTGTTTACGCTTTGATGTACAATCATGTACAAGTAATTAGAATAGCGTCGTTGAAGCATGGAAGATACTAAAGATTTTTTTCCATCATATTTGAACAACTAAATCTGATTTTCCCCATTAATGATCTGTCTATGTCCTTAAAACATTCGAAGATGACTTTTTCTCATGGGAGGGAGAATGATGTGAAAGATAATATCGCTATGTATCTTATGGTTGCTGTTATACAAATCAGTTTGTACAAAACAACAAGAATGACACAATAATTGATTCATACATATGCCATGCATACGTGTTATTCTTTTTGTTTACTACGCCTTCAGATGTTCATGATGTACTAAACAAAAGAAATGTTGATGACAAATACATATACCATACATACACATTGTATTCTTTGTTTAGTATAATCTCATGTTATCAAAAGCCGAGGATGGCTTTTCTTGAAGAAGAGGAGGATGATGCGGATACAATCATATCTTACACTTTTCAGTTAAATATATTATTTGACTAGGAAGAAATATTGACCTGCATTAAATATTATTAGGTGAACTCGTTTTAGGTAAGCTTAATATTGTTATTGTGAGAATTGGATATTACCCTATGTTCCTATATTGTGTATTCTCAGGTTTAAACACATTGAAGATTTTAGAGCCAAAGCATAGAGGCGCACGAGATGACGCCACCTCTTTCGGCCGAGCCAATGGGTATCAATAGTTCAAGAAATCCATTCGGATACTACCCAAGATGTCATGCATGGAAGGTTGAGGAAAATAGGAAATGTGAGAATTGGTTGCTGTTGCCTTTAGAAAGAAAACAAAGCAGGATCCGAATAAAAAGGAAACATCGTTCTAGATTAGGAGATAAGACCTGCGTGCCTAATATTGACCGAACACAGGTGTTCGATTTATATCTATTTGCTTGACCAAATAGAATAGGAATTGGCCCTTAGGCCCACACGTGATATTGGAATCCCTATATATAGCAGTCACCTCTATTGTGAGGAGAGACCGCTTTTGATAAAAATCGATCTACTAAAATTCTTGTTTGTATTCTTCCTGATTGTCGAAATTCTATAGAAAATTAGGCCCTTCAATCTAGATCGTTCAACCTTTCCACTGGAAATTGGGTGCACGATAGATCTTCGTTTGGTGGTCGGCGAAATCGACGTGAGTGTATTTTAGTGGATTAAAGAGTGTTCGTTCCTTGCACTAGCATTAGAGGATCACTACGATTCATCAAGACTTCCGTGAATATCCAATCTTACGTTGAGAAGATCGGGCGACCCCGTTTCAAAAAGACAATATATACAACAGATAAGTGTTGGGAGATAAAGATGCTGCAGTGGATCTGTGGTCACATAAGGTAGGATCGAATCTGCAATGATGATATACGTGATAAAGTGGGGGTAGTATCAATTGAAGAGAAGTTTGTCCAATATCGCTTGAGATGACTTGGACATCTCCATCGGATGCCTTATAAGGCACCGGTACATAGTGAAAATTTAAGATGTACCGAAAATGCAAGAAAAGACATAAGTTGATCGAGACTGGTGTAGAAGGAAACAGTTAAAAAACTTAAGTTGGAATGTATCTAAAAATTTAGCTTTGTATAGAAGCTCATGTAAGTTAGCGATCTATGTACCGGAACTATAACATAAAAAAAGGTTTAGGAGCGGTGTTTTAAGTTCTTTACTTAGATGGCAGAATGCAGACTTAGGGTTTTTGCCTTATAGATTTTATTATAAGGTTCTCATTTCTTTGATCTTGAGGATGTACCCTAACTGATTTGAGATAAAAGTTTTTGTTGTTATTGTGTTGATCGATAAGTATGTGATTTGTTCATGGAATTTTTTATTTCTGTTTTGATGTTATTTCAAATTATTCTTGATCTTATATAATTATATAAGATAATTATAATTTATAGATCGAAATATGTATTGATTGATGATTATATTTTGCAAATCATATTTAATATAGATATATGTTAAAGAATATATTGCTGAGTGGTCCATGGCAGGTCGTGGAGTTCATGTATAGTCCCGAGCCGCAGGTCGGGATGTTCATGCTTTAGTCCCAAGCCGCCAGGCGCACCGTCGGACATGCGAAACAGTGACTCGACTTGGGCTAGGTGGAGCTTCGCCATGTGTGGGGATGACAATTTTTGTTGTGGTGGCAAACATATCCATTGCAGATGGCCGGCTGCTAGCTCGGACGGACCTAGATGTTTATGTGTCATCTTCCGCTCTTTGCTGCGCCAACACGTTTTGTTCATGTCAAAAGGATGTCTATATGTTGAATCTGATGTTAGGCCTACCCAGCGTTGTCTAATGGAAAACAGTGATCATGATTTTTTTTTATCATATTGTATATTTGTACTAGTGCTAATAATAAAAAAAATAAATACTATGAAAGCATTTTGTTGCACCAATCTACTCCATTTCACAACGTTTATTCCTGATCTCAGAGCAAACGTTTTAAATATTTGTCCGTTAAGTAAATCATGTAACATTTCCACACTCAAGTTCTACTTAAATGTGTTGAAAAAGATTAAAGGTGTGATGGTTTTTCACTGTAGTTGATGTCTTTGGCTGAAAATTAATAGTAGTGGCCGGATGAAGTGGTTTTTAAGAGGAGAGGATAAGCGGTGAAAAAAGTGAGGGAGAGATATGGTAACGAGATGGGAGCGAAAAGAATAGGGTGCATGATGTGCCTGTGACTCTCTATCTTATCCTCAAAGCAGGATGAGAGCAAGAAGAGTGGAGAAGCTGTTAGACCATGTGATGAATAATTGAAATAGTTGTGATGGCGATTAATTGATAATATTATTTAGCGTTGTCATGCGAGATGTACTGCGCGTGTGCGAATTGACGTTGGTCAAATTCGGATGAATTTGTGCTAAAAAATATTCTTTGATCTTTGTATATGCAGGTTGAAGTATGAAGGCAATCGTAGATGATGACAAGGAGGCGACTAGATAAAAATTGAGTTGCGGTTGATTTGTTGGCTGGCCGTGACTTTCGAAAGAAACGAGTGACAAAAAAAATTGTGTGATGGTAGCTGTTTTCGTTTTGATTGGGAAATAAAAAAAAGAAGCTGGCCGGCCGGTGCTTTTTCTCCATCTGTTACTACCACCGCCTCTATCTATTCCTCTCTAGGGGTCTGCGCTCGGTGTTCTGCACCTCCGGTCGCGTGCTCGGTGTTCTGCGCCTCCGGCCGCCTGTGCTCGTGACTCACTATTCCTACTGCCTTTGATTTGAAGTGGTGCTCCTGCATGATGAGCTCACGTGAAGACAGAGCAAGGAAGGCATGCATAGAGGCAAGAAGTGAAAAGGTCCGTGCAAGAGCATTAATGTACTTCAATCATAGTGGCTACAAACTTCAACATCCTCTAACACATCTATTAGGAATGCTAATGTTTGAGGTACTCCTTAGGGTGTAAATGGATTAGGTTAATTTTGATTGATCCGGTGTCGATTTCAGTCGAATTTAGATTCGGAAAGGGCATTTAGTATTCGGTCAGATTCGGATTCGGTACCGAATATTTCATGTCGGATTCGGTAACGCAATCGAGAGAGCTGCTATTCGACCGAATAGTGTCAGTATCCAGATATCGGATAATTATCCGATCGGATATCCGGATCCAGATATCGGATAATTATTTGGTCGGATATTCAGATAACAGTTATTTTGCATAGAAGCATTCATATCAAATATTATTTAGTGTAACTGTTATTTTGCATAGGTTTTTTTTCCTACAATGTGCTTATTAAAGACTAATGGCATTATAGTTTCTCATGTTCCATTTACTAATATTGGTAAATATTTTTTAATAATATTATCGTATTTACTACGAGTTCACAGTGAGAAAGTTGTATACTAACTTCAATGCCTTATTGGAGGAAATCTAGGAACAATGAGAAATTTATCACAAGGGAAAATTCCTAACGCACCCTTTTAATCACCATACTTTTTTTCAACAATGCATCATCTAATAATTTAGTCCATTAATCGTTATGCTGACTTTGTGTCATGTTAGATTGTTGATTAATGAATTATATATCAATTTAACATTTATGTTGAATTTGTATTGTGTCGAGAACTTATGTTGAATGTATCGTTTTGTATAAGCGTGCTATCCGTTTATATTATCCATTGTCCGATTCGAATCCGTCAAGTATCCACTCCGATGTTACCGTTTCTGAAAATCCGTATATTCCAAATTCGTATTTGTATCCGGGCTGATGGTATTCGATACCGAATCCGGAAAAAAATATGGATTAGGATATGGTATAAACAATATCCGTCCGAATCCGACTCAATTGGACCCCTAGTACTCTTACTTTACGCAGAACTTTTAAATTTTACTTCAACCGAATATTTTTGCAAAACACTGAAAACTATCAACTGACTGTTGAAGCTCAGTGGCTTTTAAATTCTACTGCAGCCGAACATTTTGCAAAACACTAAAAACTTCAACTGACTGTTGGAGACACGAAAAACAATTTATTCCAGGGAAAAGCACTACGAATGATATGTTGGGACTCATAAGTTTGCTCTATTTCTATAAAAATCTTCTTATCTTGTTTGCACCTTTTGTGTTTGTTTTTGCTCTAATTGTTTCTCAGGTTGAACAATCGAAACACAACATATTTTTGAAAAGAAAAAAATTCCGTTGCACGCTGTAATCATCATCTTTTCTAATTACCATCGATGATCCTACACAAATCAAGATGTTAAAGTATTAAAGTTTGAAAGCGAGAAGGGCGGAATGTGTTTACGCACATTAATAATCAATTAAAGTACTAAAGTTTGAAATCGCGAATTCTTAAGCGAAGAGGGGAGTAATTTGGAACGGAGCCCGAGGTCAACTTCGATCACCAGCCGGGTTTCCATCGCTGCCATCTCAAAGGTAAACTAAACGCCAACGCACACGCACCAGCCTGGAAATTTTCTGTAGGACAGACAGCACAACCCCAAGTCGATCACTCCCACACGCAGCCTTCCCTCGAGAGCTGGCAACCGCGTGCTTCTCTTGGCCCCGGCCGGCCATGAAGTCTGCCACCTCCCTCCTCCTCGGCGCAGCCCTCGCCACGGCGTTCTTCCTGCTCTACACCTCCGTGTGCCGCGACCTCGGAGGTGGCGCAACATCAGAGCAGCAAAACCAGCAGCAGATTGTGATGCCTGCAAGCCAACAGGTTTGTCTTCTTGCCTTAATTTCTCTGCAAGAACAATTAATTAACTGAGAAAAATCTGCATTTATTTGGGTTTTGATTAATTTGTTTTTTAGTCTTTTCCTTTTAAGAAGATAATAAGCAGTTCTGCACTCCAAAGTTGCCTGATCACTTGTACTGCTGTAGAAGTACAATACATGACGATAGCCGTCTAGCTAATTACCGATAACATGTCCATTTCTTAGCTGCGTGGCCCACATTAGCACTACTGACATCCTACCAAACACATGGCTCATTGACACGTCATATATATATATATATATATATATATATATATATATATATATATATATAAAATACATAATCATAGGCTCTCTGTAATTGTATATATCAAGATTAATCGTGTGTGTTTTTAAATGCTGGGCCAGATTATGATAAGAAGCCTACCTAAAAAATGTTCTAGACTGGCTAGAACACGAAACCTCTAATAGAAAATCATTTTAGTGTTGATAACATTGTCGACTAGAATATTAAGGAACATGCTACCCAACGCTATACTGTTGGAAGAGCTCCGTAACGATATAGCAAAGTTTCAACAAGTTTCATGGTTGTCAAATGTTTCATGTGTCATCAAAAGTTTATGTTTCAAACATGTTTTGGAAAGTTTCACCAATTTTTTGAAAAAAGTTTCAAGTAAGTTTCGTAGAGTTTTAGTATGTTTCATGAAATGTTCAAAAAGGTTTCAACAAGTTTCAAAAGGTTTGAACAAAGTTTCAAAGAGTTTTAGCAAAATTTCATCCAATTTCAAACAAGTTTCAGACAAAATTTCATGAGCTTCAAAGTTTCAATATGTTTCAAGCAATTTTTCTCAAAACATGGAGATTTGAAGCAAAGTTCATCCAGTTTCAGACAAATTTTCAGAAGTATCAAAGTTTCAGTTTGTTTCAAGGATTTTTTCAGAACCTGAAGATTTGAAGCAAGTTTCAGAAAGTTTCATCCAAATCTAGACAAAATTTCGTTTTCAGTATGTTCCAATAAATTTTTTTCACAACATGAAGATTCAAGGCAAGTTTCATCGAGATTCAAACAAGTTTCAGACAAAGGGGCATTATATTGGCTTTTGCTAATGGATTTTAGATTTGGCTAATGAATAGTAACAACTTATAGAGAGAGATACTCGCATATAATTTTGACCAATATAAATAAAGTTACTACAGTATGTACTACAATTGACTGGTAGATCTTGTCTTAAAAAGATACTCCGTTTGATAGGTAGGTACTATACAAAAGCTATTTAGTAGAAAAAATGACTTATAGAAACCAAGTCGAAGTTTTTGTATATTTCAAGAATTTTTTTTAACCTAAAGATTCAAAGCAAGTTTTGGACAAAAAGCTTTAAAACTCAGTGCGAATTTCAACAAAGTTTTATGCAAGTTTCACAAGATATCAACGAAGTTTCTTTATGCAAGTTTCACAAGATATCAACGAAGTTTCAAAAAAAAAGTTTCAGAAACTTGCATAACAAAGTTACAGAAACCTGCATATGGCATGAGAGAGAGAGAGAGAGAGAGAGAATGGGTAGGGATAAGAAACTTGTGGACCATGTCGAATAGATAAGGTAAGGCAAACAGTGGGTTTCATCTCGTTCGTGTTCTGTGCTGTCTACGGACAGCGGAATGCTATACCGTTCAAATGGTGTACCATTTTGTAGATTTTTTTTAATATTAAGCCCCCATGTAAAAAGTATTTAACAAACTGGATAACAACGGAAATGTTAGGAAAATCCTACATTGGTTATGGGAGAGGAGAAAACACAACTTATAAGTGTGAGGGAGCCCCCACCCATTAGACTAGTGTTTTGGAGAGAGAAAGTGATACGCTCTGATACCAAGATGATATGGGGTCGCCCGATCTTCTCGACGTAGGATAGATACTCGCGGGAGTCTTGATAAATCACAACAATCCTCCAATGCCAGTGCAAGGGACGAACACTATTTAATCCATCAAAACACACTCACGTCGATTTCACTGACCATCATGCGAAGATCTACCGTGCACCCAATTCCCAGCGGAAAGACTGAAGATCTTGATTGAAGAACACTCCTAATTCCCTATGAAATTTCGGTAGCAATGATAAACTCGAACAAACTTTAGTAGACTGATTTTTCTCAAAGGTGGTCTGACCCCTAAAGGCTATCAATACATGGCTTATATAACCACCTGGAATGTCCATAGAGTCCCCAAACCGAATACAACACATCCCTATATTGTTTTAGACTCGAACTACCACAAACAAAAACTAGATTCTACAGTTGTCATATTCTTTCGGTCATAACTTTTGATTCGTGATGAATTTGAAGATGAGGTCAGATCCATTGTGTAGCCCTTGAAATAAGCTTTTCAACGAGTCTAAGAACGCTCGAATCGGACTCCATTTGTGAAAGTTATGGCTTTTTTAGTAACTGTCTATCAGGCTATCCCGAACCGAATCCGAATTGAATTCTGAGTTGAATCCAAGTTTGCATCCAGTTGGGCTTATGGGAGGTACAAATTGGACTTGAAAATCTTATCCAAAACTTGTAGTTTAAGCCCTTGGGCTCCTCCTTTTTACTCTCCCACTGCATGGGCTTTCTTCCTTCATGTCTTTGGCACCTAATGTGGTTATCCTCTTTCTTTTACCTCTCCATTGCTTTGCCATTGACAAATCTAAGAATGAACCATGTGAAAATATGAGGTAGTATTACATCCTTATGAATAACAATATTATATTTAGTTTGGATTGAGTTCACCTAGCCATATTTCATGCGGTTTAATAATTCTTTCCAGTTGAATAATATATTTAACTGAAAAGTACAAAACACATACGTATCCGTATCATCCTCCCCTTCTTCAAGAAAAGCCGTCATTGGCTTTTGATAGCCTGAAATTGTACTAAACAAATAATACAACGTGTATGCATGGTATATATATTTGTCATCAATACTTCTTCTGGTTAGCACATCATGAAGATCTGAAGGTGTAGTAAACAAAAAAAACAATACATATGCATGTTATATGTAAGAATCAATTATTGTGTCATTCTTGTTATTTTGCACAACCCGATTAGTGTAACAGTGATCGAAAGATGTATGCATTGCAAAATTTTGAATGCCTTCCATGCTTCAATTGTGCTACTCTGAATATTTTTACATAATTGCACATTAAAAGATAAACAAGTAGGCTTATGAAATCTTTTTAAGCAATAAGCACTATCGTTGACACTCATTTCATTGTGTTCATGACATGACACAAAAAGTTATTTTTCTATAATATACAATTTCAATTCAGCAAGTTTATCACATGTAATGCAAATTCTGTGAACATAAAATTTTTTATCTACAGCATAATCTCTAATCAAATTGAACTTATATGTATAGGCATAGGTACTAACTAGTGATTTTGAACATAAAATTTCAGCAATATTATCAATCACACTAGATAGCTCTCTAGGATCATCAAATATGATATAGTACAAAGAATCATTAGGAGATATTCTAGTAATAACTTTCTTATGAGTAATCAATTCCACATTATGTAAATTGAGAAGAGAACTTTCAGAACATGGAATTTTTAGTTAATCATATGAGTTCTCACAATTACTCACCTTTACACAATTAAATTCAGCACCAATAGTGTTACCTTTGTCGTGCTTCTCAGATGATATAGACGCTCACTACTACAGAAACCATTATCACAGACGGTTCAAAAACGTCATCATAGACGGTTTTCTGAACCGTCTGACTTTATGGGTCAGTGATAATCGAAGGTTATCACAGACGGTTTTCAAACCGTCTGTGGAGTATGTATCACAGAAGGTTTGTAACTACAAACCGTCTGTGATAGCTACAATCACAGACGGGTTGTAAGAAATAACCGTTTGTGATATGGGAATATCACAGACGGTTTTTAACAAAAAACCGTCTGTGATATATCAATATCACAGACGGTTTGTAACCACAAACCGTCTGTATATCACAAACCGTCTGTAACCACAAACCGTCTGAATAGCTCCCGTGGACTCATCATCGGTGCAGGTAGCGGTGGTGGAGGTAGACCTTGTGGAGATGGCACTAGTGCAAGTTGCTCTAGAACGTCTTGCCCTTGTGAACCTACCACCGGTGCAGAAGCCTCCAGGCATATGTCACTTTTGGGCCACTGGATGAAGGTTCCAATGGCTTGCCCTAGAGTCACGATCTCGTCGTTGGAGGGCTTCGGTAGCGGGACGACATCGAAGTTGGCATGCACACCATCCACAGAC
This sequence comes from Melocanna baccifera, assembly GCA_036346265.1. Lineage (NCBI taxonomy): Eukaryota > Viridiplantae > Streptophyta > Magnoliopsida > Poales > Poaceae > Melocanna > Melocanna baccifera. The sequence goes on along the minus strand of CM070696.1, from coordinate 6,327,828 downwards.
ACTTTTCCGAAGCCTGGAGCTAAAGGTGCATGGTGCACCATGGCCCCTTCACCGGACGGATATGCCAGGTCCCAAGCAGCGCACAAGGCAACGGAGGCATATCTCACTTGGAGCTTGCACTTCGTAGCTTGCAAGATGTCGTCCACAGGAAATCTGCCCTCGCATTCCGTTGTAGGATTGGACGCGCAACTACTCCGACGGTTGGGGTCAAGCTAGCACGAGAGCGCGCGCGGCCGCTGATTTTCTTCGCTTTGTCTTCGCACCTCATCTCTCGACGTAATCAGCAAGCTCCTCTCTAAGAGATGCCTTGATCTCCTCTCGTAGCCGTGCGTCACGCTCGGCTTTGTTTCTCTTCCTACTCCGATACAATTCGGGGTTATCTGAGAAACCTTGATTCCAAGGAACATAAAATCCAAGACCTCTCGTACGACCCGGGTGCTCCTTGTTTCCCAGTGCTGCGGAGAGTATATCTTTCTCCTAATTGACCGAATGATCCTCGAAGATTCGACACTCGGTGCATCCTCGCAAGAGCCCGACATATCATTTAGTTTTCGGAAGTAGTGGAGTAATTACAAGCTACGAGTTCGATATCTTACGACGGTGGGACACTTCCGTCCGCAGGTTCCGAAGGAGATGTCCCCCGATGACGTGGTAGATGACCTCGCTTTAATCCAATTTCGAGCGCGCTCATCCGGGATCGTGGTAAATGGTGGGCGGTGTTCCGCAGATTGCCTGCTCGCCCTCCCGCCTCCATCAGGATTTTACCCGCATACCCAGTGTGCGAGTCTATGGGGATGTGTGTTTTTAGCTCGAGGGCCTCAGGCGCCGCGCTTGCACTTCTGAAAGCTTCGGTCGTCTTCATCGCCTTAAACTCGTCCCATTGTGGTTCCAGGAATGGATACCTGTCAAAGGGCGTTAGATCCTTCTGCACATAGTCCTTGACAAGCATGCTCTTGAAGTTCTTCCATGCTTTGTACGCCGCTGCCAACGCATGTCGTTGCATGGAGTCGTGGTGTTCTTCTGGGATCTCGAACGATGCAAAAATCTCTGTCAGCAGCTCACGTTTCTGAGTCTCACTCATGCTCTTCCACGAATCGAATGTGATCTCAATTCGTTCTCGTGCAACTATTCCGATCATTCTTCGAAATGCCCTTGCTGCTTTGTCAGGAAGGAGAGGGGTCCCAAATCTATCGACCTGTGTGATGGTAAATTGGCCCTCGGGCTTTTTCGATAGTTCTCTTGCTTTGCGTGTTGATTTTGGAGCGGATGCTTCCGGTGATGATGTTGAAGAATGCGCGGATGACATGTTGGCCTTCTCATATATACGTAAATAGTGCGGTATAAGCACATACTTAAATTTAATTCCAATATATGTATACATATATTCAAGTATACATATAGATATCTAAGTTCATTAGCAACATATATATACATATACGTATGCATATACATAACAGTAAGATTTAACAACAATAAGATTTATGAAATAACAAAAATATATGTTCAAGTAAGTGCCTATTCTTTCCTATAGATACAACATGCATGATACCAGAGGCATAAAAATGACTTAATCAACATATACACATATAAACATTTTAAGTTATTCAAGTAGAAATTTATGCCCAACATAAATATCATGTATCTAAAATCAGCATAATGCTATGCAACAGTTATATGACAACTATATATTAGATCTTAAGCTTAAATCAACATTTTCTATTAAAAGAAATTAACAGACTCGGGGGGACGGAGGCGGCCGGCGACGGGCTCGGGGACGGCGATGGGCTCGGGGGCTCGACGGAGGCGGCTGGCGATGGGCTCGAGGACGGCGACGGCCTCGGGGGGACGGAGGCGGCTAGTGACGGGCTCGGGGGACGGCGGTGGCGACGGGCTCGGGGGCTCGACGGAGGCGGCTGGCGATAGGCTCGAGGACGGCGACGACCTCGGGGGGACGGAGGCAGCCGGTGACGGGCTCGAGAGCGAGGAGGCCGCGACGGCTCGGGACGGCGGCGCGACGGCTCTGGGATCGGAGAGCGACTAAGGTATTGCTAATAACTGACAGCGTACGCGCAAAACCCTAGCTGGGGGTTTTATATAAAGGCTTATTACAGACGGTTCTAAGTTTAGAACCGTCTGTGATATTTATTATCACAGACGGTTCTGAGATAAGAACCGTCTATGATAATGAACTATCACAGACGGTTCTTAACTAAGAACAGTCTGTGATATCTATGATATCACAGACGGTTCTGTGAGAAGAACCGTCTGCGATAGTTATTATCACAGACGGTTCTTATCTTATAACCGTCTGTGATAATAATCACAGACGGTTTTAAACTTTCAACCGTCTGTAATAAGCCTTTGCCCGGCTGTAGTTAATATAACTGCACCAACCAGCATTCAATAAGCCTTTGCCCAGCTGTAGTTATTTCTTTACAACAACCCGGTATATTTCTTTACAACAGCCCAATGAACATAGAGATACATTTGTGTGACTCATTCTCAAAATTCACCTATATATCACACATATGCATGCATTAATTGTTATATACATAAATGCCAATTCACATGCATATACATCCCATACATACATATATGTCGCCATTCTCATTCCACTTGCTTATTTCCTTTAAAAATTAACCCTTCATGATGATCAATGCGTACATAACTAGTTTCGTCATATTGTTCGTCGTTGACCCTTATGCCATTTCCAAAAGGAGGTAACTCGTCAAATTGATTGTATTCTTCCTCGTCCACTACATTCTCTACTCCGACAATTCTCCTTTTTCCATGAAGAACTACATGGCGCTTCTTATTTGCTGGGTCGGTTACATAGAAAACTTAAACAACTTGGTTGGCGAGTACGAATGGTTCGTCTTTGTACCCGACACGTTGGAGGTCCATGGTAGTAACACCGTACTTGTCAACCTTCACCTGTGGGAGATGCACCCAACGACAGCGAAATAAGGGGATCTTGAAAACCACGTAGTTGAGCTCCCAAATCTCTTCTATGAACCCATAGTACGAGTTTCTTACCCCATCAGTACTGAACGCATCTATGCGGACACCGCTATTCTGGTTAGTGCTCTTTACATCCTGAGATCGTGTGTAGAATGTGTACCCATTTATGTCATATCCTTGCCATGTCACAACTGTAAATATTGGCCCTTTTACCAACCATGTCAGCATCTCACTTGACGAGCTCCTAGCGATTTGCTCCTTCAACTATTGGTTGAACCGACTGTTGTGTTGTCTCATGATCCAAACATCCGATCGCTCCGGATTCTGTTGCCGAAGCACATCCATGTGCTGGTCGACATAAGGGGCCACTTCAGTCATGTGTTGCAAGACCGTGAAATGGGCTTGCGCATACGCGTCTATATCTGGACTGATTGCTTTCCTTCCTATAGTTCCGATACCCTTGGGCCTCCCCTCATGACGAGATTGAGGCACCTATGGGTTGAATCTGAGCCATATAATCGACACAAAACTCAATGACCTCTTCGCTTGCATAACCTTCGATGATGCTGCCCTCCGGCCGAGACCGATTCCGTACATATGACTTGAGAATTCCCATGAACCTCTCGAAGGGCCCACACATTTTTATCTCCCACACAACGTGAACAATGAGATGGACCATAATATCAAAAAATGAAGGAGGAAAATACATCTCAAGATGACATAGAGTCATCACCACCTCGTCCTGCAGAGCATCTAGTCCTTCGGGATCGATGACCTTCTGAGCAATTATGTTAAAGAAATAACATAGCCTCATGATTGTCACTCGGACTTTGATCGGCAAAATATTCCGAATAGCAATAGGGAGCATCTGTGTCATCAGTACATGACAATCATGAGACTTCATTCCATTTAACTTCAAATCATGCATCGAAACAAGTTTCTTCACATTGCCGGAGTAACCAAACGGAACTTTGACACCATGCAAGCACGAGCGCGCTTCGTTTTCTCGGCCTTGGACAGAGTGTAACACGTAGGGGGAAGGTACGTTCGTCCATTATCTGTTGTTCTCGGTGCTAACTCACGCCTGATGTCCATATCAGCCAAGTCAAGCCGTGCGTTGACGCCGTCCTTTGTTTTATCACGAATGTTCAGTAAGAGACCAATCAAGCTATCACACACATTCTTTTCTACGTACATGACGTCGATGCAGTGTCGAACATGTAGGTACTCCCAATAAGATAAGTCCCAAAATATTGATCTCTTCTTCCAAATGTTCTTCTCACGACCCCTCAATTTACGTTCCTTTCCGAGGACAACATTTAAATCCTTAACCATATTATAAGCCTCTTTTCCGCTTAAATGCCTTGGAGCTGAACCGTCCTCCTTCTCTCCGTCAAATTGTTTCTTCATCTTGCAGTATGGGTGAGCCCTCCGAAGGAATCGGCGGTGACGCATGTACACGGTTTTGCGTGAGTGTTTCAGCCACACACTCTCGGTACCATCTAAGCAGTGAGTACAAGCTTTAACACCTTTTGTACGCTGGCCCGACAGGTTAGCAAGGGCAGGATAATCATTTATGGTGCAGAACAATAAGGAGCGTAAAGTGAAGTTCTCTCGTTTGTATGCATCTCATACCTGTACCCCTTCGTACCACAGTACTTTTAGATCTTCCACCAACGGCGCTAGGTACACATCAATATCATTCTCAGGTTGCTTTGGCCCTTGGATAAGTATCGACAGCAAAATATACTTTCGCTTCATACACAACTAAGGAGGAAGGTTATAGATGCAAAAAGTCACAGGCCAAGTGTTATGTCGGCTGCTCATGCTACTGAAAGGATTCATTCCATCTGTACTCAATCCAAACCTTATATTCCTCGGTTCTGCACCGAAATCTGCAAAGCACCTATCGATGTTTCTCCACCGGGTGGAATCGGTGAAGGTGTCTCAAAGATTCCATCCTTCTTGCGCTCCTCCGAGTGCCATCGCAGCAGTTTTGCCTCCTTTGGATTCGCAAAAAACCGCTTCAAACGGGGAATTACAGGAAGATACCATGCCACCTTTCCAGGAGGTCCTCTCTTCACCTCTGTTCCCTCGCCATCATCATCTGATTGATTGTTACGTTTGTATCGGGATGCGTTGCACACCGGACAGACATGCATGTTTGCATACTCTTTACGGTAGAGGATACAGTCGTTCGGATATGCATGTATTCTTTCTACTTCCATTCCCAATAGACAAACAACCTTCTTGGTTTTATACGTGGTTTTAGGCAACTCATTTCCCTCCGGAAGCATGTCCGCTAAAAGACATAGCAGCGCCGTGAAACTCTTGTCGGACCAACCGTTGCTTGCCTTCAATTTCAACAGTTCAAGCACAGCTGACAACTTCGTGTACTTTGACCTGCAACACGTGAACAAAGGTTTCTCTGAGTCCTCTATCAAGCCTCGAAATTTAATATACTCTCTCTCATCATAGTTCTCTTCTACATCACGAAGCATCTAATCCAGATTGTCATCATGCAACCTATCCGAATCCGAACCACAATCATCATCCGGCAACATATCATTGACTTCACCGGCGATGTCATCCGGCGGCATATCATTGACTTCACCGGCGATGTCATCCGGCGGTATATCATTGACTTCGCCATGACTGGTCCAACACGTATACCCTTTTTTGAAACCCCTCCGAATCAAGTGCGCTTCAATCGCTCTCGATTCTTAAACATCTTCAAATTCTCACGATCCTTTGCATGGACAATACATATATTCCACCCCCTTATTCAACATATCCTCCTCGTCAGCTCTTGTAAAAGCAGACATGCCATTAATGTACTCTTCACTCACACGGTTTGCGGTATACATCCAGCTTCGGTCCTATATAATGTACATATATAACAACTTAGTATTAAAATTAATTTAATTAATTATTACTACATATATACCACATGCATTGAGGCTAGCTAAATCTAAATAGCTAGATCTTCAAAGTATATATATATAACAGTTCACCGAAAATTAATTAGCTAGATCAAACAAATTTCATTACTAACCATATCTAGGGCAATCAAGATCTCAATGAATCTTCAAAGCTCTCCTGCTAAATAAGCCTCCTTCCACAAAAAAAAATTGGCCTGAAAGCCTTGCCGCCTCCAGCTGCAGCACCGGGCTAAGATCTGGATCGAAATGAAGACAGATGCAGTCTGAGCGGCGCAATAAATACATGGCAGCATTATCACAGACGGTTTTTTAAACAAACCCGTCTGTGATACTTACTATCACAGACGGTTTATAGTTAAAAACCGTCTGTGATATCATAGACGGTTTTTGATTATAAACCGTCTGTGATATTTCAGATTATCACAGACGGTTCATTGGTAAGAACCGTATGTGATGTTTGACTATCCCAGACGGTTCGTTAGTAAGAACCGTCTGTAATAATCATCACAGACAGTCTCCAAAATAAAACCGTCTGTGATAGCTCCATCGGGACTCGGTAGCACTATCGTTATACGAAGCGTCTCGGCATACGAACCGTCTCGATCATTAATTTGGTATACGAACCGTCTCTGCTAAAGGTTAAATATGCGCGCCGGCCTAATTCTCAACGCAGTACATGCAAAATATGGCTTCAGTGATCATCTCCTTCCTCTCATTTGTTCATCAAGAGTTGTTCGGCCGGAACCTTGCACAGGCGGCCAGCAATTTACGTCTGGAGCAGCTTCTCCGCACACGCCCTGCTCTCCTTCAGCATCCGTCAGCTCGACCTGATCATCCGCCGTCGACGGAGGCGTCTCGCTGCCGCTCAAGAAAGGGAATTCGCCTTCACCCTAGTTCTTCTCAACAATATGCACAGAGCGGAAGAAACTCTTGTGACATTGCACAGACTAATGGATAGCATTTCCGATCAAGCAGAAACGGCAGAGTCTGAGGAAGCTTTCAATGCAATCCTCTTCCAGATTATAGACTATGCTACTGATCATTTGCCCAGGCTGGAGGAGGAAGTGCTGAGGGCAAGGACAATCTTAACGGTGTTCGAGAACTCGGCGGCTGATCCAACGGATGACAAAGTCGAAGAAGAAGCGTACGAAGCCCTGAAGATTAGAATCTGGAAATCTCTTTATGTGCAACTTTTGTAATAATTTCCCTTTAATTTATGATCTTTTATCTCAGTAGTTCTATACGTAGGTTATTATAGTTATTAGAAGCAACCTGTAAAACAAACCGTTCTGTACGTAGTTATATTGTTTTATATATCCAGCTTGTGTTTTAGTGGTAATTGTTTGGTTTCGGCTTTTGATTTTCAGCTTTTGATTTTGATTTTTTTTGTTTTTAACTTTTTTCTTATTCATTTGTATTGTCTGTAAATGTTAGTGCAATTTCAGTCAAAAACCAACAAGCGAAAACCGAAGCTAAAAGCTACAGCAGTACTTAGTCTCAACCTCCTGTTTAGTTTTTAAACAGGAGGCTTCAGCTTCAGCTATATATTCACATCGGACGGACAACATCACAGACGGGTTCGTATTACAAACCGTCTGTGATAATTCTAAGATTATCACGACGGTTTGTAATACAAACCGTCTCGTGATAAGCAACTATCCTGCACGGTTTTAAATAAACAACCGCTCGTGATAATGACAGATTATCACGCAGCGGTTTCTATTACAAACCGCTCGTGATACGGAAATATCACGAGACGGTTTATTGGTAAGAACGGTGCGTGATACTCGTTTTCTCGACACCATTAACACAGACGGTGTCCAAATTAAAACCGTCTGTGTTAATGTCATTCACAGACGGTTTTGTCAAACCGTCTGTGATTAGGCGTCTAGTATTAGGCTTTCTGTAGTAGTGGCTAGGGGTTTGTTAGGAAGTACCCAACTAATATGTAACGGGGAGATTGTTAGGAATAATCCCACATTAGTTATGGAGAGGAGAAATCACAACTTATAAGTATGAGAGAGTCCTCACTTATTGGACTAGTTTTTTTGGGAGGGAGGGGGAAAGGCCCAATACTACTTATAAGTATGTTGCTCCGTTGCTCCATGGGCTTAGTTGTGTTTAGCTCATTTAGACCTATGGTCTGGAAAGTAAACCCGGTTGGACCTAGACATGCGGTCAGCGTCCGATTTAACAAGTGGTATCAGAGCTCAGGCATCTAACATCTCTTTGGACCTCATGGTTGCAGAAGTACCCAACCAATGTGTGAGCAGGAGATTGTTAGGAATAATTCCACATTGGTTGTTGAGAGAAAAAAAGTACAACTTATAAGTATGAGTGAGCCCCTACCCATTGGACTAGTCTTTTGGAGGGAGAAAACCCAATACTACTTATAAGGTCGTTGTTCCATGAGCTTAGTTGTGTTCAGCCCATTTAGACTTGTGGCCCGAGAAGTAAACTCGATTGGACTTAGGCATGCGGCTAGAGTCCGATCTAACAAGTGGTATCAGAGACTAGGCGCCTAACATTTCCTTGGATCTCGTAGTTGCAGAAGTGTCTAACCAATATGTGAGGGAGAGATTGTTAGGAATAATCTTATATTAGTTGTGAAAGAGAAAAAAGCACAACTTATAAGTGTGAGGGATCCCCCACCTATTGGACTAGTTTTTTAGGAGGAGAAGGTCTAATACCACTTATAAGTGTGGTGCTCCGTGAGCTTAGTTATGTTCAGCCTATTTAGACCTGTGGTCCGAAAAGTAAATCCGGTTGGAGCTAGACATACGACCAAGATCCAAATCTAACAGGAAACGGGTACACCAACCATTGACATGGCCAGCTAGCTCGCTGTATCATTTTACAGAACGGCCAATCGGTTTTTATTTTCTTCCTGCAATTTAAAGGATGCCAATGCTGCGTTGACGTTAACGGCCAATATTCTCGTTCGTCGGGGAATGCTCCTCGCTAGTTAATGATGATTTAACTACTACTCTTCGTTCAAATGAATATGAACCATGTGGTTTTTCTAATCTTGGACCACATGGAGATTTCAATTAACTGTATCTGTTTGCATGGGCAACAGCAGGACAAGCCCCAAGATCTGGCCGATCTGCTCCAACGAGCGGCGACGGCGGATCGGACGGTGCTGATGACGGCGATCAACGAGGCGTGGGCGGCGCCGCGGTCGTTCCTGGACCTGTTCCTGGAGAGCTTCCAGCACGGCGAGAACATCGGGCACCTGGTGCAGCACCTGCTGATCGTGGCCATGGACAAGAAGGCCTTCGAGCGATGCAACGCTGTGCACCCCTTCTGCTACTGGTTCAGGGTGGACGGCATGGACTTCGCCTCTGAGCAGCCGTACATGAAGGGCGACTATGTCGAGATGATGTGGAGGAGGAACAGGTTCCAGCAGACCATCCTCGCGCTGGGATACACCTTCCTCTTCACGGTGCGCCTACATTTCTTTAAAATTAAATCCATAGAAATTTCTAGGATTTTGATTTGTTTTGTGATCCTGTACGATAGTTTTGATACTTTTAATTTCAACAACTTAACGGAAAGCGCAATTAAAATCCAATTATTGGTTTTGTACATTGCAGTATGGTGCATAAATCACCTGAAATCAGAACTGTATTTGATGTACTGGCAAATTTAGGTAGTGTTCAGAGTAGCAATGGTTTTTGGCTGAAATTTTACAATAGCTAGCTGATTTTTTTACTGTAGCTGAGTTGGCTTATTGGGCATAATTAAATTTAAAAAAATATAAAAATAAAAACGGTATACTAATCTATCCCGAACAATGCAAAGGAATACGAAAAAAACAAAACACAAAAATTCAAAAAAAAACAAAAAAAATGATAAAATAGTACACAGTGCAAGGAATTGCTGAACAATGAAGGAACGGCCGAACACGGCTTCTGGTCGCTGATTTGAGCGGGGCGTTAGGTTGGTTACCAACAAGCAAGCTGTGCTGAATTGACCAATGGTCTTCAAAATAAATTTAAAATTTGGAAGTATTATTCACTTTTCGGAAAACGTGCTACATGCTGCCTGCATTCTTTTAAGAACTGGAAACCTGATCCATTTCTCATGACAGTAGTGGAGGCAGAGTATAGCATGGGGATGCAATTGCACTCTCAAAAGTTTTGCAAAAAATTTAGTATATACTCTCTAATATATAAAGTATATACTATATATACTCCTATAATTATACATACACTTGGTAGCCTATTACTTCATTAGCCTAACAGGTAACATGCATCGGTATGGCTTATGCTTATTCTCAAATGTAGTTATGTGTAGTGTAGCTCTGTTATCAAATGAGTCAAATATGAAATACGAGGGACAAGACTATCAGGTGCTAACTCCTTTTTAAAGAACATAGGTTGTCATTACTGTTTACTATACAAATCATGTATAGGTGCATGATTACCAGAATAATAATATATCTGTGGTATATTGATACCCGATTGTTGTTCTTGATAGAGAACAAAGCAAACATTTGTTATTTGAGGTTCATAAAGGCTAACCACATCGGAATCTAGTAATACTGTAGTGGTTTCTTGTTTTAGTTCAGTACTTCAGTGTTATATAGGTGGCTTCATTTTCTAATACGAGTCTTTCTAAGATTAGTAGTAGTTCTTGTATTGCTTTTAAGTTCATGTTTCATTAGACTGAAAAAGTTTTTTTTATGCTTATAATTTCTCTCCTTTGCTTATAATTATCGATGTGTGTTAAGTTTGTACCTTTTTATCAAAATCCTGGCTCCGCCACTGTCTCACAACAAATCTAATTTTGCTTTGAACAGGACGTTCACATCCTGTGGTTCCGGAGCCCCTTCCCCCACATATCCCCGACGGTGCAGCTGGTCATGTCGTCGGACTTCTTCGTCGGCAACCCGAACTCCACGGGGAACTACCCCAACGGCGGCCTCCTCTACGTCAAGTCCTGCGATAGCACCGTCAGGTTCTACGAGCACTGGCAATCGTCGCGAGCGCGGTTTCCGGGGAAGCACGAGCAGTACGTGTTCGACAAGATCGTCAAGGAGGGGCTGCCCCCTCACCTGGGCACCAAGGTGCAGTTCCTCGACACCAACTACTTCGGCGGGTTCTGCCAGCACGGCAAGGACCTCGGCAAGATCTGCACCATGCACGCCAACTGCTGCGTGGGGCTGCACAACAAGCTGTTCGATCTCAAGAATGTGCTCGAGGACTGGAAGACCTACAAGGCACGCGTAGCCGTCGGGAATATGGAGTACTTCTCCTGGAGGGTGCCTGGGAGGTGCATACATTAGTTGACAGGGTGTTGTTCTGTCGGGGAAAATTCAGTTCTGGGTGGTCGGTTCGGCAAAGAGAGACGAGGGGGCTTCTGTAAGTAAGGTGATTATATATTGACTTTATTCTTTTGATTGGAACTGGTGGGTGAACATATATTTTGTCTGCGCTGGTAAGTATATATGGTGTGCTCCATTTTTTCCCTAACAAGTACACACTAGATTCGTGTGCGTGGCATCACGCCACGCAACTAATATTGTATAAACGATTTGTTATTATGTAAAGGTAGAGGCTTTTTGTTGTGTTGTTGCTATAATTGATGCGCCTTTTTTCGTCGATCTAATCTGTTGCTAGGGTATCAACATTAGTTTAGGTAGTAAGAACCATTTTTGTAATTGAATATCTAGGTTTACTTTGCATAATGGTATGTAAGTCACGCTACACACACAAACACACGATTTATAAATGAAAGCTGAGGGATGATATGTGTTCTGGCTATTAAGCACTAACTGTGTGCGATGTCATCATTCTTTGTAAGGATTATATTATATATGCAACTGGGTTGGTTTAGCCTCATTTGAGTGAGAGAAACTGGGGTAGAACAGTTTATATTATATTTGGACTAAAAACCATGATGACTTTCTGGTATAGTTTGGTGAAGATGGTGGATGTAGTGAGTTTAATAGATGGTGGGCGTAGTGAGTTTAAACATAACAACATCACTGAGATCTTCGCTTCAACCAAAGACTATTCCTGCCAGCCACATCTATTTTGCATAGCGCACTAAAAATTGATTAGTTAAAATGGTCTTTTATGCAATGTAAAATAAACTGATCCTACCAACCCAGCCGATATTAAATAAAGGGTGAAGGGAAAATATAAATCAGCGGTAATAGAAAAGCGGAAAGGAATGGTTATAAAGAGCGTGGATAACTACATTGATGCTTCCATGGAAGGATCACATTAATATCTGGGGGAACCACTATATGTCAATAGAGCAAACAGGAACAAAAAATTAGCAAGAAATTGAAGCTTTGTCTTTGAAGGATGGAAAAGAGGGAGAATTTGGTCTGTATAATAATCATACATGACTGTGCCACTGGCTGTACAAGGTCAACAAAGTAGCTAATAAGAAAGAGACAGCCAAGTTAACAGGTACGATAATTTATTGGATGTACTATGGCTTGTCTTAACATCTTAGAGGTGCCTCAAACCCATAAGAGTTGAAAAAACAGTTTTATATATTAAAAAAAGGTGACACTCTCTTTAGATGCCAAAGCGATGTTGAGGCCGTTCCTATGACTAATATGTTTCACAAGACTGTATCTCATGACTAATATGTTTCAGACACGGTACACTGCCAAGAATAATTGACAAAGCAACCTAGTGCATCACAGCAGCAAAAGAGAGAAGATATTCGAAGCTAACCATGGAAAAGGAAGGTCAACTGAGGCAAATGGTAAAATGAGACAATCCACAATAACATAAACCAATGAGAATCAAACCAGCATGCTTTCAACAACACAGATAAATCACAAATTGCTGCAACAATCATGAAAATCAGTAAAGTAGCATAACTATTAACAAGAGAAAGAAAGCAGACCTCACTGGTAACCTCATTCATCAGCTGCTTTGCGGTTTCAATTTGCTCTTGCGTACCTTGAATATACACTATTCTTTCAGTTGAAGTATCACCAGGGGGCAAATGCAGAGGTCTAACCTGCATTTAAGAACGTAAATAATTGTACACATTAACAACACGGCACAATAACAAAAGGAGGGATTCAAGAATCTGTCAATATACATAAAAAAATGTTGGGAAAGCACCAGCTCATATAGCCAACACAATTCTGGCATTTCATAGAATGCAAATGGAATGATAATAAAAAGAAAATAAATGAAATAGAGAAAAAGTTCTACTTTCTATTGAGCCCAACCAGAAGTGGGATTTGAATTCACTTGATAGAGCAGACATAACGGAACAAAGCTAAAGGATAGTTCACAGAATGCGGCACCAGAGTTAATAAAGAAATTCAATGAAAAGCTATGCTAGATGCAGCTAATAAAGTTACTAAAAAATCAATGAAAAGTTACTAAAGAAAGGTTGCAAAACAAGACCAGACCACAAACCTGTATAAGAGCTCCAGATTTGGCTTGCATGGATTTTGTAGTCTCACCACCCTTTCCAATAACCAGACTGACCTGAAATAAACGAAAACAAATAAGAATGAAAAAACAAGAAGGGTAATTTTCATTCTGCCGAATAAATCGAAGCTCACCAAATAGCTGCAACACTGACAAAAAGGCACCTACCCATATGTCAATTGGGACTCTCAGTGGTTTTTTTGCAAAGTGCAATTTTATTTTCAATGGTATGAAGACAAATCCATAACAAAAAAGCAATCTGCTTACCTTGTTGTTAGCAATTTTCATTTCGAATTGCTCAAGACTGGTTGAGGTGCATTGTATTTCCGGAAGAGATAGTGCGGATGAACCAAAGATCACTGCAGCAGTCACATGACAAATATGGCTGAAGAAAAGGATGCACAAGCACAACTAAATGGGAAATTATAAGCATAACAAGTAATACATCTGCCAGAATAGCATTGATCATCTCCTCAGCTTTGCTTATCTGCTCAGGAGTGCCTGAAAGCTCAACCGATCTTGTCTGCGAGCCAGGTTCAGCATCTATGTCTCTTGTTACTTGAATCTTAGCTCCACACTGCTGTTGGAGATATCTTATAGTGTCCCCAGATTTTCCAATGATAACACCAACCTAAAACAAGTCAATGACATTGTCAATTAGCACAGCAACCAATACCACTTCAGGTGACCTTTCATTATTTCTATGAAATCAGCGCTGAACAAGTAAAATCTATAGTAGCATACCCTTCCATTTGGGATTTTAATTTTTTTGTTTGTACCCTGGTATCCACCATAAGTGGAGTACTGAGGTGTGCTGTCTTGAGAAGGTAATGATGGGATAGTAGCCCCATGCCCTGAAAAAGAAACAACCATTCATGATATTAATGGCAGAATGTAGATCTATGAACTAAGAGAAGTACAAACTTAGTTCAAGCGAACAACACAATGCAAGACAATGAGATGGGGATTTCCAGTACACACAAATACCAAATTCATAAAATTGACAAATAACAAATTCGTAAAATTGACAACTGATCCAAAGTATCACAACAAAATGGAGCATCCTAGCATATTATATGGTACAGTAAAATATTCGTCTCTCAATATAGGAAGATAAAGGAACATGAATGCAGTACAAGTTCAACTTTGCATCAACATACACAAAAAAACGAACCAGAGAAAGACTATGGTTTCAATGAGCAAACAAATCAAAAAGCAATATCCACGCCATGTATCTAATAAAAGCTCAACACACGATATCATTAGTTGCGTAAGCTAATGACTCATAATGCATGAGGTGTTCCCACCACACTAGAACAACAGTTGGCATTATGATTATATGATAGATAAAATTATAGTGGCATCATTAGTACTACACTATAGACTGGTACATGATTATAGTCCTCGTCTACACAAGACATTGCTTTCGACAATCTACCAACAGCAAATGATGATGGTGGTACTGCTGAACTATTATAAACCACAACGATGTTATTTGCAGCAGTTGCCACAGGAGGGCATGGGACTGGAGGGCGCCGAGAGTCCAGCCAACGCTGGATACATACCAAGCCTTGCACATCTAGAATAGTAGTGCATGAGTCTATGTGCCTTTTTGTGGCAATTGAGCAAGCTGGAATGATTTATGAATTTGTTGGTTTGTACATGTGACAGTAACATCATTATATGTCGATGCTCTACATTGGTTTACACTTCACGACTTTCGTTTTTATAGTTATCCTTGAAGATGATTAGCTTCAAGCATCAGTGTACATGTGACAGCAACATCATTATATGTCGATGCTCTACATTGGTTTACACTTCACAACTTTCGGTTTTATAGTTATCCTTGAAGATGATTAGCTTCAAGCATCAGTTATAATGTCCTCTAGTAAAACTTAAACAATTGGAAACAGAATGGATTTTTTGCATAGGGATTTTTTTAATAAAAATACCTGGATTTTTGTAGGCAACTGTTGTGTTAAATGAAGAAAATGATTCTAGTAAACCCAAGTCCAATGAACCCTATAATAAAAAAACTTTTCAGTATGTCCTCCAGCAAGAATTGAATTGAGTTGAGGAGCGCAAGCATCGAAATAGGCACCTATCGAAATGCCACAATATGAAAGAAACTAAACACACACAAGAAAAAACAAGTGGAACTAAAAACTTTAATCCTAGTCAATCGATTCTTCGAAGTCCTATATGAAAGGGACATTTTAAGATACTCACATGGCCTCGTGAATCGATTGAGCGAGCAGACATCCCCTCCTCCGACATCGAAATCGATCTTCCGAGCAAGCTCCAAGTCCACAATCCACCGAAATATTCCTGCAAAAAAAAAGAAAAAAGCAGCAAAGCACCATGCTTGAACGCTAATTCGGTGAATTACATGGAAAAAGGAATATCAATTATTTGTCAATGAAGATACAATTCAAATTAACCAACACAATCTTTGGGGTTTACCGGTGAGCAGTGGTGCCAACTGACACCGGTGAATACACTTGGATCCCTTGGTAGCTCTTGTTCTTGGCTGCGAAGAGGAAGGACGAAGCGGAAGGGTCTCCGCGGCGGTGTGGGGAGGAGGAGGGGCCAAGGTCGGCGAGGGCGAAAAAACTGCCTTGTCGATGGCGATGAAGGGAAAGAGCACCGCATAGTGTCTCCGCTGCGGCAAAAGGGAAGAGCACCGTGACGAAGGGGAACGAAACGTGGAGGGCTGCACATCGAGCGATTTGATGGCTGCCGCCGGCCTAGCTGAGCGAAGGAGGGGGAGGCGGCCACGAGCGTGAGAGGAGGCGCGGAGCAAGGCGAGAGCGAGGGGATCAGGGGAGGAGACGGCGGCACTCGGAAGTGAATCAGGACTCGGGAGAGGCGGATGGAAGGGATGCGCGCACGGACGGTAGTGGCGACGCCGAGCACCAGCAGGGAAGGGAGCAGGTTGAATAGGGAAAGAAAGGAGCTGCATCAAGACAAGGCAACAGGACGCAAGGAAGACAGGCCAGCCGCTGGCGGACGCTTCGCGGAGGCGCGGCAGCACGCGCAGCTGAAGCGAGCGGGCATACAGAGCGAACGAGAGGACGGGCGAAGGAGAGGAGGCGGAAGAGGGGGAGGATGGGACGGCCAGTGTGGCAGGCGGGGGAAGCCACACGAAACACCGAGAAGAAGAAGCAAACGGACGCATTGTGAGCCCTCAAGAGCACGGGCGAGCCAGACGCAACCAGACCGCGGAGCGGTAACCAGCGCATGAAAGCGGTCGAACGGACCATATGTCTGGCGCGGCACGAAACGGAACCGAACCCATGACTTGCTATCGGTGCGCAGCCAGCGCAGCCAGACACCGCGCGCGCACGCGTCAGACGAGGAGCGCACAACCACGACGTGGCATCGGCGAGAGGCGAGGAACTCCCCCGAATGTAATATACGAAGTATTTGCAAAATCTTTTTAAATTAGATGGAACTTGGGGTCGGGCATATGATCTACCCGACTCACTCTTGTTGCATCAATTTAAATGTAGCGAATATTTGCATATATTGTTAAGGTATAATTGTATTTTCAGGATAATATATTTTTGCACGAAGTTGTTTTCCTTTGGTAATGCAAACAACCTAACAACCCTAGATTATAATCCCAACTGAGTACAGGAGATAAACACAACACCGGTGATGACCCAAAAGTACACGGTGTTGTTCGCAGCAGTTTCCTAGGAGTATTCCAAGGTTTATATCGATCCCTTGTGAACACGTGGATTAATCTATTACCTTTAAACAACTAGTAATTTAACTACAACTAAAATAATTGTGAGGTAATAATGGTGATAATAATAATAGAAAACTATTTTATTAAGCTTTTTTAACAGTGATTTGTATAAAATTTTTAAAGTACGATGAATGGTCAATAGATGTTACTTATCTCTTCATGTGTTTCGAAATTAGTATTATTCTTGTTAGAGAAAAGCATAGAAACACTTCTATCTAAGGGCCTACTCTTTCTGGCTGCAGCTGATGGCTTTTGGCTGCGGCTGATGGCTTTTTGGCTGTTTGCGACAGAGATTACGAAAAGAGATATTATCGCTTACGATTTTTTATGGTACAAATATTAGTCTTTTAACGTGTACAACAATTAACTTGTAGACCACATCTTAAAAAATACTTCGATTAAAAGTCAGATACTGTAGCAGAAGCCAAAAGCCGGCCGGCTTATGCTCAGCCAAACAGGCCCTAATTCTAATATTTAGGAGGTTGTGATTCGCATGATGGAGAATAGAGCCTTCGGTATTAGGATCACCTGTAATGTTAGTAAATCTTAAGGATGATAAGAATAATGATCTAATAAATCAAAGCAACTATGATAACCACGTGTTTATGTTTATGTAGGCCAACTAACTTACAACCAGACCAACGCATTAGGTGTTGTGATTATGCCATTCTCTCTCAAGTGGATTGTTTAAGTCAAATCTCTGCCGCTTTCATTGTCACCGACTATGCTAGTCAATCTTCCACGCACCACCTATTGTCACCTTTCTTTGCGCCGACCTATGGAGCTTCAGGACCCATCAAGTCCTACTATCGAGGAGACACATATAAACACTAGTAGCAATGATAACACATAAAGCATACATGGAAGTTAGATCATCCCCTTGATTACTTAGCACTACATGGCTACCTTAACCCCTAGCCCTTAGGGAATTACTCACTCATATCCATGGGGACTAAAAACAATAGATAACTTTCGAAGGAATGGCATATTGCAAAGGTCCAGATTGATTAAATCATTTCACGATGTAGCATATGACCCTGAATATCTGTTTTGAGTGTTAGACAATGCCAAGCTCTTGATTGCTTAATGCTTATCAATGCCACGATTTTCTTGGTGAAATACCTCATTTTCTTAAGGTGCATAATTGGTTGCTCATCTAATTCCGGCATTTGCTCGAGACTGAACTCACTATTCTATTCGATTTCGAATCCAGCTCCGACGTCTAACGCACTTGAGTACTGCCAATGTTCATACTGGAGTCAAATATTGCAGCTACCTTCCCTAGTAGTCCAGACGCACATACTGAAACTAGAGGGCGCACAAAGACGGATAGAAGAATCCAGGGAAGCAATTATAGAGGTTACTGGGTTTTACTCTACATGAATGATTACTAGAACAATGTGTTTCGTAAATCTTATTGATTATGGTGTCATCTGCTATAGTCACTAGAGATGCAATCAGAACGGATACGAATAAATATTATTTATCCTGTATTCTATTTCGTTTTTTTCTTAGAGTCGGAGTTAGACACGGATAATATAGGATACATATTTCTCTATTCCGTATTTGTTCTGTAAGTTTTTGGACAATTCGGACGAAAATTATCCGCTTCTTTATAAGGATATTGGACAACATGATGCAATTAGAGCAAATATGGAGAGATTAATCGCCGAGATATTGAAGGAAGATCACTCAGTACTCCTTATCTGTTTAGATGTGACAATTCACCTATATATTATCATGTTTCTAAATGAAGTCACAACAGACTTTTTCATATCACTTGACATACAGATATATACGGATAAATATCATTTATCTCATATCATATTTCGTATTTTTTTTAGAGTTAAAATCAGATACGAAAAGTACCATATACTCATTTATCCTCTATATTCACTCCTTAAATATTCAGTTGGTCAGTCAAGCAAAAATTACCCGCCCAGTTCGCACCCCAAATAGTCACTCTTCGACCTCTAGCATCTAGCACCTCATCAATTTGTAGCGTGCGCAGAATGATTGACGTGCAGTGAGCAACAGAGAAGATAAGCTAGTAGTACAGGACGCTTCTTCGGGAAGTACACAGCAGCTTCCAAACAAAATTCGTGCATTCCTAATAGCCGCTAACCATAGAGACTTTGGAAAGGTTGACAACAAAATTAGATTGTTTTTGAGTAACTCCCTACCTTGCTGAGATGTTTTTGTAATTTTCCCTAAATATAGCAGACAACTATAGAAGCTTAAATGGGTGCACCCTCACAACACGAAAAGCCGAAAGTACGTTCTATATAAGAAATACAGCAATGAGCCGGCGATATATTAAAGATCTAGGCTACAGAGATGCAAGAAATAATCTAAATTATCTAGAATGTAATTCTACAACAAGTGTTACAGGCAGAGAATCGATCTCAGACAAACAACGGCTCAGCAGATCGCTGTGTAGTTTTCGGTGAGGCAACATACAAAATGTGGTTAGAGCAAATTCAGACAAGTTTTTGAGCCATCACCAGGAGGTCCAGCACCTCCACAATCCTAAACACAATCTACCCATCCCACTATCCCAGGAACATTGTTATTTCCAAACAAATGTTCAAATTAATTTTTCACTTTGCCTTCGCAACGGTAACAGTTAAGCTCAAAGTTCGTCAAGACTCCAGACAATACTCCCATCATCTGGAGACAGACGACCCTTAATCAAAAGATGGATCTCCTTCTGCTTATTAGTAGCTAAATGAAGACCCTGCTTCAATTTTACACCTACAATGCCCTTCTCCCAACACTGCCTTCTGCCATATCCGTGTCTTCTGAAAGTAGGATTTCCACGTCCCTGGTGTCCCTTTTCAATACATTGCCTAACTTGGCAACAGCTTCCGTCTGTTTTTGTAAGGCCTGTGATGTAGACAGTTGACTCTGAAGTCTGACAGAAGACCTGGTCATCTAATAAGGACAAGGATAAAACCCCACACCCTTACCTCATGAAGATCGGGAACACACTGTTCATCAACTTTGGCTGAACTAGGAATATAGATGGGACCTCCAGTGCTGCCGCTGCTTGCAAGAAGCCGTGAAATTGAAACAAGATTATAAACTCTCTTGGACAGATCACCACTAGGTCCTTTTAGCTGTATACAGAAAACTCAAGATGACAAAAATCCATAATCAGCTGAAAGCAGAAATAGTACAAGGGGAAAGAAAACTAACCTGCTTTACTATAGCAACCAATCTTTCATACAAATCAGCTTCTTCCTTCGTTAATGGCATACGGCAACCCCGATTCTCCAACGCCTCCACTATTCTCATGGTCTTTTTTAGGAGTTCACAAAAAGATAATAGTTAGATGCATAGGCATGAACAATGAATTGGCACCCCATTTGTCATTATGAAACATGGAGAAAAAATATCACCCTTAGGAGGCGTCTCTGAACAACCAGCTCTTGCTGCTTCAACCGTTGGATCCACGGATATGTGTCAGCTTGGAGATGTCTTTGCAACTACAATTGAATCACTGTTACACAAAATAAATGATTCTTGGATGTCCAAATGAAAATAATCATATCAAGTCATACCTTTTTAGCATTGGAGTGGGTCATGCTCAATCTTTCTGTATCTGAAACAAGAACTTCATCTTGAAGCTGCAAAGAAAATGAATAAGGACTATAAAGTCAATAGGTCTGGTCAATGCAATTCTGTCATGGAACGAAAACGTTAACAAGTGTAAAACAAACTGTTATAGCCTGGTGACAATATTACTGGAAACAATTTGCTTTTTCTTTTTGAACAAGTACACAAAGCAAGAAAAAAGGAATAAACGGAGATGGGGCCAAAAATGCACAGGCAAAATAGAAAGGGCAACACTGCATGACTTGGCATACAGCAAATGCATACATTTGTATGTTTTGCATCAGAACACTTCCTTGCATGTCTGGATATTATGCATACAACGTAATAGGAAAAACATACTACTAACAGCTACCTTACCACTGCTAAAAAAGACTTAACAGACCTAAACAACCGCAAACAGTCAAAACAACCAACAAATCCTTTATCTACTGCAGATAGCTGGGGACAAATCATTTGTCATTTGCAATTACGAATCTGGGTTTTTGACTCAGACCACATTTCATGTCTACATGTGGCATAGGGAAGTCATTTCAGGTATGGCACCATAATTTTCATCTTGGTCAAGAATTAACAGACAATCTACAAATTATAGCAAAATTATTGAACATTAATGGAAGAGTTGAAGTATCAAATTGTACGCCAAAATAGTTTTAATTAGTCTATGGCTGATACACTAAGATATTTAACAAGTTATTCCAATGAGCAACATTGCATGATGTCATCCTAATGATGTGTGAATGAACGAGCAATAACAAACTGGTGTCACGACTAATGTTAAGTGGTCATCATACCAAACATTTATATATTAATCATGGAAAAAGTGCTTACTCAACAATCAATTTGTTTCTTTTTTACTTCCAAGGGGTAGAATGATACATACCACTATTTGATGAATCCAACACATCCGTGTCAGCAAGAAGTTTCATATCATTTTGTTGAAACGACATGCAGAAAAGTCGAAATTTATGACATTACACAGTTGGCATGAAAAGCTCATTACACTAGAGATATATGACCTTTAGAAAATGCGTAATGTGACTTCCAGCTTAAATTGGAAAGGTGAAAATCCAGATTTTAGCTAGAGCTCTTCACTCTTTTAAGTTCTCTGTATTGTGACCACGCCAAGGGGGTCAAGTATTTTTAATAATTTTGTCTGCCTCAACATCACATATAAATGGAGTGAGATATTGAACAATATGAGATTGACACCCTTGGCATGGTCACATCAGTTAGCACCACAAATTTAGATAAATATTTTGTTATCTTGTATACAATTAGCTGTTATAGGCTTGCAGCTGGACAACACGTTAGATGTAATCACCTCATTTGAAAAAAATGGAATGAAGCAGAGGGAAATATGGGTGTATTTACTCATTTCAGTTTGCCATTTGGAAGGAATCATTATGTGGTAAATGATCATTTTAGCGCTCAGTTCAAGATTATAAAAATATAAGTACAAAACATATGCGAATAGTCTTAACACTAACACTAATGTGCCTAACAACCTTGACATCCTCACTTGCATTGAAAAAAAATGCCCAACCCCCAAAAAGAAATGACAGATAGAGCACAATGCTATTTATCATATATACTTAAAATTACATGTAGAGCGAAGCTGATTTAGAAGTTCACATATCAGCATTTCATATCAATTTCACTTGTAAAACACTTGCATAGGTCATATATAACCATATATTGAGGCCGCTAAAACTAGTGCTTTATCGTAGAAGATAATTTCATCACATCCAACGAAAGGCATCTTGTTCCAATACTATACCTTAAGCCGGTACGAAAGATCTTTAAACCCCTGCACAAGTTGAGGCCACAGCCTCTCCCTATCCACACTATCCATGCCCTCAAGCTTCCCCATTGCTTCTGCCCACATGATCTACATCCACAAATTAACACAAACGCACTAAGATATCCAAGAACAGTACCACCAAAAAGACAGTATATAAATTGATTAAAAAATTTATCCAAATACGCACATCAGATGCTGCAACTGGCTTCACCCTTTGCGAAGGCTCTGTCACGCTAAACAACAGATGCTGCCCAAATCAAAACAGACAAATGTGTCAACCAAGATCTATTGCAACGCAAATGGCAACGTAACTAGGAGAAAGCTCACCCTATAAGCATAGCGAGGGTTCCCAGGGTCCTCCTTATACGCATCCACGATAGCCTGCAAGCACTCAAAAGCATCGAATTCGTGAACCGTTCGCTCCTCAAACCATTACAAAAGGCCGATATTTCTCCTAGGGTTGCGGACCTGGATGTCACAGTCGGAGGGCGAGAGCGGCAGC
This sequence comes from Melocanna baccifera, assembly GCA_036346265.1. Taxonomy (NCBI): domain Eukaryota; kingdom Viridiplantae; phylum Streptophyta; class Magnoliopsida; order Poales; family Poaceae; genus Melocanna; species Melocanna baccifera. The sequence goes on along the minus strand of CM070696.1, from coordinate 6,304,835 downwards.
GGCGCGACGGGGGCCATCTGGGTGGTGATCTGTCCGCCGCCCCCGCCAGCGAACCCAAACGGCGACGGGGACGGCGTCGTCTGCTGCTGGAACCCAAACGGTGACGGTGATGGCGACGGCGCCGCGCCGAACGCCGGGGTCGACGAGGGCGTCCCAAACGCCGGGGTCGAGGACGGGGCTACGAATGACGGAGTGGAGGAGGGCGCCCCGAAGGCGGGAGTCGACAACGGGGTGCCGAAGGCGGGGGTGGACGACGGGGCGCCGAACGCCGGCGTGGTGGAAGGAGTGCCGAAGGCGGGGGTGGACGACGGCGCGCCGAACGCCGGCGTGGTGGAAGGGGTGCCGAAGGCGGGGGTTGAGGAAGGCGTGCCGAAGGCTGGGGTGGTGGAGGGGGTCCCGAAGGCGGGGGTGGAGGAAGGGGTCCCGAAGAGGGTGGAGGAGGTGGGGGTCCCAAACATGGCGGCGGAGGAGGGAGCCGGTGATCGCCGGCGGCGAGGGTTGGGGAAGGGGGGTTTAGGGCTTTCTGGGCCGAGAGCGGAGCGGCCGAGTGGGGAGGGGGAAGGATTCGAATTTCGAAATCTTTCGAGGGATTGTTCGTTGTAAGCTGAAGCTCTGCTGGGCGTGTCTTTTGGTATCCAAGGCTGAGGGGTGGGAATTGTCGCCAGCTGCCGCTCAAAGCTGTCTCTTCAAAGAATTGCTATTCTTCTATTTATTTGAAATACTGTAACATCTTGATTTTCAGAATTTATTTGAAAATTTTTAAAATAAAATTCATCATTTAGATTTTTCTAAATTTAATACAAATTTATATTAATTTTTAATAATTAAAAATATTTAATATGACTAGCATAAATATTGAAATTTTACAAAAATATTTTATTTGGGTTCTTTGTGCTGCAAGGAATTTTTAATATTTTCTATGATTTTTCTATATTTATTTGCTATTTTCTATATTTCTTTTGATTTTATTTGAATTTCTGAAATAGAAAAATCTTAAAACAGTAATAAGTCAATCCTGTTACTGTTCATCCTGGCCCATTCATTCTCAGTCGTTGGATTCCCCCCCCCCCATTAACCACATGTCAATCTTCCAAGCTACCTATGCTTTAGCCGTCAGATCTGGTCATTATGCACATGTCAGGCGTAGGACCAAGCCGACACTATGTATCTATGCCATCTCATCTCAATCGTCCGATCCCTCCATCCGCCACATGTCACCAATCGGGAGTGTCGTCTACTGTTCATCTCCTTCCCGGCTTCGCCGCCACGTCCGTCCCAGACTCCACCCTTGACTCTGAGTCATGCCGCCCGTGGACTCTCGACGTCCGTGCATAAAAGATAGAGTCACGCCTTAGTTTTTGCACTCCGTAGCTGAGTTTTTTTGGTGCATCTTGACGTCTGTGTTGGGCCGTGCACCGCCATCACCATCGTCGTCTTCCACTCCGACAGTCGTTGCCTTCGCCTTCGCCACCGTCCCCACCGTGCATCACTGTCGCCCAAACCATCTCTGCTGCCGTTCACCCTTGCCGCCGGTGAGTTCACCGACTAGCCCGTTCGGCCTCTCTACCATCCAGCCCAGCCACCATTGCTTCGCCCTCAGCAGCCAACCACAGAGTGCTACGCGTCATTGTCATCGTTCGGACTGTCCAAACATTCTTAGTCCCCTGGATCATTCGATCGTATACAAATCATCCGATCATCGTCACCCCTTCGGTCGGTTCAAACATCTTTAGTCAGTCCAATCGTCTCCAGTCGTCCGATCATCGTTGGACTGTCCAATCGACGTCATCGTTCAGATAGTCCGAACGTCCTCACCCATTTGGACCATCCGTTATTTTCAGACCGTTCGATCATAGTTACCTCTTCGGCCTCATCCGAACATCATTATCCCTCCAGACCGTTTCATCGTCATCGAATGTCCGATCGCGTTACCCCTTCGATCGGTCCGATTGACCTCGGCCGAGTTAGCCATTGAATCACTGCCACCTCAGCCATAATCGTGCCGTGCCATGTGGGTGCCACGTTAGCTTTCGAGGCGACCTGAGCACCACGTCATCCCTAGTTGTCCAATTAGCATACCACGTGTCAATGCCACGTCAACCCTAGTTGTCCAGTCAGCAGCCATGTCATCCGAGCCATGCACTGTATACTGTTCTATGAGTCGAATCCACCGTAGACCCACTATTTCATGCACCAGATCTATAGTATAGTAGAATTTCTGATTTTCAGCATTTTCCTTTAGATTTAATTTTTTAAAAACCCGTTCTCGTCCGTCCTAACTCCGATTGACCCTATTCTTTTTTCTAAATTCATCTAACATTGATCTCTATCTTTTCATTCTAGTTTTAAAGTTTTTAAAGTTTATTTAAATATTATTTGAATTTATTTTTATACCTCATTCGTTTTCTCTCATTAGATTGCGCCTTCGAAGGAGCAGGGGCTCCACCAGAAAATCAAGAATTCATAACCCCGCCGCCGCCGTTCGCGCCCGAGCCGTGCCGCGTCAGCCCTACCACGTGGCAGCCACGTCAGCCTTACCCGACACGTGGTAGCCACGTGTCTACCACGTCAGCAAAACCTGAGCCCCGGTGCCACGTCAGCGTCACGTCAGCTGACACGTGGCAGCACCAATTGCTGCCACGTCAGCCACGCCGGTTGGCCTAGCGTGACACTGTTGCATGGACCGAGTCCACCGTGGGCTTGGTCTACCATGAGCCCGGTCCACAGCACAGTAACCTTTTTCGATTTTCTCGATTTAATTTTAGATTAATTTTCCGAGAACCCGTTCTCCTCCGTCCTAGCTCCGATTGACCCCGTTCTTTTTTTTTAAATTCATCTAAAATCAAGCTCTAGCTGTTGGTTCTAGTTTTGTGATTTTTGGAGTTCATTTTCTTATCATTTTATGTGTTTTTTGGTTTCAATCGTTTTCTCTCTCGCTAGATTCAGATTCCGAAGAAGCAGGTTCTACGCCCGAAGACCAGGAGTACCTCGCTGAGCATAACCAAGGCAAGTCGTGTTCTTTGATCATGTTGAACCCAGTTTGCAATCTATTATTTATTTATTTTGTTTTAAATTACATTGCATCGCTACTTTTATTCAAATCCGTGTATTGGTAGTTATCGACCCAATTGAGTTTATCCCTCCTTGATATTTTGGAATGTCATGATACCATTGTCACCATAGGTTGGGAAACATACTAGTGATGCTAGAGTATTCGTCATATGGGTCGGTACGATTAGACTTCTTAACCTTGCTTCACTTTACGAATAGTCTCATCATCACATGTTAATTAATAATTTGACTTAATGATATATGGAACTGTGGTTGGTGCCACATTTATTAAAATTTGTGCCACGTCATTGGTGTGTCGTTGGCTTGGTTATACAAATTGGTTTTACGCTCGGGCGAGTGATCGTGCAGTAAAGGGGGAAGTGCAGATGCACTTCGGGGGATGTGGTAGCCTCGCCCGGGTAATGTTAAGGACTTAACTTTGTGCGTCATTGATCTGAGCTTAATCGTGCAAACTACATGTCTAGTATGGGATAGACCTGGCTGATTAATTTGTAATATTTCAATTCAATTCTGCCATTGTGATGGACATGGTTGTTGATTTCCATGTGGCGCAAGGGGGGTGTGATGCGAAACCCTAGCGGGCAGGATTGGGTTGAGGTAAAGCATTGTAAAGGCCTTGTTGTGATTTCCTGAGATCGAGGCTAATCACATCGTGTGGATACAGTTGTGCAACCTCTGCAGAGTGTAAAACTATTCGGATAGCCACGTCCTCGGTCATCGACATTGCTCGGTGATTTCACACAAGGGTTAGTGTATCTTTTAAACTTGGTGGTTTATGTTGGAAGTGGACAGGTAGTTCCCCCTTGGTTTAGCTTGTGAATAGGTGTTCACAAGTGGTTCATATTTATTCCTTTGATTATTTAATATTATTGTTCTCAGTTAAACTTCGCTTACAATCTATTTATCATATTTACTGTGAAATGCCTTTTATGCAAATTAACCTTTCAGCCTTCCATTGGTAAGCCTTGCATATTATATTGCATTCATTTGTTACAAACGACTTGCTGAGTACCAATGTACTCACGGCTTTACGCCTATGTTGCTCAGTTGAGGGAGAGGAGTACTATCAGCAGAAGGTTCCAGAAGGAGAGTACTGCGACGACTTCATAGATTAGGCTTCGTTCTCCACTCGATAGCCTGTAGGCTTGTCGATTGGCTGCTACGCTTTATTTTGGATTTTCGCTGCTATTTTGTTAAGCCCTTCCGACTAGAGATATTGTAAGCTTGGCCATAAGGTTGTACCTTGAGATTTATCGATATTTAAGTTTTCCTTTATTATTATCGTGTGTATGGTTGTGATTACATCTATGTTTGACTGTGTGCACTAGCGTGATTCTGGACTAGTGCAGTTTACACAGAGAGTCCGAATTTGCATATTCGAGTCTCGACATTGGCCGAGAATTCTTCAAGCTTTGCTGTGAAGTTTGATCAAGGAAGCACCCAATATTTTTTCTAAGACAAGATTAAAGACTGTTGTGAAGATTGAGAGCCATCAGATTAGTATCCTGTTATAGTTTTAGTATTGTGTAGACTGTTTTGCCTTTTCTTTGCAGTTGCGTGTGATGTGAGCTGCAGTTTTGCTTCTAGCATTATAATGCAGTCATGTCAAAAATATTTGTTTGTGGAGTTTATTGCTTCTTTTGTTAGCTTTTTCGGCTAAGTGAGTGTTTTAGTTTAAGATTGTCATTAGAGATCCCCTTAGATGAATTTATCTCTTATCTATTCATTTTTCCCTCTCACCTTCTGAGCCGGCAAAGTCAGTTCTCAGTAATTGTGTTTCCTTTCAGAGTAGTGAAAGATGGTTGACACCCGGAACTCAGCTGGATGTGGTTAGATAAATCAAGATCCAGGAAGCAGTGCCACAAATCCATCAACTCAGGGACCGCAAGCAACTCCCATAGGAATGGATCCAGTTCTAAGTCAGTTCATGATAGCCCAGACTCAGTTGATGAACACTATGATGTAGAACATAAATGCAATGATGAATCTGCAGATTAGAAAGTAGTTGTGCCTCAGCCAGCTCGTCAACAGTCCAAATTTGCAAAATTCATGAGGACTAGGCCGCCTAACTACTCCTAGTCTTCTGAGCCTTTGGAGGTGGATGATTTGATTTGTTTAGTGGAGAAGAAACCGAACCTTACTTAGTGCACCGTTCGAGAGAAAGTGTTCTACGTCGCACACTAGCTAGAAGGAGCTGCAGTAGAGTGGTGGAAGAACTACTGCACCACTCATGAGGACCAAGACAGCAACACTTGGGCAGAGTTCACAGCAGCGTTTCATCATGCCCATATCTTGGATGGGGTGATCGAAATAGAGAAGGAGGAATTCTGTGAGTTGCAGCAAAAGAATATGTCAGCGAGTAACTCAATAAATTTACTAAGCTAGCTCACTATACACCTGAGGACGTTGCCATAAATGATGCTCATCAGAAAAGTGATGACGGGAAAATGGGTGTGAGTCCGCCTCTACGTCATTAGAGACAAGTTAATTAAATTTAATTGAAAATGAGACAAAGGAATCAAGTATTGCAGGTCTATTACTTCCAGAATTGATACATTTACATAAAAATTCTGTTAATTACATCTCTTTACAAGAAAATCCCCGATTAAGAATTCCAACATAAATATTATAACATATGACTATTACAAAAATTTAAAAGAAAAGGTCTTCAATCTTGGCGTCGCTAATGGATGCTTGCTCAATGGTATTTTAGCTGTATTTATATTATTTTGCTAACATGGCATAATATTTATTTTTTAGTGAACCTATGCATGTAGCATGATTGGAGTTTAATTATTTCGGTTTTTTATATATCGTTTTACTTCGCCATATATTACTACAAACATTGTATAGCGTTTGCAAATATTGAGCACTCACATGTAGCATAGCCCAGGCGAATGTCATTTTTTCAATATTTTATTATTACTAGCGTGACACGAATTTTATGCACGTAGTGTAATATGAGTTTGAGTGTTTCATTATTTATTTTACTTTTGTTTTGCTTCGCCTTGTATTACTACTAGCACTGCATAGCACTTGTAAATATTAAGCGCTTGTATGTAGCGTAATCGAAGCGAATGTTGTTTCTTAATATTTTTATTGCTACTAATGAGACACAGATTTTATGCACGTAGTATAATAGGAGTATTTCATTATTTTATTATTGTTTTGCTCCTTCTTATATTACTACTAGTATTGCATAGCGCATGCAAATATTAAGCGCTTGCATGTAGCGTAACCGAGGTGAAGTTTGTTTCTTTTTTTTACATTTTATTATTACTACTACCGTGCCATAGATTTTATGCACGTAGTGTAATAAGAGCTTTATTATTTTATTATTATTTTTTTTTGTTGTTTTGCCTCGCCTTGTATTACTACTAGCATTGCATAGCGCTTACAAATATTGAGCGCTTGCATGTAGCGTAACCGAGGCGAAGTTTGTTGTTTTAATATTCGTTCATGCATTTATATTTATTTATTTTTGTAGCATACACCCACCCCTAATTCGTATCCATTTAAGGGGACCGAATTGAGGAGATAAAGTTTTTAATCTTCTCATTCTCGGTTTGTATCCATTTGTAGGGGACCGAATCTAAGAGACGAGGGATCGATCCCTCGTTCTTTGGGTTTGTATCCACCTAACAGGATTGAACCGAGAAGATGAGGTCTTCATGCACAACCTTGATTTGTATCCATTTGTAGGGGACTGAACCTAAGAGGCGAGAGATCAAGCACTCGTTCTTCGGGTTTGTATCCGCCTAACGGGATCGAACCAAGGGGGTGAAAAAAATATAAAAGAAAAATAAATGAAGCACCTTGATTTGTACCGCAATGGCCGAACCTAAGGGCGAAGGGAGATAGGGAGAACACCCCTTTGATTCGTACCGCGATGGCCGAACCCAAGAGCCAAGGGAGAGAGGAAGAAGAAGACCAAGAACTTCACCTTTGCTTGTGCAGCCCTCCCTCTATCTTTCTCTTTTCTTTCTTCTCTCACAAGTATATTTGTATGTGTTCTATGCCCAGCATTTCCTCCCCTTTTTTCTCTAAAAGCTTCTCCCAAAAGTCCCCCATTTTTCTACCCTTCACTCCCTATTTATAGAGCAAGAATGAGAGGGTGGTTCATGGAGGAAGTTATGGCAACTCCTCTCTTTGATTTTCTTTTCACTAATTTTTTTTTAAAAAACTGCCTCATCTTCTGCCTTGCTCCAGGCCACCGTAAGCACTAGCATGCAAATGTGCAGGTTGTGGGCATGCATGGTGGTTGGAACACATGAGTCTTTCTTGTGCATGCATATAGCTCGTAGTGCTATTTCTTCTCTCTCTCTCTTTAATCCATAGAGAAAGGGATTAGTGCTTGTGAGAATGCATGCAGGACGTGGGATAGTTTCTCCTTCTCACTTTTCTTTTCTTTTTTTGTTTTAAACTCACGAAACAAAAACATGCACATGCATGCAGGACGTGAGTATGGAGTCTTATTTTGTCGAGACCCGAATATGCAAATCCGGACTCCCTGTGTATTCTGCACTAGTCCCAGGATCATGCTAGTGCATACAGTTAAACATAGATGTCATCACAACCATATACACGATAAAATAAAGTAAAAACTCAAATATCGATAAATCTCAAAAGGGTACGACCTTATGGTCAAGCTTACAATAAACTGGCCCGAAGGCTTAACAAGAGTAGCAGCGGAAATCCAAAATAAAGCGTAGTGCCCAATTGACAAGCCCACATGCTATCGAGTGGAGAACGAAGCCTAAACCGCGAAGTCGTCATAGTACTCTCCTCCTGGAACCTCCTGCTGGTGAAACTCCTCTTCCTCAACTGAGCAACATTGGGCATAAAGCCGTGAGTACATTGGTACTCAGCAAGTCGTTTGTAACAAATGAATGCAATATAATATGCAAGGCTTACCAAAGGAAGGCTGAAGGGTTAATTTGCATAAAATGACATTTAAAGGTAAATACTGTAAATAGATTGAAAGCGAACTTTAAATAAAACGATAATAAATGATAATAAAAGCAATTGACATAACCACTTGCGGACATCCCATCCACAAGCTAAACCAACCACTTATGGACCTCCCATCCATAAACTAAACCAACAGTGGATTAACCATCCACTACCCAACCACAATTCACGAGTTTTCACAAATAACTACCCCTCGTGTGAAATCATCGAGCATTGTCCATGACCGAGGACGCGGCTATTCGAATAGTTTTACACTCTGTAGAGGTTGCACAACTGTACCCACATGATGTGATTAGCCTCGCGCTAAGGAAATCACAACAAGGCCTTTACAAAGTTCAGTTACAACTTAATCCGCCCGCTAGGGTTTCGCATCACACCCCCTTTGCGCCACATGGAAATCAGCAACCATGTTCATCTCAATGGCAAGATTAAAGTTGAAACCTCCCAAATTAGTCAGCCAGGTCTGTCCCATACCAGACATGTGGTTTGCACGGTAAATCTCAGATCAATGGCGCACAAAGTTAAGTCCTTAACAGTTCCCGGGCGAGACTACCACATCCCCCAAAGTGCACCTGCACTTCCCCCTTTACTGCACGATCACTCGCCCGAGTGCAAAACCAATTTGTATATCCAACACCGATGACGCACCAACGTCATGGCACAAATTTTAATAAATGTGGCACCAACCACAGTTCCATATATCATTAAGTCAAATTTATAATTCACATGTGATGATAAACCCAATCGGAACCATAAGCAAAACTAAGCAGTCTATCGTACCAACCCATGTGACAATTAATCTAGCATCACTAGTATGTTTCCCAACCTAGGGTGACAATGGTATCATGGTATTCCAAGTTATCAAGGAGGGATAAACTCAATTGGGACGATAGCTCCCAGTACAAGGGTTTGAATAAAAATAGCGATGCAATGTAATTTAAAATAAATTAATTAAATAATAGATTGCAAACTGGGTTCAACATGATCAAAGGACACGACTTGCCTTGGTTATGCTCAGTGAGGTGCTCCTGGTCTTCGGGCGTAGAACCTGCTCCTCCAGAATCCGAATCTAACCAGAGAGAAAGCGATCGAAACAAAAGAAATACATAAAATAATAAGCAAATGAACTCCAAAATTCATGGAACTAGAACTAAAAGCTAGAGCTCGATTTTAGATGAATTTAGAAAAAAGAACGGGGTCAATCGGAGCTAGGACGGAGGAGAACGGGCTCTTAGAAAATAAATCTAGAATTTAATCGGGAAAATCGAAAAGTGCAATGTGCTGTGAACCCAGCGCACGAAATTCCGAGTTCACCGTGAACCCGGTGCATGGAACAGTACACGCGGAGAGAGGGGGTGCTGACGCGGCTCGGCGGGGCTGACGTGGCGCTTGCTGGTGCCGCCACGTGGCACGGGGTGACGTGGCAGCCGACGTGGCTGCCACGTGGCACCTGGGGGCTTAGATATTCGCTGACGTGGCGGACACGTGTCATGCCACGTGGCCCTAGGGCTGACGTGGCGTGCCACGTGGGAGGGCTGACGCGGCGCGGCGCGGGATCCGACGGTTGCGGTCGCGACACGCGGCGAGATCTGGATGGCCGGATCGGAGGGAGAGATCGACGGCCGAGATCGAGCGGCGCGGAGGTGGGAGACGTGCGATGGCCGACGCGTGGCGGCGCGTTGCGCGAAGCGTCGCGTGGATGCGGCGCGGGCGCGGACGCGGGCGGCGGAACCGAGGTGGGGCGTGGGTGCGCGCAGGTGCGGGGCACGCGGACCGAGGGGCAGCGCTCCTTGGGTCCGACGAGGGCGGTGCGATGGAGACGAAGGAGGTCCGGCGAGGGAGGTCTCCGGCGACCTTCGAGCATGGTGGAGGGTCCAGCGGCGGCGGCGGGTTCAGGCGACGGTGAGGAGAAGATGGGGAGGGGTCCGGCGACGGCTTACCGGCGGCGGGGTTCGAGGCAGCGAGCTCTCCGGCGAGACGGAAAGGCACGGGGCGGCGAGCGCGCACGGGACAGCGGCGAGGTCCTCGGCGGCGGAGGCGACGAAGACTCCGACGTCGGCGGCGGCGGGGCACGGCGGAGAGGGACGATGGGCGGTGGAGGCGGCGGCGGGTGCACGAACCGAGGGTGGTGAGCACACGAACCAAGGCGGCGGCGGGTTAAATAGCACGCGAACCGAGGCGAGACCGAAACGGATACAGCGACGGCTCCCGATCGAGGACGAAGGCATGAGCGGGCGACGCGTGGCGCAACGGACGGCTGGGATGAGACGGGACTTGGCCGGACGGGGCGGAGCGGCGGATGGATGCCGCGTGGCGCGGATCCGACGGCGAGGGAGCGGGGCGAGGCGGCGGGTTAGGGTTAGAGCGGGGCGCACGGGTTCGGGCGGCGGAGATGCTGCCGCGTCGGTCAGGCGGCCGATCGGGTGGCTGAGGGAGGGCGAGGAGCGAGCGCGGGCGCGGGCGCAGCTGGTGCCGCCGCATGGCACCGAGGAGGGATCGGACGGCGGGGAAGCGAGGGAGGCGGGAGTGCGAGGTGAGGGCGAGCGGATTGGTGACACGTGGGCGGGGCGAGGATCCGGCGGCGGAGAGAGGGGCGGGGCGCCGGAGAGGGTGAGGTGCAGGGATGGCCGAGATGGCGCCACGTGGAGAGGGCGGAGATCGGAGCGCCGAGAGCGGGCGGGGGTTTTTAATTCTTTTTCCTTTTTGGAAAATTCAAACAGAATACCAATAGCTCTAGAAAATAGCAAATAAATCCCAAAAATTCACCAAAAATACCACGAAATTCCTTGAGACCTGAGAAATCCAAATAAAATATTTTCAACTTATGTTGATATTTATTTTACTCAGATTAAATCATTTTAAAATTCTAAAATTCATTTGAAGCTTGATTTAATTTTCAAAAATACCAGAAAATTTCTTGTGACACAAGGAACTCAATTAAAAATGTTTTCAGCTAATGTTGAAGTATAATTTAATCATATTAAATTCTTTTAAATTTCTAAAAATTCTTTTAAGCTTGCTTTAAATTCAGAAAAATTCCAACAATTGATTTTTAAATTCAAGGTTTTAAAAATCCCCAAAAATCAGGATGGTACAAACCTTACCCCCTTAAACGGGATCTCGACCCCGAGATCTGGGCAAACTAAGAGAAATGGGTTTACCGGGTGCGACGACGGAGCTGACGTGGTTCAGGTTACCTCTTGCAACACTCTGGAATTGTTGGCTGCCACTGCTTGCTCCTGGGGAGGGTCTTGGCAGGCGTACTCCCAAGGTTGAACGAAATTGGTGTGATTGCTTGACGCTTCTGAGGGCAACTGCGAGCGAAGTGGCTTGGCTCTTTACAATTGTAACAATTCGCCGAATCTGCAGGGTTGACACTCTTCTAGGGTTGATTGCTGACGTTGATAGGGCGGGGTCCTGAATTCTCATAACGGTCACCGAGTGGGGTCTTGAAAATCGTTGCTTTGCTGCTTCTTTGAGGTACTCGTCTTGGTGATATGTGTTAAGCCTTGTCCTCTGTGACTGCTGGGAGTGAACTCCTTGCTGGCTCATCTTCCTTTTGTGAAATTCTCCTAACTCACGACGGGAATCCTCAATCAGTATGGCCTTATCCACTAATCGCTGGAAACTGGCATAGTCGTTGCCCACGACCTGTACTTTCAATCCTGGGTTCAGACCCTTCTTGAACCTTTCGACGAGTGAATGCGTAGCTCGTCCTGCGGCGCGTGAGCGGCGAGTGAGTGAATCTGTTGAGGTATTCACTCGCGACATGTTCCTCGCCGCAACTCACGGAATTCATCCTTCTTCATCTGGACTATTCCATCCATGACATGGGCGTTATGGAAGGCTTTGGCGAACTCCTTCCACGTGATGCTGTTCTGGTCCTCATGTGCGGCACAGTAGTTCTCCCACCACTCTGCTGCTGGTCCCTCAAGCTGGTGTGTTGCATATAGTACTTTCTCCTGTCGATTACCGAGCCAGTTCGATTTCTTTTCAATCGAACGGATCCAATCATCAGCCTCTAAAGGCTCGGATGACGAACTGGAGAAAACAGGTGGTCTCGTCCTCATGAACTCTGCATAGCTGGACTGCTGGCGAGGTGCGGGTGGCGATGCGGCTCTGCTGCTGCGTGTTGCATCATAGCTCGCATATTCTCGCATCATAGTTCGCATCATTTGAGTCTGGCCACCAAAAGCGGCGAGGCGAGGTCGGTGGTAGGTGGCAGCTCTACGCAGCTCGCTACGGGTCTGGTTTGCACGGTTACGACTCTTTGTAGTCGTGGTATCAACCATCTTGCTAATACTCTGAAAAGAAAAACAACTGCTGACTGCCTTTGCCGGGTTTAAAGATGAGAGGGAAAAGCGTAGAGGAGAGGTAAATTCGTCTAAGGGGGATTTCCTAATGGTAACCTAAACTAAACAAACCCTTAGCCGAAAAGGCTAACAACAAAACCGAGGAAAATAACTCCAATAAACAGTTGACATGATTGCAATATAATGCTTTTAAGGACAATATTTGCAGCTCACACCACACACAATTGCAAGAAAAAGCAAATCGATCTATGCGACGCTAAAACTATAACAGGGTTTTAGTCTGACGACTCCTAATCTTCACAATAGTCTTCAATCTCGTCTTGAAACAAACTGGCCGATTGCTTGCTCCAATCTTCACCGCGAAGCTTTGAAGAATCCCGGGCGACCTTCTCTTTAATGACTGGGCACTTGAAACTTCTATAGATGTTGTGGACATAAGAAGTCAAATTAAATTTTGAAAATAATTTCACAGAGAAGGTGAGATTAAGAATCCTAAGAATAAGGTAAGAATAGAGAATCACTATATATTCATTTTGTCGATTTGATTTAGAAAATAGATTTTGAAATGGGCTAAGATGACCATTCTAATTAGGGTTTCGTCCTACAGTCGATATAGCTCTGATACCGTCTCTGTCGAGACCCGAATATGCAAATTTGGACTCCCTGTGTATTCTGCACTAGTCCCAGGATCATGCAAGTGCACACAGTTAAACATAGATGTCATCACAACCATATACACGATAAAATACAGTAAAAACTCAAATATCGATAAATCTCAAAAGGGTACGACCTTATGGTCAAGCTTACAATAAACTGGCCCGAAGGCTTAACAAGAGTAGCAGCGGAAATCCAAAATAAAGCGTAGTGCCCAATTGACAAGCCCACATGCTATCGAGTGGAGAACGAAGTCTAAACCGCGAAGTCGTCATAGTACTCTCCTTCTGGAACCTCCTGCTGGTGAAACTCCTCTTCCTCAACTGAGCAACATTGGGCATAAAGCCGTGAGTACATTGGTACTCAGCAAGTCGTTTGTAACAAATGAATGCAATATAATATGCAAGGCTTACCAAAGGAAGGCTGAAGGGTTAATTTGCATAAAATGACATTTAAAGGTAAATACTGTAAATAGATTGAAAGCGAACTTTAAATAAAACGATAATAAATGATAATCAAAGGAATTGACATAACCACTTGCGGACATCCCATCCACAAGCTAAACCAACCACTTATGGACCTCCCATCCATAAACTAAACCAACAGTGGATTAACCATCCACTACCCAACCACAATTCACGAGTTTTCACAAATAACTACCCCTCGTGTGAAATCACCGAGCATTGTCCATGACCGAGGACGCGGTTATTCGAATAGTTTTACACTCTGTAGAGGTTGCACAACTGTACCCACATGATGTGATTAGCCTCGCGCTAAGGAAATCACAACAAGGCCTTTACAAAGTTCAGTTACAACTTAATCCGCCCGCTAGGGTTTTGCATCACACCCCCCTTGCGCCACATGGAAATCAGCAACCATGTTCATCTCAATGGCAAGATTAAAGTTGAAACCTCCCAAATTAGTCAGCCAGGTCCGTCCCATACCAGACATGTGGTTTGCACGGTAAATCTCAGATCAATGGCGCACAAAGTTAAGTCCTTAACAGTTCCCGGGCGAGACTACCACATCCCCCAAAGTGCACCTGCACTTCCCCCTTTACTGCACGATCACTCGCCCGAGTGCAAAACCAATTTATATATCCAACACCGATGACGCACCAACGTCATGGCACAAATTTTAATAAATGTGGCACCAACCACAGTTCCATATATCATTAAGTCAAATTTATAATTCACATGTGATGATAAACCCAATCGGAACCATAAGCAAAACTAAACAGTCTATCGTACCAACCTATGTGACAATTAATCTAGCATCACTAGTATGTTTCTCAACCTAGGGTGACAATGGTATCATGGCATTCCAAGTTATCAAGGAGGGATAAACTCAATTCGGACGATAGCTACCAGTACAAGGGTTTGAATAAAAATAGCGATGCAATGTAATTTAAAATAAATTAATTAAATAATAGATTGCAAACTGGGTTCAACATGATCAAAGGACACGACTTGCCTTGGTTATGCTCAGTGAGGTACTCCTGGTCTTCGGGCGTAGAACCTGCTCCTCCGGAATCCGAATCTAACGAGAGAGAATGCGACCGAAACAAAAGAAATACATAACATAATAAGCAAATGAACTCCAAAATTCATGGAACCAGAACTAAAAGCTAGAGCTTGATTTTAGATGAATTTAGAAAAAAGAATGGGGTCAATTGGAGCTAGGACGGAGGAGAACGGGCTCTCAGAAAATAAATCTAGAATTTAATCGGGAAAATCGAAAAGTGCAATGTGCTGTGAACCCGGCGCACGAAATTCCGAGTTCACCATGAACCCGACGCACGAAACAGTACACGCGGAGAGAGGGGGTGCTGACGCGGCTCGGCGGGGCTGACGTGGCGCTTGCTGGTGCCGCCACGTGGCACGGGGTGACGTGGCAGCTGACGTGGCTGCCACGTGGCACCTGAGGGCTCGGATATTTGCTGACATGGCGCTGACGTGGCGGACACGTGTCATGCCACGTGGCCCTAGGGCTGACGTGGCGTGCCACGTGGGAGGGCTGACGCGGCGCGGCGCGGGATTCGACGGTTGCGGTCGCGACACGCGGCGAGATCTGGATGGCCGGATCGGAGGGAGAGATAATTTTAAAATTCTAAAATTCATTTGAAGCTTGATTTAAGTTTGGAAAATACCAGAAAATTTCTTGTGACACAAGGAACTCAATTAAAAATGTTTTCAGCTAATGTTGAAGTATAATTTAATCATATTAAATTCTTTTAAATTTCTAAAAATTCTTTTAAGCTTGCTTTAAATTCAGAAAAATTCCAACAATTGATTTTTAAATTCAAGGTTTTAAAAATCCCCAAAAATCAGGATGTTACATATTTGTATGTGGGTTGCATTTCCTTCCTCAATTAGTGGGGAAAACGATTTGTAAGCACTTTCATTTGCTTTTTTTTTTTTGCGGTCAACTCTCATGCATACATTCTGGACGTGCTTTAGTGGGCTAGTGACTATTTCCCTCTTTTTTTTAATCCATGGAGAAGTCAAATAATGCTTGTACGTAATTTGATTTGGATGCATGTATCACGTAAACGTATATGGGCATATGGCCATTTGTAGTCAATTCTCATGCAAGCATCATGAACGTGGTAGTGGTTCTTTCTTTCTTTCTTTTTTAAATTAATCCATGGAGAAGTCCAATATTGCTTGTACGTATTTCTTGTATGCATGCATGTAGCACGTGAGCGTAATTTATTAATTTGCTAATTATTTTTTAGATATATTTATTCATGTTTTAAGTTTACGATAAAATCGGTGTCAACAGTAGACATTTGTTCTCCAAATGACCTAAAAAAATTAAACACGAGGCTTTCACTTGTACCGCAAATATGCCATAAAAATTCGCCACTCAAGTGTAATATGTAACATACAAAAAAAATCTTGGAAGGTGGACTTGTGCTTTGCATACGTCATCTAGCTATATCATCCTATTCGAGTGAGCATATGTTCTTTGAATGAGCTGAAAATTTGACATAAGATTTTCACTTGCCCTGCAAACATGCCGTAAAAATTTGTCACTGGGGTTCAACATGTACTGCATAGAAAAAATCTTGGAAGGTGGAGTTCTGTTTTTTTTTTTGCATAATAACTCGAGTGTAAAAATTTAGGACAAAATCGGTGTCAACAGATGCCCCCTCGAGGTCTGGGTGCGAAAAATATTTGTTTTCGGATCCAGAGCTCGACATGTATATATGCATCATGTGTATTTTTTATTTTGGATACATCCGATGTATGTATTTGGATGTGGTCGTGCTCAATCTGTTGAGCTATATATGAACACGTTTCAGGAACGTGCATATACATTGGCCATACAACCATGCATGTATTAGTTTTGGCCGAATACAAAATCTCAGGTACAGGCCCTCATGTCATTAATGCTTAACCTAATTAAACCATTTTTATTTTTTAGTGACCAAGAAGCTGATCTGCAGCAGACGTGCATTTCTTCTCTTTTTTTATGTCATGCCGCTTGACCAGTACTGATTTGCACATAATCTGTTTAACACGCATGATTAACTTCCTTCTTGAGTAGTCCTCTGTAGTAACACTCTATTTATTTTTTCTTGAAGATAAAATGCAGTACCTACTACAGTTTATCTATATATGTTCTGGAAATACATGCTTGTAAGTCATTGGTTTCCTTGTCGTTGAACCTGTAGTACTATCGTTCTTATAAACGAGATGCCAACAGTGAGGCACTGATGCTTGGAAATTTACTATTTGAATGTTCCTCTTCATTATTATTTTTACTATAGCCCTTTATATTGCTGATGCAATGGCTTTATACATACAATGTGCTGTCGCTATATATATTTTTTTAGCGCTTACAATTTAGACTTGAGTATAACATACCATTTTTTTGTACCATAGTTTAGGCTTGTAAGATTTTAGAGCTCTTTATTTTACCAAAGTTTAAGCTCATATGGTTTAGAGTGTTTTTTTAGAGCTTTTTCTTTGCACCATAGTTTAGGCTCGTAAGGCTTTGGAGCGTGTTTTCTTTTTTTTGCACCATAGTCTAAGCTCATATGGTTTGGAGTGTTTTTTTTTGCATCACTGTTTAGGCTCATAAGATTTTGGAGCTTTTTTTTTAATATATACCACAGTTTAGGCTCAAGGTTTTGGAGCTCTTTTTTTTTACACCACAGTTAGGCTTGTAAGGCTTTAGAGCGCTTATTATTATTTTTTACACCACATTTTTAAGCTCACAAGGTTTTTGAGTGTTTTTTTATATATATCACAGTTTAAGTTCGTAAGGTCTTAGAGCGCTTTTTTTACACCACAGTTTAGGCTCGTAAGGCTTTGGAGTGCTTTTCTTTTACACTACAGTTTAGGCTCGTAAGGCTTTGGGGCACTTATATATTTTTTTACGTCACAGTTTAAGCTCGTAAGGCTTTGGGGCGTTTTTTTTTACGCCACAGTTTAGGCTCGTAAGGCTTTGGATCACTTATTATTTTTTTACGCCACAATTTAGGCTCGTGAGGCGTTGGAGCGCTTATTTTTTTTTACGCCACAGTTTAGGCTCGTAAGATGTTGGAGCGCTTTTTTTTACGCCAGAGTTTAGGCTCGTAGGGCATTAGAGCGCTTATATCGTTTTACACCACAGTTTAGGCTCGTAAAGCATTGGAGCACTCTTTTTTCTAACCACAGTTTAGGCTTGTAAGGCGTTGGAGCACTCTCTCTTTTTTTACACTACAGTTTAGGTTCGTAAGGCGTTGGAGCACTTTTTTTAGCCACATTTTAGGCTCGTAAGGCGTTGGAACGACTTTTTTTTTACGCGTAGTAACGCTTTAGAAAATTTTCATTTATCGGCGGCGGAGAATATTCACCGTCTGATAAAATAATTTTATACGCGCCACTAGAGTATACTTCTTTTATGATGTAAGGGCCTTCCCATTTAGGCTCAAACTTTCCTTGCATCCGATGTGTAATATTCATTGGGCGAATGACAACAAGAACTAAATCTCTCTCTTTGAATGACCTCCTTTTGATGCGTTTATCAAAAGCTCATGACATTCTAGCCTGGTACGCTTCTAGGTTTTGTAATGCTTGAAGACGTTTCCCTTCAAGACGTTCTACTTCCTCTAACCGCATTTTAGCGGCCTCCTCTTCTAAGAGTTTCTCATGCATAGCAACTCTCAAATAATTAATTTGTACTTCTAATGGAAAGACCACCTCTCCTCCATGCACCAGGGAGTAAGGAGTCATTCCAGTTGGTGTGCGCGTCGTGGTCCTATACGCCCAGAAGGCTTCGAGCAACTTTTCATGCCAATCTCGCTTGTTCTTTGAGACCATCTTTTTTAATAATTTGCACAGGGTTTTATTAAATGCCTCAGCTTGTCCATTGGCTGCTGCATTATATGCCGTAGGAAAATGATGTTTTATTTTAAATTTTGCGCACAACTTTTCCATATGTTTATTTTTGAATGGTGACCCGTTATCAGATATAATTCGTGAAGGGACGCCAAAGCGATATATAAGATGAGTTCTTATAAAATTCTCTACATTTTCTGCCTTAACTTCTTTTAATGGTATGACTTCCGCCCATTTAGAGAAATAGTCGGTTGATGCGAGAATGATTTATGCCCTTTGGATGACGGCGGTTGAATTAGTCCAACTATATACATTCCCCACATTTCAAAGGGCCAAGACATGCTGGTGGGGTGCAGTGGCTCATGTGGTTGATGGATGAAGTCAGCATGTACCTGACATTCGTGACACCTTTTTGCAAATTTCATAGCATCTTCGAACATTGTAGAACAATAATAGCCCAAATGCTTTAGCTGGTAATGCAGTTTGGGACCAGATTGGTGTGCACCACAAACACCGGCATGCACTTCCCTCAACGCTTCCATCACCTCATTTCCAGCAAGGCAACACAGTAGGATGCCATCATACGAACATCTATAAAGCGTATCATTTATACATGTGTAGTGAACTGACCTTCTTCGGATTCCAGTTCTTTCGCAAGAATCGAGAGGTAGATAACCGTGGAGTAAATATTCGAGAAATGGAGTCCGCCAATCTCTTACTTCAATTTCACAAATATTCGCTGTCGATACTATAGAGGATGTCATTTCACCCTCCTCAGTGAGTATTGGCAGGACTCTTCATTCCTTATGCGCACTTCCATTATTTCATAAGAATTTATTGACATGCTAGCTACCAAACTTGCTAGCGCATCAACTTTTTCATTTTGGCTTCTAATGATATGTTGTATACTTAAGTTAGTGAACATAGACATAAGCTCTTTTGCTCTCAGAAAATATGGCATTAATTCCTTTTTCTTTACCATGTAAGTCCCTAAAAGTTGGTTAATAACTAATTGGGAATCACCGTACACCGACGGTGTGTTCAATCCCATATTTAAGGTTATTTCTAGCCCTATAATTAAAGCTTAATACTTAGCAGAATTATTTGAAACCGTTCAGGTTAAAGTGAATGAATATGGAATTATCTCTCCACCAGGCGTAACAAAGATGATGCCTGCGCCCGCTCCCGATCGTCGACAAGCACCATCAAAATATATTTGCCATGTTGAATTGGTGACCGATGTGACAAATATTTCTTCATCTGGTAAATCATCATCGATAGGAAAATCATCAGGAATAGGGTGTGCATCTAGAAAGTCTGCCAAAGCTTGCCCTTTCGTAGTTTTTTGTGGTACAAATACAATGTCAAATTGTGATAGGAACATCGCCCATTTAGCTAATCTCCCTGAAAGAACCATTTTATTTAAGATGTATCGGAGCGGATCTGCTCTCGAAATGAGGTGCACAGTGTGCACTAGCATATAGTGGTGCAATTTTTGTGCCGCAAATACCAGTGCTAGACGTATTTTCTTCATGTCTGGATAATTGCATTCTGCCCCCACAAGAGTGTGACTGAGATAATATAAGGACATTTCTTTTCCTTCATCATTATTTTGTGCCAAAAGTGCAACATATGATGTTTAAATTAATCATGTCACTGACATATATACGTGTGTATGCAAGAAGGCTAATATATGGTTTTCTTTATATGAAGGGATGGCGGGGCGAGTTCAATAGTTCGTCACGCTGCGCTTTGGGTCGCTGTGGCTAGATGTGTGGGTGGGGCCTTTTCAAGCTACCACTAGTGTAAGTTCACTGCAAACCATAGCTGCGTCCCCGGCTACAGCAAACCATGAGCATGAAGTGACTTCTGCACATCAGGGTGGGTTCATTCCTGTCTTGTCCAAGTCAGCCAAAAGGAGGATGAGGGTAGCAACAAAAGCTTTAGGAGCCACTTCACATGATCAGCATGTCAATGTACGTGAGGCCGATCCCTTTGACTTGGTTCCTGTGGGTTTTTCTAAAGAAGCACGTGCCAAGTCTGGAAGCCATGAGTCATCATCAAGGTTTCGTTATGCAAAAATTGATGAGTGGCCTATCCGTGTAAAGCGGGTGGGTCCATCAAAAATGACACCGCACGGACAAGCTGCGACTTCTTCCTCAACAACTTCTAAATCAAGGGGAGTGCCTTCGCCGTTGACACTGTCTACAATGCGGGGGGCAAATGTGCACCCAGTATTGAGGGCAAATGCTTCATCAACATCGAGCACGAGCTCATCCCAGATTGCTCATAAGCTGCTAGGGGTGAGCTCATCAAAGCCTACCCTAAGCATATTAGGAGTGGCTCCTTCTCAGACTAGGGCTATGGCTGCGTCACCAACTCTAAAAGAAAAGACAATGATGGACCAACCTCATTGCCCATAGCCAAGCGACAAAGGAAAGGCTGTGATGGTGGATGAACATTACCACCAGCAGCTCATGAACAAAGGGAAGGTTGCAATAACAGAGCATGTTGCGTCTGAAGGAGGGCCATGTCATGCACAAACTCAACTCTGAGCTGATGCACTGGAGTTCATCCCTTCGCTGGCCAACAAACCCAGTAGGCCCGTACCTAAACCAAACCACAAGCGCACGCTCCTGTGGCAAGGAGTGTACCTTACTCCTGGTGACATCAAGATGGGCCACGTGAATCCAACGGCAACAATCTCAGATCCTATATCATCATCTACCCCAATTCCATGACCTTCCTTTGATGGCTCATTTTCTCCGTCACGGCATCGTCGTCGTCAACGCAATGCTTAGCGTGCGTGGTTGATTTTCCTATGGCAATTGACTCTATCATGGCAAGACATCAACGTGAGCAAGTGGGCACCACCATTTGGAATAGGGTAAGGAAGAACCGCTTGAGGATTCGAGGAAGAATGAGTCCTACCCTGGATTCATATATCACACAGAGTATCTGCTAAACCCTGAGGGAGATGCTTCCCGCATCTGCAAATGATATTGAAGGTGCTATTATGCAACGAGCGGAGGCCTTCACTAAATGGCCAGAGTACCAAGAATTCATTGAGCAAGACCCTTGGCGACGAAACTACGTCACCCCGTGCACATGCAAAACGAGAAGCCTACAAGCAGAGGGAGTTGGCAATGCGAGCTGACTCTAAATCTAGCAAAATTCAAGGGGCAAACCCTCCTTCATCAAGTCATGGTGGCAATAACCAAGTGGTGAAAAAGCTAGCAAGCACACCCAAGAAGGCGGCAACAACGATGGCTCCTTGGCCAAATCAAAAGAGGGCCTCAAAAAATACAATTGAGGTACTTCTTTCGATGCCGGTTGGAGTCACAGAGGTGGCAGATGACACCAGCGAAGCGTCTTCAACATCGACACACTTCAAAAGAAAGAAAGCCCAAAAGAATGTTGTAATGGATCATCGTCCTGTAACTCGTAGTCAAGCAAATTCGAGTAATGAAGAGCATCATTCAAATTACTCAGGGTCTCATAATCCCCTCCATAGTAATTCCTCTTCCTCTCCTGACAATGATCTCCAACATGATATGGACATCTATGAACTGCATTCCCGTAGTTTTGAGCCAAGCTACGCGGAACAAGTTCTTGCGGCAAATGAAACACGTTCAATTGAGGAGCGGTTAGCCTAACTTACAGCTGCACTTCAGCAAAAAGAAGATGAGTCGGTTGCTTTATGCAATCAAACAGCTAATAATACAAGCCGGGATAATGACATACATGCTACTGTAAGTCATCATAGTCATCAATCAGCACCTGCAATTAGCCTTAAGGCAATCCAAAAGATGATTGCTGAAGGAGTTAAAGCCCAGTATATGCAAACCCACTACTCGATGCGTCCGGGGTATGTTAAGCCATACCCACCGGATGTCGATATGGTGTCTTTCCCAAGCAATTACCGCCCGCAATTCAGCAAGTTCAATGGAACCGGATCTCCCCATGAGCATATAGCTCATTTTCTTGCAGCCTTTCAAGATACAGCCCATAACGGAGTACTTCTCTTACGACAATTTGTGCAAACATTGTCCGGTACAGCCTTCACATGGTATAGTAAGTTGGCACCAGAGTCAATCACATGGGAGCAAATGCAAGACACTTTTCTCAAGCGCTTCTATAGCACTCAAAGAACAGTGGGCATCACTGAGTTGACCCAAACAGAGCAAAGAACAAATGAAAAGGCTGTTGATTTCATTAACAGGTGGAGAAATTTAAGCCTCCATTGCCCACAGCCAATTACTGAGCTAGAAGCGGTGCGGATGTGCATGAATAATCTGAGCCCTGACATGGCTATTTATTTGCAAGGTGTGCGGCCTGTCACTTTTGAAGAGCTCGCCTCTAAAGCTACATATATTGAGAATTACATGCAACATGTCGCACATCGAACAAAGACATTCACCAAGCCTGTAGAGAAAGGCAGCCAACGTGATAAGTTGCCTGCCAAGCCAAAGCAAGTGCAAGCAATGGAGGCGACAACGTTGATTCCACAGTTACAGTCCAGGGGAGCCACCACAAGAAATCAAGAGCAAAGTGGAATGCAAACTCGTAGGAGGCCAACCCTTAGTGAGCGACAAAACAGAGAGTATTCCTTCTCTAATGAGGAGTTCTATGACTTATTTATGGGCTTACGGGAGTTGAATCTCATAGAGCTCCCAAAGCCAAAAAGGCCTGAAGAAGCTTCCAAGTTCAATGAACCAAATTATTGCCACTACCATCGTGTCTTAGGGCACACGCTTAAAGATTGCTTTGTGGTAAATAATATTATCCAGAAAATGATTGATGAAGGAACAGTTGATGTAGACCTCCTTAAAAGCTTTAAGAAAGGCAAGAAAATGGTTGCAGCAAATGTCACCACCTTTCAAGATGACTTGGTGAGTTCCGCATAATCGAATATGACACCAATTGATAATATGGCATCAACTTATGATAAAAGAATGTTGGTCTTAGAGTCTGAGTTTACTCCAATGGTTTCCTCAGGCTATGCATCGTACTGTGGTCAGCAGCGAAGATGCAGCTGTCAACTTAAAAGAGAGGCTTTTCATCGATGGATCCATGCACCAAAGCTCGAGCCATCAACTTTTCGAAGAGTCCAAGATAGGCGGCCAGGAGGCCACATACTATGACAAGTGATGGCACAAGGTGAGGATCCACGCTCCACGTCAAGAATAGCGCAAAGATTGACAAAGCGTGTGAGCAGTCCTCATGAAGAATTCGATGTCCTAACCATTAGTGTCTTTGATGATGATGAGGGTTCTCTTCATTTCCCTGAAGAAGAATCTCCAGAAGTTGACCAAATTCAACTTAGATTAGGCCGCCATCTAGCTGATCCTCATCTTCTAGCTAGAAGGGAGCCCAAAAACAAATATGTAACCCCAAATGAAACGACTGACTTTGCTACTAATATGTCAGTCAAGTATGATGTAATCTCTCACTTGAAGAAAATATTAGCTATGCTTTCTGTGTATGATGCTTTGTGTCTTTCGTCTGATTAGCGCAAGGCTTTTGTTACAGCACTTTCTTTCCCTGAAGATTATAGAGTAGAAGTGTTACA
Source organism: Melocanna baccifera (assembly GCA_036346265.1). Classification (NCBI taxonomy): domain Eukaryota; kingdom Viridiplantae; phylum Streptophyta; class Magnoliopsida; order Poales; family Poaceae; genus Melocanna; species Melocanna baccifera. The sequence continues at coordinate 6,280,923 of CM070696.1, read as the reverse complement.
AACAGAGACAGAAGTAGCTAAGATTTTAAATATGACGTTCACTGAGGAGGACATGCTATTAGGTTCTAAGAAGCATAACAGGCCGCTTCTCATGTTCGGTGAAATTGATGAGCTGCCCGTAAATCGCATAATGATAGATGATGGATCTGCCATAAATTTATTACCTTTGCGTCCTTAAAAAGGATTGGATATTCCAAAAAGGACTTGAGCCGATCTAATGTAGTTATTCATGGCTTCAATCAATCTGGTCAGGAAGCTATGGGTAACATATCATTGGTTTTAAAGTTAGAAACACTATGCACATATGTGAACTTTCACGTGATCGATGCGGCTACCTCATATAATGCCCTGCTTGGTCGCCCATGGTTGCATGAAAATCAAGTCGTACCATCTACGCTTCATCAATGCATCAAATACAAAGATCAGTGTGGCGAGACAATACTGATATTTGCTGATAAAAAGCCATTCACAGTAGCTGAATCCTTCTATACTGATGCAAAATTTTACTTTGAGCTCGTTGATAAAGTGTGTAAGCTAAAGTTAGTGTCTATACCAGAGTCAAATTTCATAAGGAAAGATATTGAGGAATCCTCATCAACAGTGAAGATATATCAATATATACCAAGTGACCAAAGGAAGAAAGGAGATCCAATATTTCGTGTCGTGAATAAATCATCCTCTAATAAGGGTATTGAATTTCTGACACCCTTACCTCCTCTGGTATGCCATAAAATAAAACAAGCTCAAAATCAATTGCACAGCTTTAGCACAAGCAAAAATAAGAATAGAGTAGTTTCTCAAATTACTCTATCAAATAAGGATGATGAATCATTGCCTATTTCTTTATATGAAAATAAGGTTCTTTATATGATGCAGAAAATGGGTTATGATATCATCAAAGGCCCTTCTCTATGCAATGGCCAGGGGCAGCTTGCACCATTTGAAAAGGCGTTGTCCTAGGCACAACTTGAAGCCCTACACGAAGATCAAACATTAAAGAAAAAGAGGTATCTTGGACTCTTCGAAAAGTTGATGGGTCGAGCTTTGTGGCATGGATCCATCGATGAAAAGCCTCTCTTTTAAGTTGACAGCTGCATCTTCGCTGCTGACCACAGTACGATGCATAGCCTGAGGAAACCATTGGAGTAAACTCAGACTCTAAGACCAACATTCTTTTATCATAAGTTGATGCCATATTATCAATTGGTGTCATATTCGATTATGCGGAACTCACCAAGTCATCTTGAAAGGTGGTGACATTTGCTGCAACCATTTTCTTGCCTTTCTTAAAGCTTTTAAGGAGGTCTGCATCAACTGTTCCTTCATCAATCATTTTCTGGATAATATTATTTACCACAAAGCAATCTTTAAGCGTGTGCCCTAAGACACGATGGTAGTGGCAATAATTTGGTTCATTGAACTTGGAAGCTTCTTCAGGCCTTTTTGGCTTTGGGAGCTCTATGAGATTCAACTCCCGTAAGCCCATAAATAAGTCATAGAACTCCTCATTAGAGAAGGAATACTCTCTGTTTTGTCGCTCACTAAGGGTTGGCCTCCTACGAGTTTGCATTCCACTTTGCTCTTGATTTCTTGTGGTGGCTCCCCTGGACTGTAACTGTGGAATCAACGTTGTCGCCTCCATTGCTTGCACTTGCTTTGGCAAGGCAGGCAACTTATCACGTTGGCTGCCTTTCTCTACAGGCTTGGTGAATGTCTTTGTTCGATGTGCGACATGTTGCATGTAATTCTCAATATATGTAGCTTTAGAGGCGAGCTCTTCAAAAGTGACAGGCCGCACACCTTGCAAATAAATAGCCATGTCAGGGCTCAGATTATTCATGCACATCCGCACCGCTTCTAGCTCAGTAATTGGCTGTGGGCAATGGAGGCTTAAATTTCTCCACCTGTTAATGAAATTAGCAATATGTGAAGGCTGGACCGGACAGTGTCTGCACGAATTGTCATAAGAGAAGTGCTCCGTTATGGGCTATATCTTGACAAGCTGCAAGAAAATGAGCTATATGCTCATGAGGAGACCTAGTCCCATTGAACTTGCTGAATTGCGGCTGGCGGTAATTGCTTGGGAAAGACACCATGTCAACATCCAGTGGGTATGGCTTAACATACCCCAGACGCATCGAGTAGTGGGTTTGCATATACTGGGCTTTAACCCCCTTCAGCAATCATCTTTTGGATCGCCTCAAGGCTAATTGCATGTAATGATTGATGACTATGATGACTTACAGCAGCATGTATGTCATTATCCTAGCTTGTATTATTAGCTATTTGGTTGCGTTGAGTAGCCAACTCATCTTCTTTTTGCTAAAGTGCAGCTGTAAGTTGGGCTAGCTACTCCTCAACTGAACGCATTTTATTTACCGCAAGAACTTGTCCGTGTAGCTTGGCTCAAAACTACGGGAACGTAGTTCATAAGTGTTTCTAGCATGTTGGAGATCATTTTCAAGAGACGAAGAGGAATCGCTATGTAGGGGATTATGAGACCCTGAGTAATTCGAATCATGCTCTTCATTACCTGAATTTACCTGGCTACGAGTTACAGGATGATGACTCATTACAACATTCTTTCGGGCTTTCTTTCTTTTGAGGTGTGTCGATGTTGAAGATGCTTCGCTGGTATCATCCGCCACCTCTGTGACTCCGACCGGCATCGAAAGAAGTACCTCAACTGCATTTTTTGAGGCCCTCTTTCGAGTTGGCCAAGGAGCCATCATTGTTACTGCCTTCTTGGGTGTGCCTACTAGCTTCTTCCCCACTTGAGTACTGCCACCATGACTTGATGAAGGAGAGTTTTCCCCTTGAATTTTGCTAGACTTAGAGTCAACTCGCGTTGACAACTTCCTCTACTTGTAGGCTACTCGTTTTGCCCATGCGCGAGCAGCCTGGGTGACATAGTTTTGTCGCTGAGGGTCTTGCTCAATGAATTCTTGGTACTCTGGCCATTTAGTGAAGGCCTCCGCTCGCCGCATAATAGCACCTCCAACATCATTTGCAGATGCAGACACGCCTAGAAGTATCTCCCTTAGGGTTTGGTAGATACTCTGTGTGATATATGCATCCAGGGCAGGATTCATTCTTCCTTGGATCCTCGGGTGGTTCTTCCTTATCCTGTTCTAAATGGTGTTGCCCACTTGCGCACGTTGATGACTTGTCATGATAGGGTCAATCGCCACAGGGAAATCAACCCACACACGCCGAGCATTGCGTTGACGACGTTGATGCCATGACGGAGAAAATGAGCCTTCAAAGGAAGGTTGTGTAATTGGGGTAGATGACGATATAGGGTATGAAATTGTAGCCGTTGGATTCACGTGGCCCATCTTGATGTCACCAGGAGTGAGGTACACCCCTTGCCACAGGAGCGTGCGCTTGTGGTTTGGTTTAGGCACGAGCCTGCTGGGTTTGTTGGGCAACGAAGGGATGAACTCCGGTGCATCAGCTCGGAGTTGAGTTTGTGCAGGACATGTCCCTCCTTGGGATGCAACATGCTTTATTATCGCAACCTTCCCTTTGCTCATGGGTTGCTGGTGGTAAGGTTCATCCACCATCACAGCCTTTCCTTTACCGCCTAGTTGTGGACAATGGGGTTGGTCCAGCATCATCACCTTTTCATTTGGAGTTGGTGATGCAGACATAGCCGTAGTCCAAGAAGGAGCCAGCCCTAATATGTTTAGGGCAGGCTTTGACGAGCTCGCCCCCAGCAGCTTATGAGTAATCTGGGATGGGCTCATGCTCAATGTTGATGAAGCATTTGCCCTTAATACTGGGTGCGTATTTGCCCCCTGCATTGTACGTGCTATCGACGGAGAAGCCACTCCCCTTGATTTATAACTTGTTGGGGAAGAGGTAGTAGCTTGTCCGCGCGGTGTCATTTTCGATGGACCCATCCGCTTTGCACGGATAGGCCACTCATCAAGTGTTGCGCGACGAAACCTTGATGATGACTCATGGCTTCCAGACTTGGCGTGTGCTTCTTTGGAAAAGCCCACAAGAACCGAGTCAAAGGGACCGGCCTCACGTACATTGACATGTAGATCATGTGAAGTGGCTCCTGAAGCTTTTGCTACTGCCCTCATCCTCCTTTTGGCTGACTTGGACAGGATATGAATGAACCCATCCTGACGTGCAGAAGTCACTTCATGCTCGTGGTTTGCTGTAGCCGGGGACGCAGCTGTGGTTTGCAGTGAACATGCACTAGTGGTAGCTTGAAAAGGCCCCACTGGCACGTCTAGCCACAGCGACCCAAAGCACAGCGTGATGAATTGTTGAACTCACCCCGCCATCCCTTCATATAAAGAAAACCATATATTAGCCTTCTTGTATACACACATGTATATATGTCAGCGACATGATTAATTTAAACATCATATGTTGCACTTTGATGTTGGAATTCAAAGATGAGGGGAAAAGTAGGTCCCATTGGGCGTGCCAGAATCTGATGACGGGAAAATGGGCGTGAACCTGCCTCCACGTCATTAGACATAAGTTAATTAAATTTAATTGAAAATGAGACAAAGGAATCAAGTATTGCAGGTCCATTACTTCCAGAATTGATACATTTACATGAAAATTCTGTTAATTACATCTCTTTATGAGAAAACCCCAGATTAAGAATTCCAACATAAACATTACAACAAATTACAACATATGACTATTACAAAAATATAAAAGAAAAGGCCTTCAATCTTGGCGTCACTAATGGATGCTTGCTCGATGGTATTTTAGCTGTATTTATATTATTTTGCAAACATGGTATAGTATTTATTTTTTAGCGAACCTATGCATGTAGCGTGATTGGAGTTTAATTATTTTGGTTTTTTATATATCATTTTACTTCGCCGTATATTACTACGAACATTGCATAGCACTTGCAAATATTGAGCACTCGCATGCAGCATAGCCCAGGCGAATGCCATTTTTTCAATATTTTATTATTACTAGTGTGACACGAATTTTATGCACGTAGTGTAATATGAGTTTGAGTTTTTCATTATTTATTTTACTTTTGTTTTGCTCCGCCTTGTATTACTACTAGCACTGCATAGCACTTACAAATATTAAGCGCTTGCATGTAGCGTAACCGAAACGAAGGTTGTTTCTTAATATTTTTTATTACTACTAGCGTGACACGGATTTTATGCACGTAGTATAATAGGAGTATTTCATTATTTCATTATTTTTTATTATTTTGCTCCGCCTTGTATTACTACTAGCATTGCATAGCGCTTGCAAATATTAAGCGCTTGCATGTAGAGTAACTAAGGTGAAGTTTATTTCTTTTTTTACATTTTATTATTATTACTACCGTGCCATGAATTTTATGCACGTAGTGTAATAAGAGCTTTATTATTTATTATTATTTTTATTATTTTACCTTGCCTTGTATTACTACTAACATTACATAGCGCTTACAAATGTTGAGCGCTTGCATGTAGCATAACCGAGGTGAAGTTTGTTGTTATAATATTCGTTCATGCATTTATATTTATTTATTTATTTATTTTTGTAGCATACACCCACCCCTAATTTGTATCCATTTGAGGGGATCGAATTGAGGAGATGAGGTTTTTAATCTTCTCATTCTCGGTTTGTATCCATTTGTAGGGGACCGAACCTAAGAGACGAGAGATCAAACACTCGTTCTTCGGATTTGTATCCGCCAAAAGAATTAAATAGACCATAAAGGAACTAATCATTCACTTAATAAACCACCAGTGAACTACCTGTCTACTTTCCAAAGTTGTTCAACCCAAATTTTATGAAATAACTACTCCTCGTGTGAAATCATCAAGTATTCTCTATAACCGGGGACACATCTATTAAAATAGTTTTACACTCTAGAGAGGTTGCATAACTGTACACACACAATGTGATCATCCTCATATTAAACAAAATTATAACAAGTCTTTTACAATGTCCACCTCAACTCAATTCTGCTCGTATGGTTTCGCCATCGAGTAAATTAACCACCTAGTCGATAATTGCCCCCTCTTGCGCCTCATAGAAATCAGCAACCATATTCAACTTAATGGCAAAATTGAAATTGAAATATCACAAATTAATCAGTCAGGTCTATCCCATACTAGACATGTGGTTTGTCCGGTAAGGTTCAGATCAATAGCGTATAAAGTTAAGTCCTTAGATATTACCCAAACGAGACTTCGACATCCCTGAAAGTGAATGCATACTTCCCCCTTTATTGCAGATCATTCACCCGAGTGAAAACCAAATTTGTATAACCAATACCAATAACACACCAATATCATGACACACAAATTTTATAATTATGGTACCAACCACAGTTCAATATCTTATTAAGTTAAATTAATTAATTAATCACATGTGATGATGAACCCAACGAGACTATAAGCATGGCTAAACACATTAATCGTACAACCTATGTGACAACTAGTATGGTATCACTAAATAATTTCCTATTCTGTGGTGACATTGGAATCATGGTATTCGAATTATCAAATAGGGATTAATCAAGTTAAACAATAACTATCAGGTACAAGAGTTTGTTATAAAATAGCAATACATGATAATTTAAAATAAAATAAATAAGTAATAGATTTAAAAACTAAGTTCAACATGATCAAAGGACACAACTTACCTTGGCTTTGCTCAGTTATAAATTCTTAATCTTCTGGTTACACTTCCGCTCTTTCGAAGACGCGATCTAACAAGAGAGAAAACGAATGAGACATAAAAAAAAATAAAATTTAAATGAATTCCAAAAACTTTAAAACTAGAACTAAAAGATGGAGCTCAATTTTAGATAAATTTAGAAAAAAGAATATGGTCAATCGGAGCTAGGATAAAGGAAAACTGGCTCTTGAAAAATTAACTCTAAAGAAAAATACTGAAAATTAGAAAATTCTACTTTGCTATGGACTCGATGCATGGAATAGTGGGTCTACGGTGAATTCAGCTCATAGTACAGTGCATGAACACTAGGCTTGCTGACGTGTCAGCTGACTAGGCTGACAGGTGGCAAGTAGGGCTGACGTGGCATGCTGACATGGCTTGACACATGTCATGCTGACATGACACCTAGGATGGCTCGGATGTTGACGTGGCATTGATGTGGCACTGATGTGGTGCGACATGTGGACTCTAAGGCTGAGGTGGCATGCTTGCGTGGCTGTTGAGTCGACTAGGCTTACTCATGGGTTCATGGAATAGTGGCGACTGATGTGTCAGACCTTGCTATCGGAGACTCGGCTCATGGCGGACTTGATTCACAGAGAAGATGAATCATCGGCTGGGCACGGTGCGGGCTGACGTCACGACAATCCAACGACGGCAGACGTGCCATGTGGCTGTATCTCAGCCTTTGCTTTGGCGTGCGGTCGCAGATCTGATCAAACGAGCAAGACAGGGATGCATGGTGGTGCAAGACTTGAGGTGACTCAGCGGTTGGGCGGAGCAGCGCATGGCGCACGAACTAAGGTGAGGCTACAGGTTTGGCCAGCGGTTAGACGGCGATTGGACGCAGGAGCTCGGCGGTGGACTCACCAGTGGCTAGAGCGGCTCGACGCACAGTGGCTAGAGCGGCTTGACGCACAGTGGTAGACGGCAGCGCACGGCTGGAAGAGTTGATGGCTAGGGCTGCGACTGCTTGGAAGATGCGAAGCATGAGGAGCGGCATGACCTTTAAAGGCCTGAACACTAAGGAATCCCGAATGGATATGGAGACGACGGCGTGACAAGCACAGACTCCAAGACTAGAGCGAAGGCGACGGCGGATTCGTGAAGGAGATGAACAGTAGTCGAGTTCTCCGATGAGTGACACAGGGCACAATGGAGATCAGACGGCTGATGTGAGATGGAACAGATGAACAGTGCACAGTCAAGTGGATGTTTGAAACGTGTCATAGGGCAAGATCCAACGTTCGATGTGGCGCACGGTTGGATGGGTGACATGGCAAGGAAAACATCTAACGGCTCAGGCTGGTGGGCTGATGAACAATAATGGGCTCGGCCCATTATTGTTTTGGGATTTTGGGACTTTTCTATTTTAGAGATTCAAATAAAATAAAGTGAGCTATAGAAAATAGCAAATAAATCCAAAAAATTCGCAGAAAATTCCTTAAGATACAAGAACCTAAATAAAATATTTTTAGTACATGTTAATATTTATTTTATTCATATTAAATCCATTTTGTTAATAAAATACATGTTAAGCTTGTATTAAATCTAGAAAAATCCAAATGGTGAATTTTATTTTAAAAGGCTTCAGATAATAATGAAAATTAGGATGTTACATGTTGCAAAAGCTAAGAGAGCATAAGTCGTATGCCAAGTTCAGCAAATTTGAATTTTGGATGGAGGAGATCACTTTCCTAGACCATGTCATGTCAGCAAGGGGAGTGCAGTTGACCCCAGAAAAGTGAAGGAAGTGCTGAATTGGAAGTCACCGTCGTTAGTGACGTAAGTCAGAAGTTTTCTAAGAATGACAGGTTATTACATCGTTTTATCGAACGATTCTCCAGTGTAGCCAGACCCTTTACAAAGCTATTAAAAAAGGAAAAGAAATTTATTTGGACGTCAGAGTGCAAGAAGAGTTTTCAAAAGTTAAAGAACTATTTGACCACATCCCAGTGCTAGTATTGCCAGACATTAACAAGTATTTTGAGATCTATTATGATATTTCTCGCAAAGGTTTAGGATGTGTGCTAATACAAGATAGAAGAGTGGTAGCTTATGTTTTGCGTCAGTTGATGCCACATGAAGAAAATTACCCCACTTACGATATGGAGTTTGCAGCCATAGTGCATACTTTAAAAATTTGACATCATTATCTTATGGGTAATCGATGTGAGATTTACACGAATCACAAGAGTTTAAAGTATATCTTCACTCAAGTCGACCTTAACCTCAGGAAAAAAAGATAGTTGGAATTGATAAAAGACTACAATGTTGGAATACATTACCACCTAGGAAATGCCAGTGTGGTAGCAGATGCTTTCAGTAGAAAGGTTTATTGCAATACAGTGATGATCAAGGAGAGTTAGCCAACTTTGCACAAGGAATTTCAGAAGCTTAGCCTAAAATTGGTTGAGGAAGGATTCTAATGAGGACATCCCTCCCACGGATATAACCGTGTCTACACACACAATTCACCCACAGTAAGTGTTGCAAGGTCCACTTACTCGAGCTCATGCTCGCCAACTTAATTACCAGGTGAATTTGTTCCTCGGTTTGTATATTACTGAGAATAGACCGCTACCTAATGCAAGTGATTTAATTGTACTTAGAAACATAGAAAAGGATGAAGCAGAGACATGTGGAGTCACGGACATGCAAGGAAGGCACAATGAAGATCACCACGTCACTTTTGGGTGGAGTCAAGCAAGAGTTGGAGTTGGGCTCGTTTTGGAATCAGATTCGGACTACTGCGATAGTACCAAGTTCAAACGGACGTAACTTCTTCATATGGACTCCGTTTTGGACATTCTTGGACTTCATGGAAAGCTTATCAAGTCTACTTTCCAACGAATCTAACCTCATCTTCAAATTTCATTCAAGCCGATCACAATCATCAAAAGAGTTTACGTCTATTTCTGAGTCCGAGTTGAAAAGGATGCTGCGCCACCTCTATTTGGGCCCATGGGCCTTGTAACCCTAGAGACGTGCGCCCACTTCCCTGGCCGCCACGCCTAGTTGTCTCCCTATAAAGGAGCTGCCACCTCCCTTCTCCAAAAGTTGGATTTCTTTGAGTTTAGGTTTAGTCATTATGCAAACTTCTGTTCTTCAGTTGTGTCAGACGACCACCTGTCAAGACTACCTTCGGGATCCCACCTTTGTTTTTCAATACCATCAATCTTATTCACAATATTAGTTGTCTGCATCTTATTTTTTGCTAGTTCTTCGATTGCTCATAGGGATTGAACTTCATGTTTAGGTTGATCGCGCTTCCAGCTTGGTCAATAACATTTCGGAGTTGGTTCAACGATTGCTAAGGAGCAAGCGTCGTCGTACGGTTGTAGTCGGATCGCAAGAGTCACCTCCACCAAAATCGATAGTTATCCATCTCATCGAAAGATCGGGCACCTCGCCTCCATCAGATTCTTAGCCACAATGGAGTTACAACCGACATTGGATGGTCAGATTTGTCAAGCTCAAGCAGAGGATGAAAATACTCGGTGGATCAAAGTCAATATGAGTAAGGGTAAAGCATCAAGATTTACCACAGATGATAAATGTACCTTGTGGTTCAAAGAGTGTTTGTGTGAATCAAATTAGAGGGAGTTAAAAGAGTTGTTGCTCAAGAAAGCTCATAAGTCGTTCTACTCGATTCACCCAAGTAGTACCAAGATGTATTAGGACATCAAGGATAAATATTTGTGGCTAAGTGAAACGCCCCGTGTCTTTAATTAACCTTAAGTGAGGTATTAATGGTTAAGTGAGGTTAATTACGTAATTAAGGATCTAAAATATGGGGGAAATTTAAACATTTCGTGTATTCTAATTTGCAACCGGCGAACGTTAGACGAATACGTTATTTGCACAATCACATCGACGAGGATAGAAGCAAGTGATATAGAGGAGAGAGAGAGGTAACATTCAACTGCATGATAAGTAAAAGCATTCAACTGAATTAAAAGATATAATTGTTAGTCGGGTACAATAGTTAATTAATTATAACTCCCATACAATAAATCAATTGCATCCATTAAATGATAATTAAAAGTTACATTAAGTTCATTACAAATATTACAACTCACTGAAACCTGTAATTGGATCCGTTGTAGTATTACATCAAATATAAACGTCAGATTACACTGTATGCATTTCATACATTTGCAACTAACCAAGAGCTATAGAAAATATAAATTACATGAATACCAGTTCATACAACAATTACTAATTATTTGATTTCTAAAAGAACCACGGTTTTGATTGAGAGAAGAATTAATGGAAAGATACCGAAAAAGATCGAACAAAAGAAAACAATTAAGAGAAAGATTGCCGTCAGAGCCCTAGGATTTAAATTCAGGCAGGGCATTTCGTTCACTGAGGTTCCCAGACCGTCCGAGGGCCAGTCGGCACCTCTCACAGCCATTAAGTCATCATCCGGCAATAAAAACAAACCTATTCGTTTTTGCAAACACTGTTGCAAGGCAACATGTATCAAATAACCATTCAACCAGCATCGCATCAGTAACACCTCACACGGCAAGGGCAATAGCCAGCACACCACCATCCAGAAAATACCACACCACACAACGCAGCCAGCCAGCAGAGCCAGCTCAAGTCCTCCAGAAAGCACCGCCCCAAGGAAACCCAGAGACCATAGCCAAGAGCCAACCGAGGCCACTTCCTTCCCCAAAACCCATTTCCCCACTGCCAAAACATTCGGCCATGGCCAGAAAGGGCAGTCGGCCGAGCCATAGGCAGCATGGAGGTAGTACGAAGAGGAGGACCAGCCATCCAAGCCGCAGGCCAAGGAGGAGAAAGCCAAGTCTCCCCAAGCAAGAACTTGCACAACCAGCCAAGAAGGCGATCAACGACACCAAACCTTCAATCCATCCCCAAATCAGACCGGCGAGCACCGACAAGGTAGCCACCCCCCAACCTTAAAACTTCTTCTATTTCTTTACTTGAACCACACCATCAAACCACCGTGCACCATTAAGCATCACACTAGATGAACTAAACCGTGCACAGATGACAGACTCGACATAACCATAGTGAACCATGAAGGTAACCAAAGAACAGTAGAGGAGAGGAGGGTATACCTTAGCAACGATGGCTTACCACCGTTGGCGTAGCTACTCGCACCCGACAGCCACCCGTGCTCCCCGGCGCACGGGAAGGCCTCGAGCCCCGCCGTAGCTAGCTGATGTGGACCACCATCGTTACCATTGCCGTCTTGAGCCCAAAAGATTAACTTAATCAAAAACTGAACAAGCTTGATCATGCAGCAAATTAGCAAAATGGGGGAGTAACGGGAGGGAAGGAGCAATCGGGCTTAAGAGGGGCCGAATCTGACCCCTAGGCCCCAGATTTAGGGCAGGGCGGCGCTGCGGCCACGTAGCCCCAGGGTGGCACCGAGTGGCGGAAGAGCCGAGGGGAGGGCAGCGCAGCCCCGGGGCAGTCGGTGGCGCACGGCACCGTGGGTGAGAGGGAGAGGGAGTGAGGTGGCGAGAGAGAGATGGAGAGGGAGAAGGGGAGAGCTGCGGTAGCAAGAGAGAAGGGGGCGGCGGCGCAAAAGGGAGGAGGAAGGGAGGTCGGGAAATGGAGCAAGAAAGGAAAAAAGAAAAAGGGGGCCGAGACAGGAGTTGGGCCGAAGCCCAATCGGCTTGGGAAAAAATGAAGGGAGAAAGAAAAATAAGAGAGAAGGGGAAAGAATTAGGAAAGAAAAAGAGAAAATAAAGAAGAAGAAAAGTTGTCACAAAGGTCTGCCTTTAAAACTTTAACCGCGTAAAAATAAATTTATTTTTGTTAACGTATCCGAAACCGCAACCTAGACCTAGCTAAGTGTCAACCTAGTATTTTTGAGACTGTGAACAGTTAAACATTAAACCAACCATCAAGGGAGTCACTTAATGGTATGAATTTAGCACTCGAGGATCCACCAACCAAACCTAACATTAGAAGCCTCATGACGATGTTGCCGCATTTTATTAACTCCTTATATTCTTAGTCAACTTGTTAGTCGTAACAAATTTGTAGGAGTCCACTCATACTAATTTAGGATATTTAGAACTAATCAATTGCGATCAGATGAGTTAAAATTGCACGCATTACTTAGACTTGTGCATGGCGATTTAAATAGTATTTGAGTTGTAAAAATCCGCATCTAGCTAAAATAAAAGTGAAGATCATACAGGGGCACCATAACATCATTTAGTTGCTTATTTAATTAAAAGATAATTTCTTTGATAGATGATTTAACTCGTCATGCGCATTCTAGTTACGAGAAAAGCATCGGATATAAAAAGAAGAATATATCAGAATAACCCTGAAACTTAAAATGTATGTGAGAGATAGATAAATGCATGTACATCCAGGAGAAACTGAGTAAACATATTGGCATGCGTAAAGTCAGCTAGGAATAATATTCGCCATTACATTTGCAAGCACGTCTAATTAGTCGCGTTTACTCGACAAATCGTCGGAAATCCGCAAAACACCGAACATACCTTTTAAATAAGTGACGTCTCCGAACGTAATTATAATCTTGTCAATCAACGAGTACTATATAGAAATTAGTTATGTTTACCGCGATAGTGTTAAACAAAGCAAAACTTAAACCTAGGAGCACAAACCCAAACCCATCGGCTCAGTGTATTTTATTATAATTCGGTAAACTAAGTTGTAGCAGACATATTTAATTGCAGGCAACAATACGAGTCATGGGAAGGACTCCACTTGATCCTACTTGAATCCAAATATGTGGTTAAAGTCCAGGCAAGCTTTTCTTTTGAGCATATGATTAGAGTATCTTCAGTAAAATAAAGTATTTCCCTATTAAATTACTATCACCATGCATGAAAATGAAAATCATCTTTAAATCGAATGATTGTTGTAAGAAAGAAAAGGAAGAGATCAGGCAGACAGTTAGAGAAGCCTCTGTCAGGCTGGTAAATAAGTGGGTGGAAGATCCCCAGGGCAGGAGAAAAAGGGCAGGTGTGGGGAATCTTCTACATAGGGATAAGATATAAGGTTAATCAGTCTTCATCTGTATGAATGGACCGTATTAAACGTATCAACCAACATTTCGTCTACAGACGGATAGAATCAGTAGTACTATCAAGGTTATTATATTCTCCACATGGGTAAGTATTAATCAAAGGAAATGAACCCAAGACTGGTTAGTGATCAGTAAGGGGATCCGAACCTTGTACCCGAGACTGGTTTGTATCAGCAGGGGGTACGTGAATCGCAATAACCCGAGACTGGTATGGTATCAGCAGTGGGGTACGCGAGGGCGATATATTACGCAGTGGAGTGTTGGGTGAAGGCCGGAAACCTTCCCAACCAACGGTTATGTCACTTTTGGTGTGTTTGGTGATAGTAATAATTCACACAGACTGCCGATTGCGAATAACTGGGTGGAGATATAATATACTGAGATAGATACAAAAATTCTGTATTCTGATCTGGGCGTCACATCTCAGGAAATGTGGAAACCCATGGGCCAGTAGGATCAGAATGATGATGGGTAAAGTGATACAAGCTTGCGCAATGCTATACAAATCATGAATTCATGACTGTCTCCGGGAAAGGAGATCACGGAAACTTATGGGGGTTTTTGCCGTTCATACGAGTGTTCGATAGCTTTCTAAATTAATAATATGGACTTCTTTCCAAACATAACAAAAAAACCTATTTTCTATAATCCTGAGAAGAGGATTGAGAATGAGAAAAAGATTGAGAATGAACAAGAGATTGGGAATATAAATGTATATTCCTGGAACCGTAGAAGAGCATTCAGTGCATTTTGATAATAATAACGCTTGTTGAGTACTTTTGTACTCACCCTTGCTATTATCCCTTTTCTCTAGATGCATGATAAATCGGAGGATTGCTAGAATCTGGTGAAGACCACATGAGTGGATTTAAGTATTAACCAGGTGGAATACTACAGACTCATAATACGAAGAATAAGAGGCGGAGGTGACGACCAGAATTGCTCCTAGGTTTCCTCAGTATTGTAATATTCGAGACCTTGCGGCTTTGTAATGAACTTTAGCCCTGCATGGCGATATTTTTGTAATATCGTATTCTATCTCTAATTATTGTTCCGCTGCAACACTCTGATGGACTTATTATTCGTTAACGCGATGTTCTATCGGCTAAAACGAATAATAAACCATTGACTAGCATAATTACCCCCTGGTAATTGTGCGGGTCATTTCAGGTGGTATCAGAGCAATGGTTTGAAAGCCACGCATATAACTAGAGATGGTTTTGGACATAGGTATGACCTTTCTTGCTATATGGCACTAAGTAGCCTCATAATTCTCATCCTTGACCACCACAGCTAATTGGAGTTGGAGTGGGTAGCATGGATGGGAATGAAGATAATAGTGTTGTGATGATTTAACCGATAATATTAATTCTTTCTATCTTTAGAAGTGTTTAAGCCTCTACAAAACTAAAGTAGTAGCTAGTAAGCAATATAATGTTAATTATGAACTTAGGGTCTTGTCATAAAATGAGTGTAATTGCAATATTCTAAATAAGCAAGTAACTAATATTTAATTTGCACAACAATTAGATGTTTTACATTTAAATTATTGCATTTCTGTTAATATGTGATTATTGTTTTATTTTCTCAACCGTAGCGACATAGGGCAATCTAGGACAAATATTAATAACTACAATGGTTTAGAAGTGAACCAAACATTGAGACCGCATATCTTTTCACTCTTGCAACTAAATAAAATCATCTGCCATCACCAAAATTCAAGTAGATACAAGTAAAAAAAATAATGGGTATAATCCCTACTGATGACAGGTGACCCAAAATAAAATTTGCTTTCCTGCACTTCTGCATATGAGATTTCCTGGACGAGTGGTCCGTGGCGCTTCCGAGCGCGTAAGTTTTGGGCGTACTCAGGAACGAAGTCCTGGGCGTACTCAGGAATGAGTCCTGAGCGTGGTCCCAATTGCGTAATCGTTGGGCGATCTCGAGAGCGAGTTCTCGGGCGTGCCTAGACACGAAGATCCAAGGTAGTGTAGGTTTGCACTCAGGGGCAAGCTCTGAGCGTGGTCCCAAACGCGCAGTTTTGGACGGTCTCGAGAACTAGTTCTTGAGCATTGCTGGGCATGTAGTCCCAGAGTAGTGTAGCAGTTGGTTCTTTTTGCATCTCTATGTTTTTTGGGTTTTATTTGCCTAATGTGTATGCTGCAATGTGAAGACCAACATCAGAGAGGGAGTAATGCTTCATCCTACCATTTAAACATAAGTCATCTCTTCTCTACTTGCATGCTAAACGTTAATAAAGAAATTAGTGTCTACAAGATAATTAAAACTATATTCGTACCTCTGTTGACAACTTGTCGCAAGAGGTTGGGTAATGTCATGTTAAGCGATTATATATATATATATATATATATATATATATATATATATATATATATATATATATATCTAATTTTATAGATTTAATTATAACTAAGGTTGACGGGACTAAGTATAGGACGAACGATCGCAATGGCAACTAGTGGAATATAGAATCTTGTGAATGTATTACCGGGAAAAGCTTAATTTCGTACAAATCCTAAAGTCAGTAGCATGGAACCATAGAGATAGTTGAACCCCGACTAGTCATTAGGAGGCCAACCTTAGATAGATTATTTTCTACCATCGACATCTATGGAGCATAAGAACTGAATTAGGTTATCCATAGAACGTAATCGGATTAGAATGACGCTATCTATAGTTCATCTCTAGAATTCTAGATAACTTAGTCCTAAATTCGTTATTAAATTAGGCAGTTATTCCCTAGTAGTCTATCACTAATTTCTCCGAGGAAACTTTCTCACATAGTTCCATCACCTTTAGAGTGTATGGCTAGATCCCCATATTCAGCTCTTGTATCAGACCAAGGAGATATATCCATATCTATGCCTTCTCGTTATAGTTCGGACTTGAACCATTAAACTTAAGGTTCTAAAATCCAAAGCTGTCGTGGTGTTAGTCACCCCGGCATCCATGAATTATCCGAAAAGAATTCATCAACATTGTTATTTATGTCCGGTGCATTTCCCCAAGTTCATAAATATATGGTTTCAAGAACCTTTGTCATAAGTCTCCGGAGCATAATGTTGAACATGAATTTATGAAAGAAAATTTTATCAGTGAAAATGATTTTGACCTGGCATTAGGAAATAAGTATTTTCACAAAACCTCTGTTGCATCATTCTATATAAATTATGTCTTACACATTAGTGTTTAAAGTTTTCGGAAAGTTTATCTCATGCATTCCATGATGGCATATATTATGAATAGGGGGATGTGTCCATTCTCCAATATCATTAATCTGATCTCCATTGAATTCAAAACTGTATGGTAATTCCATACTCCTGAGTATAATAAATAACCCTCCAGGCATACCTATCAACCCAGGGATATCTTTTCAATTCTGAGGATCTAAACCAAGCTTGAAAGGATAGAACCAATCTCAGACATAGACTCTCTAAATCTAAAATCTCCAAATACCATAATGCCATTCCCTGAATACATGCCCACTGCCTACAAGAATAATATATCTGATGTAGGGAGTCATCTTGCCAAAAACCTATCTAATCTCCCTCCGGGTTACATATGTTCCTTCTAATCTTAAATCCTAGACAAATCGTTTACTGCAGAATTACCTGAAAAACTACCTATTACTGAGTACCCTACCAACTCACTTAACTTGGTTAAAATAGAGTTCCCATGTACAGACCAGTAGATCAGACCATTTTTTTTAATCAAACTGATTCCATCGACTTCCAAACACATCAGCTTAACATCTGCTCTTTCCCTAGGAATCCGATCCACTCCAACATCTTGTAAGTACCGCGACGAACCAATGGAGCCGACTTGATCCGCTGGGAATTGAGGGACTAAAAGCTGATCAAGCTCAACCATACCGTTCAATTAGGATCTACAATTAATAACCAAATCAGAAGTGCTCAACCCTTCAACAGTCTAAGCATAAGACTAAGTACTAGGACAATTCTAGTCTCCAATCTCCCTGTCACAAGATGACATTTAAAACAAATTGCTTTAAGTAACACCACTCCTTTTTAACCATTCCGCTAAACCATCACCATAGCATTCCAATAGACCAAGCTAAGGAAAAAGGGCCGCTAGATTGAATATTTCAAGGCGTGTGCTGATACGTGCCTCGACTGTGGACGAAGAGGATTTATGGGCATAACAACATGAAGAGCAAGACGTGCGAAATTGATGGAAGGACTGGCCCGATGAAATCCAGGCGTAGCTAAAGGATTAAGGAGGGGAGTTGCAAACTCTATTCTTGGGAAATTTCAAATGGTTAAATGAGACCGTCCTAACTGTTGCTTCCTCAGTTAAATCAAACAAATCTCCCTACCTCAAAGCCCAACTAAAGTCTGGACCCTAATGCAATGACACTACTAGTGATGGTAGTCGGCAACCTTAAGCTTCATATTAAATTCTGAGGTAGGCGTGGGAGGAATCGACCAGCAATATCGAGTATAGACAGAGTGTTTACTAACCGAGACGAAATAAATAGGAAGAGCAAAAAAAATACATTTCATAAAGGATCGATAAGAGACTTACTCCAACATTCCGATGCCTGTTCTGATTTCGAGGACGAAATCATTTTTCAGGAGGGGAGATTGAAACGCCCCGCGTTTTTAAGTAACCTTAAGTGAGGTATTAATAGGTTAAGTGAGGTTAATTACGTAATTAAGGATAAAAAATATGGGGGAAATTTAAACTTTTCGTGTATTCTAATTTGCAACCGGCGAACGTTAGACGAATACGTTATTTGCACAATCGCATCGACGAGGATAGATGCAAGTGATATAGATGAGAGAGAGAGAGGTAACACTCAACTGCACGATAAGTAAAAGCATTCAACTGAATTAAAAGATATAATTGTTAGTCGGGTACAATAGTTAATTAATTATAACTCCCATACAATAAATCAATTGCATCCATTAAATGATAATTAAAAGTTACATTAAGTTCATTACAAATATTACAACTCACTGAATCCTGTAATTGGATCCGTTGTAGTATTACATCAAATATAAACGTAAGATTACACTGTATGCATTTCATACATTTGCAACTAACCAAGAGCTATAGAAAATATAAATTACATGAATACCATTTCATACAACAATTACTAATTATTTGATTTCTAAAAGAACCATGGTTTTGATTGAGAAAAGAATTAATGGAAAGATACCGAAAAAGATCAAACAAAAGAAAACAATTAAGAGAAAGATTGCCGTCAGAGCCCTAGGATTTAAATTCAGGCAGGGCATTTCATTCACTAAGGTTCCCAGACCGTCCGAGGGCCAGTCGGCACCTCTCACAGCCATTAAGTCATCATCCGGTAATAAAAACAAACCTGTTCGTTTTTGCAAACACTGTAGCAAGGCAACATGTGTCAAATAACCATTCAACCAGCATCGCATCAGTAACACCTCACACGGCAAGGGCAATAGCCAGCACACCACCATCCAGAAAATACCACACCACACAACGCAGCCAGCCAGCAGAGCCAGCTCAAGTCCTCCAGAAAGCACCGCCCCAAGGAAACCCAGAGACCACAGCCAAGAGCCAACCGAGGCCACTTCCTTCCCCAAAACCCATTTCCCCACTGCCAAAACATTTGGCCATGGCCAGAAAGGGCAGTCGGCCGAGCCATAGGCAGCATGGAGGTAGTACGAAGAGGAGGACCAACCATCCAAGCCGCAGGCCAAGGAGGAGAAATCCAAGTCTCCCCAAGCAAGAACTTGCACAGCTGGCCAAGAAGGCGATCAACGACACCAAACCTTCAATCCATCCCCAAATCAGACCGCCGAGCACTGACAAGGTAGCCACCCCCAACCTTAAAACTTCTTCTATTTCTTTACTTGAACCACACCATCAAACCACCGTGCACCATTAAGCACCACACTAGATGAACTAAACCGTGCACAGATGACAGACTCGACATAACCATAGTGAACCATGAAGGTAACCAAAGAACAGTAGAGGAGAGGAGGGTATACCTTAGCAACGACGGCTTACCACCGTCGGTGTAGCTACTCGCACCCGACAGCCACCCGTGCTCCCCAGCGCACGGGAAGGCCTCGAGCCCCGCCGTAGCTAGCTGATGTGGACCACCATCTTTACCATTGCCGTCTTGAGCCCAAAAGATTAACTTAATCAAAAACTGAACAAGCTCGATCATGTAGCAAATTAGCAAAATGGGGGAGTAATGGGAGGGAAGGAGCAATCGGGCTTAAGAGGGGCCGGATCTAAGCCCTAGGCCCCAGATTTAGGGCAGGGCGACGCTGCGGCCACGCTGCCCCAGGGTGGCACCGAGTGGCGGAAGAGCCGAGGGGAGGGCGGCGCAGCTCCGGAGCAGTCGGTGGCGCACGACACCGTGGGTGAGAGGGAAAGGGAGTGAGGTGGCGAGAGAGATGGAGAGGGAGAAGGGGAGAGCTGCGGTAGCAAGAGAGAAGGGGGCGGCGGCGCAAAAGGGAGGAGGAAGGGTGGTCGGGCGGTGGAGCAAGAAAGGAAAAAGAAAAAGGGGGCCGAGACAGGAGTTGGGCCGAAGCCCAGTCGGCTTGGGAAAAAATGAAGGGAGAAAGAAAAATAAGAGAGAAGGGGAAATAATTAGGAAAGAAAAAGAGAAAATAAGGAAGATGAAAATGATGAGGACATCACTTCTACTGATATGAACACTCCTCTTACTGCTTCCATGAATAATGGCCAAAGTCCAAACACTCGGGCACGTGCTCGTCAACTCAACTATCAGGTAAACTCGTTTTTAGGAGTCAATAATATTTCCGCTGAGAATTCGATACTTCCTAAGACTTGTGATTTTCTTGTTCTTACGAACCATGGAGAAGAACCACACAAGCTCAAGTGTAGAAGTGGAACCATCAAGCGCAATCCAATTCATATTCGTGAGGTAATTCGTCCCTTTTTGATTAGTTTATGTTCATCGTCCTAAAAACTCCAGAAAATTAGTCAAAAAAAATTCTGTATTGTTCTTCCGCTATCCCAACACCCCTTGTGCCATTGCAATTTTCTTTTCAGTATTGCTCGTTGAATTTTTGGTTACATTTTCGTGTTCAAGTTGCTGATTACTAGTTTAGTCGGAGTCCAGTTCGTCATTGTCTAGTTGCATCTCGTGTTCCTTTGCGTAGCTTCGTCGTTGTGTGTTCTTTTTCCTTGCCACGCCGCGCCTTCCATCCTTACCGTGCCGCACCTTCCATCCGTGCTGCGCTGCGCCGCGTCTTCTATCCTTGCCACCCCTTCTGTCCACTGCCCCTCAGCCCCCCCAATGCGCCGCCATCCTCTGCGACAAAAGAAGAATTAGGGTTTCGGACCCAGAGAAAAAAAGAGAAAAGAAAAAAAGAGAAAAGAAAAGAAAAGAGGAGAAAAGAAAAGAAAAGAAGAGAAAAGAGAGAGATTGATTTCGGTTTGAAAAAAAAAGAAGAAAAAAATGGGAGAGAGAGAAAGACGGGATAGTGAAAATTTGGAAGGTGCCCTTTTTCGCTGCCATCCTATTTGCCCTTTTCCGAAATTTGGAAAGTGTATCAAACCTTTGCCAAAAATAGTGAAAATTGGTGGAGCTGTCCTTCATACATCCGAAAGGGTCCAAAAAAAATTTTTGAGCAAGTTCGGCCACGGGACCAAAAGTTATAGCTGTTTAAACGAAGTCGAGTCCGTTTCCGACACACCTTCAGTAAACGGGCATAACTTTTGCATACGGACTCGGATTTCGACGTTCTTGTACTCGTTGGAAAGCTATCGACGGCGCGCATATGAAAATATGATAGCAAAGTGCCTGTGACCCTCCAAGACCCCCAAAATCGGCCATCTTTTGCCTTGAAATCGCATCGCAAAATTAAGGCTTCTGTTTTTGCTGTTTTGCTCAATCTTCCCTTCGGAATTTGGATTTCGTTTCAACTGCAAAGTTGTAGATCTCGTCGAAACCTTTCAAACGAGTATATATAAGCCATATAAAACTCTGTCTTTTCATTATTTGAGACTAGCTGTTGTTTCTGCTCAATCTAGAGGGTTGTTTGCATTGCACCGATACCGATTTTGTTGTCTTTTGTGCTCTCCGTCGTGCAAACAATCTTGTCCCCTACAAAGAAGTTTGAGTAGATTGGTTAGCGTCTCTCCTAGCACTTGTTGTGAGGTTCTCCATTGCTTACATCAAGTCACATTGATCGTTGTGTGTGCGTACATACACTTCCTTGCATAGGGCTTTGATTGACTAGCTGTGATTAGGCTAGGATCGGCAACTTGGACGAGTATTTTGAACAATCCTTCAACTTGCATTTACTGAATTGATTATTGCTAATCCTTTTGCTACCATATTGTACCTTCCAAGCTCCACCTACTCTTGATCAAAACAGGTTCCCTCTTGCAATCGTACCCACGCTCGACACGGTATCACGAACCAGCCACCGGTTGTACCACCTACTGTTTGCATTGGTAAGAACACTTGTAAGAGTGTGGTAAGACGCTTGAGAGTGTGTGATTCCACCTTTCCATGACCTAGTCGTTGATAGGGATAATTCCTTTGTGTTGTCTTCTGTTTTTTACTAACTATGGCAGGTGAGTCGTCTGACGCGCAAGAGTGTGTTGCCAAGGGAGAGCTCGTGACGCTCTTAGGTGAACAACGCACTACCATTAATGAGGACATCGATAGGAAGCTTCAAGCTATGACGGATATATTGCAGCGATCCATCAATTAGAGTATTGCAGCACTCACCACACACCTTGAAAGAATGGTGAATCGGCCACCAAACAACGGACGCGAGAATGAACATGATGCACCTCAAGACCTTGAGGTGGGAGATGATAATGAGAGGCGAAATCGTGATGCTCAAGATGTACGTCTACGACACCGCCTACAACGCAACCGTCATGGTATGGGAGGTAATGATTTTCAGCACCACAATGCTCGTGCTAATGACGACCCATTTGCTAAAGTTAAATTTACCATACCATCTTTTGCGAGTGTTTATGATGCTGAAGTTTATCTAGATTGAGAAATGACAGTTGAACAAAAATTTAATGCCCATCTAGTTTCTGAAGTGCATAGAGTCAGACAAGCTACTAGTGAATTTAAAAATTTTGCTATCCTTTGGTGGAGTCAAGTAGTGAATTCCGGTTTAACACCTGATACATGGGATAGATTGAAGATAGCTATGCGTGCTAGATTTATTCCTCCTGCTTTTAAACGTGATATGCATAAGAAATTGCAGCGCTTAGACCAAGGTAAAAAATCTGTTGAGGAATATTATCAAGAACTACAAATAGGCATGCTGCGTTGTAATGTTGTAGAGGATGAGGAGGATAAGATGGCTCGTTTTTATGGGGGCTTAAGGCGTGAAATTTAGGACATAATTGATTATAAGGAGTATAATGATATCAATAGATTGTTCCAGCTTGCTTGTTTGGCAAAAAAAGAATTGCAGGGAAGACAACAATGGAATAGGAGCAGCTATGGAAGTGCTTCTGCATCGAGGTCGACACCGGGGCAAACCAAGTCAACCCCACCTCCTGCTTTCCGGTCTGCTGCCCCCTCCGTGAGTAGGGTGCATTCAGCAGCACCGCCACCACCGTCATGCGCACCTGAGGCGAGCAAATCCACTAGTGTGCAGACACCAGCGCAGAGCTCTTCATCAGTTGCTTCCACAGGTCGTACGACGGGGATTATATGCCACCGTTGTAAAGAGATGGGACACGTCATGAAAAATTACGCAAGTCAGCGAGCGTACATTGCGACAGAAGACGGTGGATATGTAAGTGCTAGTGATGTTGAGGATGAATATGCTCTTGCAACTAACCTTGCAGGTAATGATGATGATCCAGAGGAACATAGCGAAGAGGAGGAAATTTTAGGTACCACTGCTACAGAGAATTATAGGACCATAATTATGCAGCGAGTGTTGAGCACCCAAAAGGAGCAAGCGGAGAAGCTACAGCGCCATAATTTGTTTCAGATGCTCCTCATCGTCAAGGATTGCCGTGTTCGTGTCATAATTAATGGTGGGAGTTGTAATAACTTGATGAGTTTAGATTTGGTCAAGAAGCTTGGCTTGACCACACGTGCACATCCTTATCCATACCACATTCAGTGGTTCAACAACAGCGGTTCGAAATCAGCTACATCATGATAGGAACTAATGGAAAAATGCACTCTCGCAGATGCAACTCATCATGGTAGAAGTAATAAGTACTCTCTTATGCACAAAGGAAAGAAAATAATTTTGCTACCTTTGACACCTTCTAAAATTGTGCAATGTGAAAAAGAGATAGCTGCAAATGTGAGGAAAGAACATGAACATGAATTTGAAAATCAGCAAGTAGTGAAGAACATTTTCCCACCTAAGAAAGAGAAATTGGCATCTAGTTCTAGGACTGAGGGAATTAAATTAAAGGGTTGTGTCATGCTTGCAACCAAATCTGATCTTGCTGAAATTGTCGATAATGATATGCCATGCTATGCTTTGATATGCAAAGACGCTTTATTTTCACTTGATGATATATCTAGTTCTTTGCCGTTTGCTGTCACTAATCTTTTGCAGGAATATGAGGATGTATTTCCAGCTGAACTACCCCCGGAACTGCCACCTATTAGAGGAATTAAACACCAAATTGACTTAATTCCAGGAGCGACTTTGCCAAACCGTGCGGCGTATAGAACCAATCCAGAGGAGACTAAGGAAATTTAACGACAAGTCCAAGATCTTTTGGACCGAGAGTATGTACGAGAAAGCCTGAGTTCTTGTGCTGTTCCTGTTCTTTTGGTTTCTAAGAAAGATGGTAGTTGGCGTATGTGTATTAATTGTAGAGCCATTAATAATATCACAATACGGTATCGTCATCCTATTCCTAGGTTGGACGACATGCTAGATGAGTTGAGTGGTTCTATTATTTTCACAAAGATTGACTTGTTTAGCGGGTACCACCAGATTAGAATGAAATTAGGAGATGAATGGAAAACGACATTTAAAACTAAATTCAGGCTATATGAGTGGTTGGTGATGCCTTTTGGTTTAACTAATGCACCTAGCACTTTCATGCGTTTGATGAACGAAGTTTTATGTGCTTTCATTGGAAAATTTGTGGTGGTTTATTTTCATGGTATTCTGATATATAGCAAGTCATATGAAGAACACCTGAATCATTTACATGCTGTTTTTAATGCTTTGCGAGATGCATGTTTGTTTGGTAACCTTGAGAAGTGCACCTTTTGCACCGATCGAGTATCGTTTCTTGGCTATGTTGTTATTCCACAGGGCATTGAAGTTGATCAGGCCAAGATCGTCACTATCCAGAGTTGGCCGCCTCCTAAAACGGTCACACAAGTGCGGAGTTTTCTCGGGCTTGCTGGCTTCTATCGGTGTTTTGTTTGGGATTTCAGTACCATCGCTGCACCGCTGAATGAGCTTACAAAGAAGGGTGTTCCTTTTACTTGGGGCACTATGCAACAACATGCTTTCGACGTTCTCAAAGAAAGTTGACACACGCCCCTTTGCTACAACTCCTTGATTTTTGCAAGACTTTTGAATTAGAATGTGATGCTAGTGGTATAGGTCTTGGTGGCGTGTTAATTCAAGAAGGAAAACCTGTTGCTTATTTTAGTGAAAAATTGAGTGGGCCTAGTTTGAACTATTCTACCTATGATAAAGAATTATATGCTCTAGTTCAAACTTTGGAAACATGGCAACATTATTTATGGCCCAAAGAGTTCGTAATACATTCTGATCATGAATCTTTGAAGCATATTCAAAGTCAAACCAATCTGAACCGTAGACATGCTAAGTGGGTTGAGTTTATTGAGTCCTTCCCTTATATCATTAAACATAAAAAGGGCAAAGAAAATGTAATAGCTGATGCATTGTCTAGGAGATATACCATGCTTTCACAACTTGACTTCAAAATCTTTGGATTAGAGACACTAAAGGAGCAATATGTGCATGATGCTGATTTTAAAGATGTGTTGCTCAATTGTAAGGAGGGAAAGGGTTGGAATAAATTTATAGTGCATGATGGGTTCTTGTACCGTGCTAACAAGTTATGCATTCCAGCTAGCTCCGTTCGTCTTTTGTTGTTACAGGAGACGCATGGAGGAGGATTAATGGGTCACTTCGGCGTGAAGAAGACTGAGGACATTCTGACCCACCACTTTTATTGGCCAAGGATGAGGCGCGACGTCGAACGTTTCATTGCACGCTGCACCACGTGCCAAAAAGCTAAGTCACGACTTAATTCTCATGGTTTATACATGCCTCTCCCTATACCAAGCACACATTGGGAAGATATTTCTATGGACTTTATTTTAGGTTTCCTAGGACAAAGAAGGGGAGGGATAGTATTTTTGTTGTCGTGGATAGATTTTCTAAGATGACTCATTTTATACCATGTCATAAAAGTGATGATGCTACAAATGTTGCTGATTTGTTCTTTAAGGAAATTGTTCACTTGCATGGTATTCCGAATACGATAGTTTCAGATCGTGATGCTAAATTTTTTAGTCATTTTTGGAGAACCTTATGGGCTAAATTGGGGACTAAGCTGTTATTTTCTACTACTTGTCATCCCCAAACTGATGGACAAACTGAGGTAGTCAATAGAACATTGTCTACTATGCTTAGGGCTGTGCTTAAAAAGAATTTAAAAATGTGGGAAGAATGTTTGCCTCATGTGGAATTTACTTATAATCGCTCATTGCATTCTACCTATTGACTTGTTGCCTCTTCCCGCTTCGGAGAAGGTAAATCTTAATGCTCAACAACATGCTGATTTGATACTTAAGATGCATGAGACAACTAAAGAGAACATTGAGCTCATGAATGCTAAATATAAAGTTGCTGGTAGTCAGGGATGCAAGCATCTTACTTTTGAGCCGGGTGATCTTGTGTGGTTACACTTGCGTAAAGAGCGATTCCCTGAATTGAGAAAGTCTAAACTCATACCTCGTGCAGATGGTCCTTTTAAAGTGCTTGAACGTATTAATGATAATGCATATAAGTTAGACTTACCTGCAGATTTTGGGGTTAGCCCCACCTTTAATATTGCAGATCTACGGCCATTCTTCAGTGCGAAAGATGAGCTTGAGTCGAGGACGACTCCACTTCAAGAAGGGGAGGATGAAGAGGACATCACTTCTACTGATATGAACACTCCTCTTACTGCTTCCATGAATAATGGCCAAGGTCCAATCACTCGGGCACGTGCTCGTCAACTCAACTATCAGGTAAACTCGTTTTTAGGAGTCAATAATATTTCCGCTGAGAATTCGATACTTCCTAACACTTGTGATTTTCTTATTCTTAGGAACCATGGAGAAGAACCACGCGAGCTCAAGTATAGAAGTGGAACCATCAAGCGCAATCCAACTCATATTTGCGAGTTCGACTCAGATTCGAACTGCTTGACAGCACCTATTTCAAACGGCCATAACTTTTGATCTAGAAGGTTTCTCGGGGCCCGTGAGTACTCGTTGGAAAGATATTGGAGTCTACTTTCAGATGAATCTGGTCTCATATCGAAATTCCACCTAAGCTGATCAGAAACTGCAAAACAAGTAGTGTCACTTTTCTAGTCCGAGTCAAAGTGGGCCTTGGGCCTTGTAATCACGCTTAGACCATTTGGGCTGGCACTAATCATGGGCGTACTGTTCAGATGAACAGTAACCATCAATAGTACCGCACCCCCTTTTTGTTAGATAAGTGCGGCCTCCCCTACTCCTATTTAAGGAGGTCACACCTCTTTAGTTTTCCTCAGGTTTTTCTTAAGAGTTTATTCTACTTAGCAGTCTCACCGCACATCCGGTTGAGGAACCCCAACTTGTGAACTCAATATTTATTTGCAATAAAATTCAGATTGCATCTTTTACTCTCTTGCTTGTGTTCTCGATTCGCTTCCAGGAGATAGCCTTCTTGGTGAGGTCAACCGCGTTCGGCACGGTTGATAACCATCGAAGCAGTAGTGTAGTGATTACGAGGGGATTGATCTGTTTTGATCGGAGCCTTTGGATCATCAACGTCGAGTTCTCCACAATCGACTTATCAGTACCTCTTGGAAGATCAGGCCATCGTCACATTAGAAAAGTTGTCACAAAGGTCTGCCTTCAAAACTTTAACCGCGTAAAAATAATTTTATTTTTGTTAACGTATCCGAAACCGCAACCTAGACCTAGCTAAATGTCAACCTAGTATTTTTGAGACTATGAATAGTTAAACATTAAACCAACCGTCAAGGGAGTCACTTAATGGTATGAATTTAGCACTCGAGGATCCACCAACCAAACCTAACATTAGAAGCCTCATGACGATGTTGCCGCATTTTATTAACTCCTTATATTCTTAGTCAACTTGTTAGTCGTAACTAATTTGTAGGAATCCACTCATACTAATTTAGGATATTTAGAACTAATCAATTGCGATCAGATGAGTTAAAATCGCACGCATTACTTAGACTTGTGCACGGCGATTTAAATAGTATTTGAGTTGTAAAAATCCACATCTAGCCAAAATAAAAGTGAAGATCATACAGGGGCACCATAACATCATTTAGTTGCTTATTTAATTAAAAGATGATTTCTTTGATAGATGATTTAACTTGTCATGCGCATTCTAGTTACGAGAAAAGCATCAGTATATAAAAAGAAGAATATATCAGAATAACCCTGAAACTTAAAATGTATGTGAGAGATAGATAAATGCATGTACATCCAGGAGAAACTGAGTAAACATATTGGCATGCGTAAAGTCGGCTAGGAATAATATTCGCCATTACATTTGCAAACATGTCTAATTTGTCGCGTTTACTCGACAAATCGTCGGAAATCCGCAAAACACCGAACATACCTTTTAAATAAGCGACGTCTCCGAACGTAATTATAATCTTGTCAATCAGCGAGTACTATATAGAAATTAGTTATGTTTACCGCGATAGTGTTAAACGAAGCAAAACTTGAACCTAGGAGCACAAACCCAAACCCATCGGCTCAGTGTATTTTATTATAATTCCGTAAACTAAGTTGTAGCCGACGTATTTAATTGCAGGCAACGATACGAGTCACGGGAAGGACTCCACCTGATCCTACTTGAATCCAAATATGTGGTTAAAGTCCAGACAAGCTTTTCTTTTGAGCATATGATTAGAGTATCTTCAGTAAAATAAAGTATTTCCCTATTAAATTACTATCACCATGCATTAAAATGAAAATCATCTTTAAATCGAATGATTGTGGTAAGAAAGAAAAGGAAGAGATCAGGCAGACTGTTGGAGAAGCCTCTGTCAGGCTAGTAAATAAGTGGGTGGAAGATCCCAGGGCAGGAGAAAAAGGGTAGGTATGGGGAATCTTCTACATAGGGATAATATATAAGGTTAATCAGTCTTCATCTGTATGAATGGACCGTATTAAACGTATCAACCAACATTTCGTCTACGGACGGACAAAATCAGTAGTACTATCAAGGTTATTATATTCTCCAGATGGGTAAGTATTAATCAAAGGAAATGAACCCAAGACTGGTTAGTGATCAGCAAGGGGGATCCGAACCTCGTACCCGAGACTGGTTTGTATCAGCAGGGGGTACATGAATCGCAATAACCCGAGACTGGTATGGTATCAGCAGTGGAGTACGCGAGGGCGATATATTCCGCGGTGGAGTGTTGGGTGAAGGCCGAAAACCTTCCCAACCAACGGTTATGTCACTTTTGGTGAGTTTGGTGATAGTAATAATTCACACAGACTGCCTATTGCGAATAACTGGGTGGAGATATAATATACTGAGATAGATACAAAAATTCTGTATTCTGATCTGGGCATCACATCTTAGGAAATGTGGAAACCCATGAGCTAGTAGGATCAAAATGATGATGGGTAAAGTGATACAAGCTTGTGCAATGCTATACAAATCATGAATTTATGCCTGTCTCCGGGAAAGGAGATCACGGAAACTTATGGGGGGGTTTTTGCTGTTCATACGAGTGTTCGATAGCTTTCTAAATTAATAATGTGGACTTCTTTCCAAACATAACAAAAAAAACCTATTTTCTATAATCCTGAGAAGAGGATTGAGAATGAGAAAAAGATTGAGAATGAACAAGAGATTGGGAATATAAATGTATATTCCTGGAACCGTAGAAGAGCATTCAGTGCATTTTGATAATAATAACGCTTGTTGAGTACTTTTGTACTCACCCTTGCTATTATCCCTTTTCTCTAGATGCATGATAAATCGGAGGATTGCTAGAATCTGGTGAAGACCACATGAATGGATTTAAGTATTAACCTGGTGAAATACTACAGACTCATAATACGAAGAATAAGAGGCGGAGGCGATGACCAGAATTGCTCCTAGGTTTCCTCAGTATTGTAATATTCGAGCCCTTGCGGCTTTGTAATGAACTTTAGTCCTGCGTGGCGATATTTTTGTAATATCGTATTCTGTCTCTAATTATTGTTCTGTTGCAACACTCTGATGGGCTTATTGTTCATTAACGCGATATTCTATCGGCTAAAACGAATAATAAACCGTTGAGTAGCATAATTACCCCCTGGTAATTGTGCAGGTCGTTTCACTAAGCATGAAGCATGAGATAGCAGAGTATGTTGCACTTTACGATGTATGCCAAAGAGTAAAAGTTGAGCATCAAAGACCAGCAGTTTTGCTACAACCGTTGAGGATTGCCAAGTGGAAGTGGGAAGAAGTTGACATGGATTTTATTACAGGGTTGCCAAAGACCAAGGATGGTTTTGATTCGATTTGGGTAATTATAAATCGTTTAACAAAGATTGCTCACTTTATTCCGGTTAAGACAACCTATACAGGTGACAAGTTGGCGGAGTTATACATATTGATAATTCTGAGTCTCCATGGAGTGCCCATGAAAGTAGTATTAGATCATGGATCATAGTTTACTTCATGATTTTGAGAGAGTTCCATGAAGCTTTCGTTGCTCATTTAAATTTTAGTACAGTATATCATCCCCAAACCGATGGTCAAACTAAGTGATTGAATCAGATTCTTCAGGGCATGTTAAGAGTTTGTGTGCTAGATCACGGAGCTAAGTGAAATAGTTGTTTGCCTTTTGTAGAGTTCTTGTATAACAACAGTTACTAGGCTAATTTGCAAATGTGACTGTTTGAAGCTTTGTATGGCAGAAAATACAGAACCCCTCTCAACTGGAAAGAGACGGGGGAAGGTCAAGTCTTTGGACCAAATTGTCTCAAAGAGGTTGCGAAAAAGGTTCGATTAATCCAGAAGATACTAAAGACTGCTCAAACTAGACAGAAAAGCTATGCAGATACTCATCGTCAAGAGTTCAGCTTTGAGTCAGATGATTATGTGTATGTCAGGATTACACTGTTCAAAGGTGTCAAGAGGTTTTAGATGAAAGAAAGCTTGTGCCAAAGTATGTGGGGCCATTCAAGATATTAAAGTGTAGAGAAGAAGTTGCTTATCAGTTGGAGCTGTTTGTGTCCTTCAGTGGGATACATGATGTCTTCCATATGTCCTAGTTAAAGAAGTATTTACGTGTGTCAAAGGAGGCAATGCCAATGAAAGGCGTTGATCTCCAAGAGGATCTATCTTACAAAGAGCACCTTGTCAGAATCTTGAAGTGTCCGAGCGTGTGATCAGGAGCAAGGTTGTTTGTTTTCGCAAAGTTCAGTGGAGCAACCATTACGAGGAGGAAGCCACCTGGGAGCGCGAGGAGGATATAGAGCAGAGTTTCCAAATCTATTCTGTTAGTGAGCCAGAATATTGGGGTTGAGATTCCATTTAAGGGGGGTTTGCAACATTATGATTTTCTAAATTCATTTGAAGCTTTTAAGATAAAATTCACCATTTGGATTTTTCTGGATTTAATACAAGCTTAAATTAAATTTTTAATAATTAAAAATTTTAATACAACTAATATAAACATTAATATTTACTAAAAATATTTTATTTGGGTTCCTTGTGCTGCAAGGAATGTTTTTGTATTCTCTGTGATTGTTTGGATTTATTTGCTATTTTTAGAACTCTTTTGATTTTATTTGAATTTGTAAAATAGAAAAAATCCTAAAACAGTAATGGGCCAACCCTGTTACTGTTCATCCCGGCCCATTCATCCTCAGCAATTGGATTTCCCCATTAACCACATGTCAATCTTCCAAGCTAGCTGTGCTTTAGCCGTCTGATCTGGTCATTATACACATGTCAAGCATAGGACCAAGTCAACACTGTGCATCCATACCATCTTATCTCAGCCGTCCGATCCCTCCGTTCATCACGTGTCGCTAATCGAGAGCACCATCTACTGTTCATCTCCTTCTCGGCTTCACCGACGCGTCCTTCCTGGACTCTGCCGTCGCTCATCGTCTCCGACTCGAACTCTGAGCCGTGCTGCCCGTGGACTTCAAAGGCGGAACCATACCCTAGTTTCCACACCCCGCAACCAAGTTTTCCTGTGCATCTCGACGTCTGTGTTGGGCTGTACACCGCCATCACCATCATTGTCTTCCACTTCGGCAGTCGTCACCTTCATCTTCACCGCCGTCCCCGCCATGCATCACCGCTACCCAGACCATCTCCAACACCATTCACCCTCACTACCGGTGAGTTCACCGACTAGCCTGTCCGGCCTCTCCACTGTCCAGCCTAGCCATCGTCACTTTGCCTTCAGTAGCCAACCACAGAACGCCACGCGTCATCGCTGTTCGGACCATCCAAACGTTCTTAGCCCTCTAAACTGTTTGATTGTATTCGAACCATTTGATCATCGTCACCCCTTCGGCTAGTCTAAACATCTTCGACCAGTCCGATCGTCCCCGGTCGTCCGATCGTCATTGGACCGTCTGATCACCGTCATCGTTTGGATAGTCCAAACATCCTCACTCATCTGGACTGTCTGTCGTCTTTGGACTGTCTAGTCGTAGTCACCTCTTTGGCCTCGTCCAAACATCCTTATCCCTCCGGACCGTTTGATTGTCATCGAACGTCCGATCGCATTACCCTGTCGGCCGGTCCAATCGTCCTCGGCCAAGTCAACCACCGAGTCACTGCCACCTCAGCCCTAATCATACGTGGTTGCCACGTGTCATGCCATGTGGGTGCCATGCTAGCTTTCGAGCCGACCTGAGTGCCACATCAGCATGACATGTCAGCCCTATTTGTCCAGTTAGCATGTCACATGTTAGTGCCACGTCAGCCCTAGTTGTCCAGTCAGCAGCCATGCCATCCGAGCCATGCACTGTGCACTGTTCTGTGAGCTAAATCTATCGTAGACCTACTATTTCATGCACCAGGTCCACAACACGGTAGACTTTCTAATTTTCAGCATTTTTTTATATTACTTTTCCATGAGCCCGTTCTCCTCTGTCCTAGCTTCAATTGGCCCCGTTCTTTTTTCTAAATTTGTCTAAAATTGAGCTCTATCTTTTCATTATAGTTTTAAAGTTTTCAAAGTTTATTTGTATTTTATTTAAATTTATTTTATGTCTCATTTATTTTCTCTCTCGTTAGATCGCGCCTTCGAAGGTGCGGGAGCTCCACCAGAGGATCAAGAATTCATAACTGAGCAAGATCAAAATAAGTCATGTCCTCTGATTATGTTTAACCTAGTTTTCTAATCTATTATTTATCTATTTTGTTTTAAATTATTATGCATTACTATTTTCTTATAAACCCTTATACTTGGTAGTTACTGTCTAATTTGATTAATCCCTCTCTTGATTATGTTGAATACCATGTTACCATTGTCACCATAGGTTGAAAAGTTCTTTAGTGGTACCATAATAGTTGTCACATAGGTTGTTAATTTGCTTAGCCATGCTTATAGTTATGTTGGACTCATCATCACATGTGATCAATTAATTAAATTAACTTAATGAGATATTGAATCGTGGTTGTAGCCACAGTTATAAAATTTATATACCATGACATTAGTGTATTATTGGTGTTGGTCATATAAAATTGGTTTCCACTCAAGCAAATGATCATGCAGTAAAAGGGGAAGTGTGAATTCATTTTGAGGGATGTGAATGTCTCACCTGGGTAATGTCTAAAGACTTAACTTTATGCGCCATTGATCTGAAATAATGAAAACAC
This sequence comes from Melocanna baccifera, assembly GCA_036346265.1. Lineage (NCBI taxonomy): Eukaryota > Viridiplantae > Streptophyta > Magnoliopsida > Poales > Poaceae > Melocanna > Melocanna baccifera. Next base: position 6,247,113 of record CM070696.1, on the reverse strand, counting down.
AAATTAATGGTAATGAATGGTAACTTGAGGAGCGTACTGAAAGCAATAATAGAGTACCAATTCATACCAATACATCGTTGAGAAACGCAAACGTTGTACAATGTAATCATTGTTATCAATTAGGACAAATCCTTCAGAATGAGCTAGGTGCACTTTGTATTGATCCCAAGTGTATGTTAGATGGGCATGCTGTACGCAATGATTATAAACTTGTTTGTAATTTGCAGGTTTTGTTCATTGGTAAACAATTCTTACATTAGTAGCTTGATTTGCATAATGGTAAGTAGGATAAGAAGAGATGTCTAAGGGTGAATGAAAATCATCACCAAAAGGTAATAGGTTGGCAACTTGATGTCCATAAGTCATAAAAGAGTTTGAGCTATCATGGGATGCGTAGGAAGAAGAGTCTTGTGGCAGAGAATAATCTCGGTGGCGGTCCTCAGCCCTCATGTAGGTCCTATTAATTGTTCTTGATGCACGACAACCATGGTCTTCATCTTGGGTAGCATGCGTGAAATTTTCCTTGTAGGTGAATTCCAATGGTTGACATGTGTTTTGTTGGTCTTGTACTCCATCATGAGCTATCTCACCATTAGCACCATCATCAGACGGCGAAGAGCTACTATCGGTAGACTCTTGGTACTCCACTTCATCAGATGGCAGAGTTTATGTCTCTTCATCGCTTCCCACAGTGTCCTCATAATGTCCTTTTTCTTCTTCTTAGCAACCAATTGTTTCTTTTTTTTTGCGTAAGTAAGGCAAAGTCTCAAGCCAATTTTCCAGTTGGTTGGCTACAGTTTTTCTTTTTGTAACATGACTTTTGCTAATAGTTTTCTTAGTCCATTGCTTCAACGGTTGATCATCTAGCTCTTGATCAAGTTCATTCTCAGGGATGGTATTAACTACAATTGTAGATGGCATGGGGGCTCACCTTCGTCATCTAGTAGAGACTCTGAGTGTAACACCCCAGGACCCACATTACCCTGGGATGCCACTAATCCACTCCATAACTAGCCAAAATACAAGATAAAATAAACTGGCAACAGCTTTTAAAATATGATAAACTAAGCTGAAGCATAATCAAATGAAAGGAAATAAGATAATAATAACAAGAACAATAATTAAGATCAACCTCTATCAGTTTAACCAAATGAATGGTTCACAAACTAACATTATTAATTTAATGTAAACATCGTTGAGGTAGATAGATGAATGGCTAGAGTCTCCTCAATTTTATTACAACATAAATCAATGAACCAAGTGCATTAATGTGGTGCCACTCTACTCTTCCCATGCATGCTCAAAGATCACCTGTAGGAGGGAAAAAAACAAGAGTGAGATAAAAATTTCAGCAAGCAAACTGTTTAATAGACTATTCAAACTATAAATGATTATTCAACAACATTTAAGTTACCATAAGACCACAGCTACAATATACATCCACATTCAGCAAACCACCAATGACTCCCACGAGTCAATCCTTATAGGTTTTAAACCAATGGCATATGTATACAGATGTTCCATCCTCAAATAAATGCATATACATGCTATGATCCACTGCACCTTTACCCAACAAGGTAAGAGTATGCATCGTACTACGGTAATGTACGATGCTGTACTGGTACGGTCACGGCTATAAGCGGTGACATCTATAATGCAAATATCATGACATGTTATGAATGATATGATGATCATAATCCACAAGAATTTAACCTCAAAGAACAACATCATATTCATCATGAATTTATGCACAAAGGAAACATATTCATCATGAATTTATCCTCAATGAGCAACACTAATCATAATAGATTTAACCTCATATTCCACATTAGCCCCAATAAGCATATTACCACATAACTACGAGCAATTCAACCAGAGCATAAACCATTGATTGTTATTTTGCTACCACAAAACCTCATTTAGAAAACATACAACCATGGCATAGCATCTCAAATTACGAGAATCAATTATAACGCAAGTAGTATGAATAATGAGTTAAACGGTAGCACATCCGCTACATTTACTTGCCTCTACCGTTGAAGCGAAGCGATCACGCGTGGTCAGGAGTGAGGCCATCTGTCCAAAATTACCTCTTAGCACATGACTATAGCAAGGTAATCGTGACTTAAGAAAATAAAGACATCGCTATAACCCCAAACCCGACAATCCCTACTCCGCTTACGATCCTACTCATAGCCCACTGCAGTGGCGTTGCTTATTATTTTTGTATCTTTAAAACTATTAGGCCTATCATAGCAAATGAGATATTTCTAGAAACTACACTGAAATACCTTCAATTTTCTAGTCGACCACTTATTTTTATTTTTCTGCTAACATGGTGTCATTTAATGCGCAAAATAGAGAACATACTCTGTTTTGGCAATCTGGCCAGTCATTTTCTAATGCACCCCACCTTCTATACAAAGCTCTAAAATTCATGATTTTTTTATAGTAACTAGATCACAAGATTTCCTACAACTTTTGTTATTGTGAGTAAAATCATAAAAATCATCTACTACTCTGAAACTACACCTGAATAGCAATCTGTCTCAGTCTGCACCTATGCCAAATAGCAAAGTTCCCGACTCTGCTGCGCCAAAACCCCGTGGTCAAAAATTCTAGAAACATTAAAGAAAATAGATCTCGTCGTTCTCTAGAACTTTCCTTTTGGCCAGAGCCACAGAAAAAATCGTTTCGATGCACTAATCTACGCAAACAGTTGCGCTGCAGGAATTAGACTACGTACAGATAGCAGAAAATCACTAATCGATTAATCGCTTTGCTAATCCCCTTCTAATCTCGTGCCAAGAACCTTAATTACACTAAAAATAGAAGGATTTGGGATGGAGAAAAGTTACCTAGGTGATCCCCTTGAGATCACCCTCTTCTCTCCTTCTATTCCTCTTCCTCTCTTCCTTTTCTTCCTTCTCTTCTCCTTCCCTTCTTCTTGCTTTCTCCTTTGCACCAATGGACAGGGCAGCAATGGGGGGTGGTGGAGGCTCAAGGGGAGGGGAGGGGTGGTGGCCAGGGGGAAGGGGCGCTGCGGCACAAGGCTTTTCTGTGGGGTGGGGCGGCTAGGGTTAGGGTTGGGGGTGTGGCCACCCCTTGGGCCGGTTGGCCCAAGGTGGCAGGCCCACCCCTCCAGGCAGCCCACTAAAAGATTTTTTAATTTATTTTCTATTTTAGACTATTTCATAAAACTTTATTTTACCTCCTGTGATCTACCGAAAAACCGGGCGACTCCGCAATTACACTAAACCTTCCTAGGGGCGCCGAAACGACGTTCAGGGCATTACACTGAGTGGCTCATGGAGTTATCCAGCCACTCATGGATTGGGTTCGTTCTGTCGTACATAGTGGCATTAATGAGATCTCTAAAAGCATATGCAATCATAGCCTTGGATTGTAGTAGACATATGAGCTTATGCAGTTTCTTGTACCCAAGATGGTTCCTCAATTAGGTATGCACTAAAGCAAACGTGCTCCAATTACGTTCACATCCAATGGATGAAACACATTGTGAGACAATCCGCAAGGCATATTTTTGTAGTATTAATATATCCGCTCTAAACATCATCCACTATGCAACTGCAAGTAACATGAAAAATATATTGAACATGTAGTGATGGTTGATTTTGTATGTATGTCTAAGTTGATTATATGGGGTCACCCGGTCTTCTTGATATAGGATTGGATACTCGCGGGAGTCTTGATGAATCATAGTGATCCGTCAATGCCAATGCAAGAGACGAACACTCTTTAATCTGCCAAAACACACTGCGTCGATTTTGCCGACCACCAAGCGAAGATATATCGTGCACCCAATTTCCAGCGGAAAGGCTGAACGATCTTGATTAAAGAAACTCCCTAATTTCTCACAAAACTCAAGCACGACAATAGTCGATTTATTCTCAAAGGTGGTCTGCCCAACAATGGGAGAGTACAAGGGTTTTTATAGTGCCTTCCCTAACACACATAAGGAAAGCTTTGGCCGAATCAATCTTTTATTCGGTCAAAGTTTCCTAAATACAACTCCTTAAATTTAGCTACTCGGACTCTTTAATTTTGGGCTAAGCCCCATCTGAATACAAGGCCGAAACATTAGATAGGCTCAGACACATTTTGGCACGTAGGCCACATCATTCTCACACCATGGAATATGTGATCACGTGGCTACTTGGTTTTGAACTTCTCTGGCCATATGGCAATCTTGTGAACTCCTTCCTTTTGGTTTCCCGTCCAAGCTTTGCTTTTCCAAGTCTTCACATGAGTCATACCTTAGAATATATAAAATACTAGCATAAGGTAGTATCCTAAGTTCATCATCAGTTAAAGAAAACTCCTTAAGAAACAAAATCACTTGTTTGTTTAAAAACTTGGCTCTTGTCCTTGTCATTGGGCCTTCAGGTTCTTAGACATTCTTATGCATGCTTGTAATAGAAAATATGTATGTAATGGGGATAATCTCATCATCCTCCCCTTCTTAAAAAGGAGTTGTCCTCGACTCTGTGTCTTCTTACCCAAAGAATGGTGACAAATTAGCAACATTAAAAGTAGTGCTCACCCCATAGTCTTATCTCGAAAGCTCTATCTTGTATGTATTATCATTGATCTTGACAAGTACTTTAAAAGGACCATCACTACGGGACATTAATTTGGATTTTTGCTTCTCCGGAAAGCGGTCTTTGTGAAGGTGGACCCACACTAAGTCACCTGGTTCGAAAAGCATTTTCTTGTGAGATTTGTTAGCCTTGGAAGCATAAGCACATACCTTCTTTTTAATTACCTCTTTAGTCTTTTCATGGAGCTTTTTCACAAAATCAGCACGCTTTCAAGCCTCCATATTAGCACGTTCTTGTAAGGGAAGTGGCATTAAGTCAAGTGACGTGATTGGTTTGAAGCCATACACCACCTCAAATGGACATCATTGAGTTGTAAAATGCACCGCCCTATTATATGCAAATTCAACATGCGGTAGACAATTCAACATGCATTGAGAGTGTACGGTTCACCACCTCTGTTTGTCGTCTATTTGTGGGTGATAGGTCGTTGAAAATAACAACTTTGTCCCTAGCTTGGCCTAGAAAGTCTTCCAAAAGTAGCTCATGAACTTGACATCGTGATTTGAAATAATAGTTCTAGGCATACCATACAATCTCACAATCTCCCTGAAAATAGGTCAGCTACATGCGGCGCATCGTCGCTCTTATGACAGGAAATAAAATGTGCAATCTCAGAAAACCTATCCACAACAATAAAAATAGAATCCCTCCCTCTCTTAGTCCTAGGCAATCCCAACACAAAATTAATACTAATGTCTTCCCAAGGAGCACTAGGAAATGAAAGTAGAGTATACAAACCATGCAGATTGAGTTTTGACTTCGCCTTATGGCTCATGATGCATCATTGAACAAATCTCTCGACATCTCGCCTCATCTTAGGCCCATAGAAGTGATCGCTCAATATCATGTACGTTTTCTCTCTTCTAAAATATCTCATAAGTCCTCCTGCATGAGACTCCAGCAATAGTAGCAAACACGTAGAAGATTCTGGAACGCATAGCTTGTTCATGCGAAAGAGAAAATCATCATGAACATGAAACTTATCCCACTCTTTGCCATCTTTGTAATTAGAATATGGTATTGAAAAGTCATGATCGGAAGCATATAACTCTTTCAAGTTTTCTAATCCTAAAACTTTTACTTCCAATTGAGTGAAAATTATATGTTTTCTAGACAATACATCAGCTACCATATTTTCTTTGCCTTTTTTGTATTTGACAATGTAAGAAAAAATTTCAATGAATTCTACCCACTTTGATGTGACCACACCACAAACGTATATGACCATAGCTCCTAGGAATAAACAAAAGGTGAATTTATTTCTTCGGTTTCAATTTGTTTCAAATGAGAATATGATCCTATTTAAAGATAAAAATATATATTTGTACAGCTATACAAGAAGGATTGCATCAACGTTGTGTGCTCGTAGTTGGGGTCCACCTAAAGGGAAGATGACCAGTATATCAAGACCAAGTCAACGCCTTTTCCAACTTTTGCTCAAGGTCACCATGTCACTTTTGGATCAATTCAAGCAAGAGTTCAAGTGGGATACATTTTGGAATCCAATTCGGCCTCCAGATCAATTCGGAGTCAACTTGATAAATCCGACTTTAAATATGCATAACTTTTGCATACAAACTCCATTTGAGGTGTGCGAGTATAGCATGGAAAGAAGAATTTGTCCACTTTCCAATGGATCCAGTCCCACCTCCAAATTCCTTCTGTACGCACCACAATCATCAAAACAATCTGACGCTGATTCAGCCTAACAGGACCGACTTTAAATGATCATAGATTTCGCATCAAGAGTCCATTTGGAATATGTGGTCACAACATGGAAATCTTATCTCGTCCTCTTTCCAACGGATGTAGCTTCATCCCAAAATTTCTTCTGTGCGCATCGGAATCATCAAAACAATCTTTCGATTTTGGAAACAGAGATAGAATCCGATATGATTTGATTACTTTCCAAGAGTTCAAAACTTTCCATAAGCAAAGGCCTGTGTGCCCCTATAAATAGAGACTCAAATGGCCATGTAACATAGGCTTGTGTAGATTAGTTTTTCACCGTGAAATATCATCGTGTGTCTTGTGTCTAGACCAACAACTACATTTGCAGGCCTCAACCCTTTGTGTTCCTTATTCATATTTGCAATATTTGTAGGAATTGAACCTCGTGTTCAGGTCAACCACATTCTCGGTATGGTTGATATCGACTAGGGTGTGGTGTAGCGATTGCAGAACGGATTTGGTCGTCACGGTCAAGTAGCCTCATCGTCAACGTCATATCAATAATCAAAGTTATCCTTCTCACCGGAAGATCGGGCCACCCCCTCTCATCAGTTGGTATCAAAGCACAAATTGCCCGATGAGATTTTAATTTTAGATTTATTTTTCATACCTATAACCAAAAAATTACCCTCCAAAAGAGTTAATTTCCATTGTCCAAACCCCGTTGTGCCTTTCAATTTGTTAGTTTCAGTTTGCTAAATTGAATTTATGTCTATTTTAGCTTTGTCTTATTGCTGGTCATATTTTTGGTCCCATAAAACTCAAAAAAAAATCCCCATATCCAAAACCATCAAGAATACATCAAACCCTAATTTCTAATTTCGGCCAAAAGACTCCCTCTTGTGCAGCTGCCACAAAAACCTGCATAACTTTTCACTCTTTGATTCTTTTTGAATGAGATCACCACCATTAGAATCCTAACTTTATTATCCATCTGCTTGCCAAATTTTGCTTCATTCCAGTATGGCAAGTAAAAGATATCTGTGGTGAAATTTGACCCAAATTTTTGTTTTGAATCTGCAATACTTAGCACTTGTGATTTTTGTGCGAATTGTTCTGTTGGTTTTCAGAAGTTGGCCCCAAAAGGAATGTTCTAGAAAAATCCATCAGTAAACAAGAAAAAAAGAATCATTGAAAAAGAGGCAACTGACAAAAAGTTTCGACTAAAATACCGACAACTTGTCTAGTGGACAGAAATCTACCATTCTCAGATTTGGGTCAATACTTGTGCTTTCCACTTCCAATTGCATCCAGTTGAATTATCTTGTGTCTAGCACTCCTATACTTTAATATACACTTGTTTTAGCCTTCATATATCCTTCTTTGATCAGCAACATAAGGCTAAGTGCTAGATACGAACTATAATTCAATTTCATGCAATTTCTGAAATTAACCAATTGTTCTCCATTGATACATATCTCGAGCCTTTCAAGCTACACATACTACTAACCGTTACAGGTCTTGACATACCAGCAATTGCTATACTTATCACTCAAGTCAGGATTATCACGAACCAGCCACCGGTTGCACCACATGTTTGCTTTGCTAAGAACTTGTAAGAGCTTGGTAAGAGTTTGAGAGATGTGTGACTTGTCAAGATCCACCTCCTAGTAGTTTATAGGGATTTACATAATTCTCGTGTATTTTCTTATTCTTTTACTAACCATGACAAGTTCAAGATCACATATTAGGAATTTTTGTGAGACCAACAACGTGTTGGATCGTCTTAATAAAACCCTCACCACCATCAACAACAGAGTTGATATCCTTCATAAATGTTCACCTCTAGCTACTTGATGTGCACTGTTTGCTCTGAACTCTTCGTCGAATGAGGATGATGATATCGAAAAGAACAACTACATCAGCCACACTAAAGTTGATTGCTCCGATCGTCATCGACTCCAACAAAATCAATGAGGTATATGTAGGTTACAAAGAGAGGTATGCGGTGATGATACATTAACTAAAGTCAAGTATTCTTTTCCATCCTTTACTGGTAAATTTGATCCTGATGTGTGAGTACTCATAGATTTTGTATCAAGAGTCCATTTGGAATGTGTGAGTACAGTATGGAAAGCTTATCTAGCCCTCTTTCCAACAGATTTGGTCCCATGCCAAAATTCCTTCTGTGCGCACCGAAATAATCAAAACAATCTTCTGGTTTTGGAAATAGAGATAGAATCTGGTATGATTTAATTACTTTCCAAGAGTTCAAAACTATTCACAAGGGGCTACGTGCCCCTATAAATAGAGGCTTAGATAGTCATGTAACACAGGCTTGTGTAGATTAGTTTTCCACCGTGAAACATCGTCGTGTGTTTTGTGTTGACAAGACCAACAACCGCGATTGTAGGTCTCAACCCTTTGTGTTCCTCATTCACATTTGCAATATTCAGATTGCGCTTTACCTTGTTCTTGCTTGTTCTTCGTTTGCTTGCAGGAATTGAATCTCGTGTTCAGGTCAACCGTGTTCTCGACACGGTTGATATCGACTAGGTTGTGGTGTAGCGATTGCAGAAAGGACTTGGTCGTCCCAGTCAAGCAGCCACATCGTCAACGCCATATTAACAATCGAAGTTATCCTTCTCACCGGAAGATCGGGCCACCCCCGCATCACACTTAGCATGTCTACGATTCAATTTTGCTTTACCCTTCAAATATTTTAAAACTTCATGAACAGAATATATGATAAATTCCTTAGGCTAAAGATAATGTTGCCAAGTTTCTAGCACACACACAAGAGTATATAATTCTTAATCATAAACTAAGAAATTCAATTGTACACCATGAAGTTTTTCACTGAAATATGCAACAAGTTTTCTTTCTTGCATCAAAAAACCACCAATATCTATTTCACTAGCATCACATTCAATCTCAAAGGTTTTAGTGAAATCAGGTAAAACAAGCAATGGTGTTTCAATCAAACATTTCTTCAACTCAGCAAAGGTTTTGTCTTGTTTTTCTCTCCACTCAAAAGTGACTCTCTTTTTAGTTAATTCATTTAATGGGGTAGTAATGGTGCTAAAGTCTTTTACAAATCGTCGATAAAAGCTAGCAAGCCCATCGAAGCTACAAATTTGACTAAAATTCACAGGAGTAGGCTAATTTCGAATAGCTTCAATTTTAGATTCATCTACTTCAATGCCATGAGCTGAAACAATATAGCCTAGAAATACAACCTTACTAGAGCAAAAGATACATTTCTCAAGATTAGCACATAATTATTCCCGCCTAAGCATCTCTAACACTTGTTTGATATGTTCAACATGATCATTCAAAGAGCGGCTATATATCAAGATATCATCAAAGTGAACTACCACAAAATTTTCTATGAAATGCCTCAAGACATGGTTCATTAAGCGCATGAAAATACTAAGAGCATTGGACAACCCAAAAGGCATCAATAACCATTCATACAAGCTAAACTTCGTTTTAAAAATAGTTTTCCATTCATTACCATATTTCATTCTTATTTGATGGTATCCACTATGCAAGTCAATCTTAAAAAAAATAGTAGAACCACTTAATTCATCAAGCATATCATCTAGCCTAGGAATCGGATGACGATAGCGAACAGTTATGTTGTTTATAGCTCTATAGTCTACGCACATGTAGTTTATACCTCGAATGGGTGGTAGTCCAGCGGGTACCTCCTTCAGAAACACGTCGTCATAAGCTTGCAAAACTTGGGAGACAACACTAGGAAGAGAGGTTAAGTCATTAGTAATCATCAAAGTTTCTTTATATTGCAACACAAAGTAAAATATAGTGGGGTAAAATTAGTAGTCATCCCTCCCATGGATATAACCGTGCCTACACATGCAACTCATCTACAGCAAGTGTTAATGGTGCACTTATTCGAGCTCGTGCTCTCCAACCTAATTACCAGGTGAATTCGTTTCTAGGTTTGTATATTACTGAGAATAGACTGCTACCTAATGTAGTTGATTTAATTGTGCTTAGGAACATGGCAAAGGATGAAGGAGAGGCATGAAAGACACAATGGAGGTCACCACATCACTTGGGGTCTAAGTCAAGCAAGAGTTGGAGTTGGAGTTGGACTCGTTCTGGATTCAGATTCGGACTACCGCGATAGTATCAAATTCAAATGGACGTAACTTCTTCATACGGACTCCGTTCTGGACGTTCTTGGACTTCATGGAAAGCTTATCAAGTCTACTTTCCAATGGATCTGATCTCATCTTTAAATACCATTTGAGTTGACCACAATTGTGAAAAGATTTTGTATCCATTTTTGAGTCCGAGTTCATAAAGGTGCTGCGTCACCTCTATTTGGGCCCATGGGTCTTGTAACCCTAGGGACGTGCGGCCAGTTCCCTGGCCACCATGCCTAGTCGTCTCCCTATAAAGGAGTCGCCGCCTCCCTTTTCCAAGATTCAGATTTCATTGAATTTAGGTTTAATCATTGTGCAAACTTCTGTTCTTCAGTTGTGTCAGACGACCACCTGTCAAGACTGCCTTCAGGATCCCACCATGGTTTTTCAATACGATCTACACTACAATCTTATTTGCAATATCAGTTACCTACATCTTCTTCTTGCTAGTTCTTCGATTGCTCGCAGAGATTGAACTTCGTGTTTAGGTTGATCGCGCTTCCAGCTTGGTTAATAACATCTCGGAGTTGGTTCAACGATTGCTAAGACACAAGCGTCGTCGTACGGTTTTAGTCAGATCACGAGAGTCACCTCAACTAAAATCAATAGTTATCAATCTCATCAAAAGATCAGGCACCCCGCCTCCATCATCTTCTCTCATCACCCTCAGTTTAGATTTTGTTGCCATCATCACTAAGTTTTTTCTCTCCCTCAATATTAGGTTTCTCACTCAATTTAAATTTTTCTCTCTCGGTCACCCTATGTGAAATTTTATTCTTTTGTTCCTTTCTTCTCTCACCCCCCCTATTTGCACTTCTTTCTTTTGAGCATTTTCAATGATAATTTGAGAAGTGGTCATAGGACGTAATGTTATTTCTTTGCTATTTTACATGAATTTATATTGATTTGTTCTACCATCATGAATCACAGACCTATTGATGCGGATATGCACGTGTCTTGTACTTTTCAGTTAAGTATATTGTTTAACTGGAAAAAATTATTGAGTCGTGTGAATTATGGCCAGGTAAACTCTAATTTAATTGGGTCATTGTTTCTTATATTTGGAGATGTAGAACTACTATTTTATGTAATTGTATGTAGACCCATACTTGATATATACAAACCTAAAGTGAAGATGCGTGATGAGGACATCCCAACTACTTCCACATCTAGTGTGCATGAGAATGTTCATGAAGCTAAACCTACGATATAAAGACCAATGACTTGAGCGCGAGCACATCAACTTAACTATTAGGTGAATGCGTTCCTAAGTTTGTATACAAATGTTTCAAAGAATGGGATACTATTTAATACTTGTGATGACTTAATTGTCCTAAGGAACCATGGAGGAGAACCACATGAGCCAAGTGTACAAGTGGAACTGTCAAGCGCAAACCAAATCCTGTTTGTGAGTTCAACTCAAATTCGGCTCTCCTGACAGCATCTACTGCAAATGTGCATAACTTTTGCATACGAACTCCCTATGAGGCGTGCGAGTACAGCATAGAAAGAAGAATTCATTCACTTTCCAATGGATTTAGCCCCACCTCCAAATTCCTTATGTGCACACCACAATTACCAAAACAATCCGACACTGATTCAGCTTGATAGAACCAATTTTAAATGTTCATAGATTTTGCATCAAGAGTCTATTTGGAATATGTGAGTACAGCATGGAAAACTTATCTTGCCTTCTTTCCAATGGATCTGGCCCCATCCCAACATTCCTTCTATGCGCGATGAAATCATCAAAATAATCTTTCGATTTCGAAAATAGAGATGGAATCATATATGATTTGATTATTTTCCATGTGTTGAAAATTTTTCATAAGCAAGGGCCTACATGCCCCTATAAATAGAGATTCCATTGGCCATGTAAGAGAGACCACCTTTGAGAATAAATCTACTATTGTTCGTGCTTGAGTTTCGTGAGGAATTAGAGTGTTTCTTCAATCAAGATCGTTCAGCCTTTTCACTAGGAATTAGGTACATGATAGATCTTCGTTTGGTGGTCAGCGAAATCAACGTGAGTGTGTTTTGGTGGATTAAAGAGTGTTCAACCCTTGCGCTGGCATTGGAAGATCATTACGATTCAACAAGACTCCCGCGAGTATCCATCCTACGTCGAGAAAATCGGACGACCCCGTATCATCTTGGTATCAGAGCGCGGTTTACTCGGTAGGATCTTATCCCTTTATTTTTTTTCAGTTCTTCCATATAGCTGAAAATTGCCTCACAAAAAAATTCAAACGTAGTCTTACATCTATTATTTTCGTGAGTTTTATTAAGTCTTGATCCATTAGAAATTTTATTTACGTGCTGATCATCGTGTTTGTGTTGCTTAATCGTTGCATCTTTAATCCTTGAAAATCAGCTAGTTGATCTTTTAATTAGCATTAAAAAAGAAGATTTAATTTACTTTTTGAATTCTTGTTCTTCCTATCCACGTAAGATCTTTGCGCATCTCAAAAAAATATCATATCTGAACACATCTGGGTTTCATTTTTCTTGTTTGATTCGGCCGTAAGAAACCTTAGCCGCCACCTAGAATCCTAGTCAAACACATTCGGATCGTCTGAAGTTTGTTGCGGTTTGAATTCCGAGTGTCTGTTGAGATTTTCACTTAAATCCTTTGACCCTTAAGACTAATCATTGATATTTGATATTGCATCGTAGGCTGCTCCTGAATAATTTACTCTCAACTGAACATTAGACTTGTGCGTCATACACTCGGCCGATTACAAAAAAAGAAAGCAAAAAAGGCAGCCGTTTTTTAAAAAAAGAGCCACGATGTGAGCGTATTTAAGAAAAGAAAAGAAAGCATTGGCCGAATTTGGGTGAGTTAAACTTAGTCCATAAATTCAGATTGTGTATTTAATTTCTTGAGCAATCTTGTGCCCTTATTTTCATAATATTGCAATTGGCTAGCGTCTCTCTTAGTACTTGACATAAAATAAGCTAATATTTCTCGATTGTTTCTTTTAGTTTATTTCTTTGTTTGTATTGAATCACATTGATCATTGTGTATGTGTTTATACACTTCACTTATATCTTTTGGATCAGCACATAGGTAAAAGTTTTCTAACTTGGATTATTACTTAATTCAATAATATCGTGAAATTCAGATTGTGTAGGATAAATACTTCCTAACCAAGCTCCACTAAATATCCTTTGCCGTACAATTGTGAGTCACTTTTAAATTCGCTTGATTATCACTTGCTATTATAGCCACCACCAAGTGTAAGTTTCTTTTAAACCTTAATTCACTTCGAAAAGGTAAGAACTTTACTTGGTGAGGAAAAAGTGAGATAGAGTGAACTCCACATATCGTATATTTGTTATGGTATTTATGCTTTTTTTGTGCCACTAATCATGACAGGTGGAGATTATAATATGGGAGAGGAGCATACCCCAGCAAGTCGTTTTCAATTCCAAGCTTCGAGGGGGATTTTGCGCGATGAGTTTGTTGCCACTTCTACTTTGAAAGAACAACTCAAGACGGAGATCAATAATTTCACGTAAAATATGCACATTGAAACAAACCAACAAATAAATATACTATGTACAAACATTGTGAACAATATTGTACGTACACTTCGACCACAACAAGAAGAAGATAGTTTCATTCTTTTCTATGGAAGTGAAGATGCAGAGAAGTATCTTGAGTGGGAATGGCAAATGGAGAAAATGTTTAGATTTCAGAAGCTGCCCAAACACCAAGAGGTGATATGTGCCACTAAAGAATTTGAAGATTATGCTTATAGTTGGTAGCAACAATGATTTGAAAAAGAATTCATTAAATCTTGGTCAGATTTGAAGGCACTCATGAGGAGAGAATTTGTGCCATCTTATTATGCGTGGGGATTGCTTCCCTTTCTGGAGAGTATCACACAAGAGAGTAACACTGTTCAAGAATATTATTTTGAGCTACAAAATGCATTACGTCGGGCCGGCGTTACCAGTAAATCACAAGAGAAGACATATTTTAAGGGAGGATTGAATTCTAATATCGCTACTACACTTCAACATAAATATTTTGGTAATATGCAAGATCTTGTTGATTATACTATTGAAGAGGAGAAGTGACTTATGGAGAGACGTAAACTACATTTCCTCCATGTCCATGCCTCAGTTCTTCTACCCGTACTAGTGTGACATATGAGAAAATGACCAAGCATGGGACTTTTCCTTCGGTCAAGAAGACATATAGTAATATTCTAAAGCTACATATAGCTCCTGAGATACACCACAACCCATGTGAGGATGAGAGCCACATAACCAAATTGAGTGAGAGTGAACTCATTGCGCAAAGTTCTCCTCAAAGCTTGGAATTGGAATCAAGTCACCGGAACGTTCAGATCATGCTCCTCACCTATATTATCATCTCTACCTGACATATTTAGATTGTGCAAAGAAACACAAAACAATACCGAAATATGTATGATATGTGGAATTCACTCAATCTTACTCTTTTCTCTTCTAAGTAAAGTTCTTACCTTTTCAAAGTGAATTGAGGCTAAAAAGAAACTTACGCTTGGTGGTGGCTACAATAGCAAGTGATGATCAAGCGGATTTAAAAGTGATTCATAATTGCACAACAAAGGATATTTTGTGGAGCTTGGTTAGGAAGTATTTATCCTACACAATCTGAATTTCACAATATTGTAAAATTAAGCAATAATCCAAGCTAAAAAGTATTGTCTATGTACTGATCTAATAGATATATGTGAAGTGTATGAATGCACACGCAATGGTCAATGTGACTCAATGCAACAAAGGAATGAGCTAACTAGAAACAATCAGGAATAGATAGCTCGTTTGCACCAAGCACTAGGAGAGACGCTAGCCAATTGCAATAATATGAAAATAAGGGCACAAGATTGCTCTAGAATTTAAATACTTCAACTGAATTTATGGCGTAAATACTCACCTAAGTTCGGTCCTTTTTCTCACCCTTTTTTTTGCTCTTTTTTTACTCTTTTTTTCTCTCTGGCAACTGACTCAAATAGACTCAAAATCTCGTTCTGAGTCTAATGAGGTATATGAGTCACAAACTTTTTCAAAAATGCAAGGGTATAAAGGTAATTGATGAAAAATATATTGAACATGTAGTGATGGTTGATTTTGTATGTATGTGTAAGTTGATTATACGGGGTCGCCCGATTTTCTTGACGTAGGATTGGATACTCACGGGAGCCTTGATGAATCATAGCGATCCTCCAATGCCAGTGCAAGAGACGAACACTCTTTAATCTGCCAAAACATACTGCGCCGATTTCATCGACCACCAAGCGAAGATCTATCATGCACCCAATTCTCAGCGGAAAAGTTGAACGATCTTGATTGAAAAAACTCCCTAATTCCTCACAGAACTCAAGCATGAATAATAGTAAATTTATTCTCAAAGGTGGTCTGCCCAACAATGGGAGAGTACAAGGATTTTTATAGTGCCTTCCCTAACACACATAAGGAAAGCCTTGGCCAAATCAATCTCTTATTCGGTCAAGGTTTCCTAATACAACTCCTTAAATTTAGCTACTCGGACTCTTTAATTTTGGGCTAAGCCCCTATCTGAATACAAGGCCGAAATATTAGATGGGTCAGACACGTTTTGGCACGCATGTCACATCTTTCTCACACCGTGGAATGTGTGATCATGTGGCTGCTTGGTTTTAAACTTCCCTGGCTACATGGCAATCTTGTGAACTCTTTCCTTTAGGTTTTTCGTCCAAGCTTTACTTCCCAAGTCTTCACATGAGTCATATCTAAGAATACATAAAATACTAGCATGTGGTAGTGTCCCAAATTCATCATCAATTAAAGGAAACTCCTTAAGAAACAAAAGCAGCTGTTTGTTTAAAAGCTTAGCTCTTGCCCTCGTCATTGGGTGTCAGACCTGGATTTGAAAATCCAAAATCCTCTGTGATTCTACCCACTATTCTTTGGATCAGTAGATAGTGCTCATAGTATAATGCTGAATCAACTCATACATCGCATGATGATCATATAGTCAAAGTATAATTTACATCAGAGTTTTAAAAATACGCCACGTCGGGCGACTGTTTTACATAACGGGCCTCTCAGGCCAAATACTTACAACCAAAAGTATAGCAGCGAAAACGAAAATATTAGCGGAACCATAAGCCACAAGCAGCGACTGGGGGTAAATGTGTGCATCTATATTGCCTAACCCTAGGTAATATAGGCGGACACCCTTATGGCAAGTCTACATGCTTAGACTAGACTTTTTAAGAAAGCCGCCCTAGTTGTCATCGTCGGCTCCTTGACTTGGTGCATCCTTGTAGGTGTAGTGATCTTGTCCTCCCGCTTCTCGATATGGTGATGTGAGGGTGAGCACATTAACTACCATGCTCCACGAGCCAATACACAGAATGCAATTAAGTAACATGCATGGCTTGGCAAAAAAGAGGCTTGGGTTATTTTATTTGCCAAAAATTTACTTTTAAAAGACGTAAGTTATTTACATAAAAACTTTCTATGACCTAGCCATTTGGACTAAAAATCATAGTATTTATAAAAGACGTGAGATGATACTACTGGTACAGATTACATCCACCTTTACATGTCACCTGCACCATATATTAGCCTTTCAGTGTTATAGCCACTTACATTATCACTGGGACGACGCCCAGGACTACACAAACCAGGACAATCCATCGTCCTTCATTTTCTCTTTCCAAGTCCCAACCAAAAAATTATTTTTGAAATAGAACTATATCAGAGTTAAGGTCACATGTTCGTCCTTGACCATGGGCACAGCTATTCGAATAGTTTTGACTCCGCAGAGTGTGTACACTTTTACCACAAGAGACAATCCGCTCCTTGCCCGACATGATTCCTTAGACATGCGGTTGAGTAGACCGTCACAGTGACCTTTCAAAACTACCTGGCCTCAGGGTCTCATCTCACCCTATGGACCGTTCCCACTTGCAGTGGGTCCTATATGTTGCGCGGGATGTTAATCACTATTACTAGCACCTCTAGGCTCCCCTCCCCATAGTGCTAGTAAGACAGAGAAACAATTCACCCTTCTTATTGGTGTCCCTCCCCATACTTAGTTTTCTCTAGGGATATATCAAGGTTCACGGTTCAATGTGCCAGAAAAGTATATTATTGGCATGTAAATACAAGGGCAGCTAACTAAGTATTAAAAGCCAACATACAACTTCACATAAATTAACAGCATGCATTTGCTATTTTAAAATGTAAATAATTTGCAAAATGGGAAGTCAAAATGATCAAGTATTGACTCGTCTGGTTCGCAATTGCTCTGGTCTTCTTGATCTAGGGGTGGCAATTCCCCGCGAGCGGCCCCATGGGAATATCCCCGTGGGGCGGGTGGGTAATATCCCAGCGGGGAACGGGTGGGGCCCCACGAAGCTAGCGGGGCGGGGACGGGGGTCATCCTCGCCCCGCGGGGCCCCATGGGGACCCGATAAAAAATAAAAAATATATTTAATAATAGATTATTATTTTTTAATATAAGAGACTGTATTCTTTTCTTGTATATTTAGACTAAAAATTGAATTTATATGTTAGAATATATATTTTGAAGCTATATTTTTAAAAATAATATGCTTAAGTAATTATAAATTAATAAATAAAATCAAATTTTTATTTTTAAATAATAAATTTAATTTTTTTTAATCCCCCGCGAGGATCCCATCCGGGGTCCCCGCGGGGACCGGGGACGGGGGGCAATCTCCCCCCGCGAGGCTAAACGGGGCGGGGCGGGGGGCGGGCTCGTGGGGGGCAGGGCGGGGCTGCGGAGGCTTCCCCCGCCCCGCCCCGCCCCGTTTACATCTCTATGCTGATCTTGGCCTGTGTCTGCCTCGGATTCTTCCTCCTGAGTCTCGTACGCTAATTTTACGTCGATCGTATATTTAAAAGAAATAAAAAGAATTAACATAACCAATTAAATCCTCATAAAAAATTCAAACAAACTCAAAACTCATAATTTCAGTTTCATTGGAAAGAGGGTGAATTTAGATGAATTTAGAAATTTTTCTCACTTTATTTGGAGTTAAAATGAATTAGTTATGAATTTCTAAAGTTTTTAGCCGAATTAATTCAAAAACAAAAATCAGAAATCATTTAAATAACCTGAGGAGAGAGAGTGCCTAAGATTGACAGGTGGGGTCCTCTGATTATAATATTTTTGTTTTGCTTACACTGACAGGTGGGACCCACTGAAAGTTATTTATTTCTTATTGTATCAGTGACTGACACGTGGGACCCACTGGTGTTATTAACCTCTTTCACTACCAGGCACTGACACATGGGGTCCACTAGGGTTATTAACTCCCTCCTCGGTTTCACTGACAGGTGGGGCCTACAGGATTTAAAACTGCGGGTGACACTGACAGGTGGGGACAGAGTACCGATTTAATTATACGGGGGCCCACACGTCAGTGAATGTTTAAACTAATGAAGATCATTAGCGCTAATTAATTACCTTCTAATCGGACAGACGAGATGAACAGTGGCTTCGTCTTCCCTCCGACGATGGTGAGGCTCGTCACCAGCGGAAGAGACGGCGCCCGATCGCAAACATGAGCAAAATGGAACCTACATGTGAGCGCCCACCTCTGTGAAAAGCTCGCTGGCCAATTTGGCCAAAACCCTGATCAGCGGAGAGCCGAGGCGGCAGCAGAACATGACAAGGTGGTCTATGGCGATAGGGGGCATTAGCATCCGATCGGGGGCTAGGGGAGTACCTCTGGACAGTCACGGTGAGAAATTTAAGGTCGTTGAAGCTCAGGGAAGGCTGGGGTGGGCTAGCGGCGTGCGGCGGCGGAGCTCCGAAAGGGGTGCACGGCGAGGGTGCTTCTCGGGCACGGGGAGCTTCAGCCGACAATGGGGATGGCTTCACCGTGCTTCGGTGATGCTGCTGGCAAATAGAATCGATCGGAGATCGCTTCAATCATCGACGAGCTTGATCGCTGGAATTGGAGAAGAAGGGAGCTCCGGCGAGCTATGGCGCACGGGAGTTCAATTGTTTGCTATGGGAGAATGAGGGAGGTGCGAGGAGTCGCTATGTGGCTTTGGCGGGCTTTCATAGCTGGCCGATCGAGCTGTCCGCAGGGAGGGGTATGGCGCTGGCCATGGCGGGTGACGGTGGGGTGACGTGGTTACAGTGCCGTGGAGGGAGACTGGGTAATATGACGAGACAGCGCAGAGAAACGCAATGCTGGCAAGAGCTGGTGTCATCGGCACGGGGTGCACTGTGGCTGGCGGGGGAGGAGTGGTGCAACAGCATGGGCATGGCTGGCTGATGCGGATATGCATGTTGATGTTGATGTGACCAGACCACAAACGCATACGCCCATAACTCCCAAGAATAAACAAAAGGTAAATTCATTTCTTCGGTTTCAATTTGTCTTTAAATGAGAATATGATACAAATTAATGATGAGGACATCCCAGCTACTTTCACATCTAGTGTGCATGAGAATGTTCACGAAATCGAACTTACGATACAAAGACCAATGACTCGAGCACGAGCGCGTCAACTTAACTATCAGGTGAATGTGTTCCTAACTTTACATACAAATATTTCAAAGAATGGAATACTATTTAATTCTTGTCATGATTTAATTGTCCTTATAAACCATGGAGAAGGACCACACGAGCCCAAGTATACAAGTGAAACCATCATGCGCAAATCAAGTGTTGTTCACGAATTCGACTCAGATTCGGCCTTTCTGATAGTGTCTATTTCAAACGGCCATAACGTTTTATCCAGAATGACTCTCGGAGCCCATAAGTACTTGTTGAAAACCTTTTGAAGTCTACTTTCAGATGGATCTAGCACCATCTCTGAATTCCTTTTGTGCACGTCGGAATCATTAAAACAATCCAATGCTGACTTAGCCTGATAGGACCAAATTTTAATGCTCATAGATTTCGCATCAAGAGTTCATTTGGAACGTGTGAGTATAGCATGGAAAGCTTATCTCGCCCTCTTTCCAACGGATCTGTCCCCATCAAAAAAAAATTTCTATGCACATCGAAATCATCAAAACAATCTTTCGGTATTAGAAATAGAGATAGAATCAGATCTGATTTGATTACTTTCCATGTGTTGAAAACTTTTCATAAGCAAGGGCCTGCATGCTCCTATAAATAGAGGCTCAATTGGCCATGTAACTCAGACCATCTTTGAGAATAAATCTTCTATTGTTCGTGCTTGAGTTTCGTGAGAAATTAGAGAGTTTCTTTAATCAAGATCGTTCAGCCTTTCCGCTGGAAATTGGGTGCACGATAGATCTTCGCTTGGTGGTCGGCGAAATTGACGTGAGTGTGTTTTGGTGGATTAAATAGTGTTCATCCCTTACGATTCATCAAGACTTCTGTGAGTATCCATCCTACGTCGAGAAGATCGGGCAACTCCGTATCATTTCAATTTTAATTTTGCTATTGAGTTGAACATAGTTGCTGATTTCCATAAGTTGCAAAAAGGGACAACTATCGACTAGGTGGTTAATCTACTCGATGATGAAACCTTAGCGAGTGAAATTGAGTTATGATTGAACATTGTAAAAATCTTGTTGTGATTTACTGTAGCGTGGGGATGATCACATCATGTGGGTATAGTTGTGCAACCTCTATAGAGTGTGAAACTATTCGAATAGCCATGTCCCCTGTTATGGACAATGCTCGGTGATTTCACATAAGGGGTAGATATTTCTTATAAACTTGGATGGGAGAGCTGTGAAAAGTGAATGGTTAGTTCACTAGTGATTTATTAACTGAATAGGTAGTTCACTTATGGTCTATTCATTTCCTTTGGTTATTTATTATTATTTTCTTTAAAGTTTGCTTTCAATCTATTTATCGTATTTATTTTAAATTATTGCTTTCTGCAAAATAACCTTTTAGCCATCCATTGGTAAGACTTTCATATTATATTACATCTTTGTTACAAATGACTTTCTGAGTAGCAATGTGCTCACAGTTTTATACTTACTGTTGCTCAGTTGAAGAGAAGGAACCATATCAGCAGGAGGTACCTGAAGAAGGATACTTCAACGATTTTGCGGATTAGGACTTCGCTTTTCAGTTAATTGCCTGTGGGTATGTCAAATGGCTACTATGCCTATTTCTATTTTTCACTGCTAGTTTCTTGAAATCTTTAGGCTGTAATTGTAAGTTTGGCCATAAGGTTGTATTCTAATAATTATTAATATCTAAATCTTTTTCTTTGTTAATTGTGCATATGATTGATATTTTATCTATATTTATACTGTGTGCACTAGTATGATTCTGGACTAGTGCGGTATACACAGAGAGTCCAGATTTGTATATTCGAGTCTCGACATATTCTTCCTCCATCGCAAATACATGTCGTTATGGTAATTGACATGGTCCCCAAAACACAACTTTAACCACTAATTTCTATTATAATATAGTTAGAACAACCATAAATCATAATATTATAAAAATACTTTTTGAGACAAATCTATACATATGCTTTTCATGTATCAAATTTAAATAGTTTACAATATATTGATAGTCAAAGTTTTAAAAGTCCCAAAACTACATGTATTTGTGATTGAAGGGAGTAATGCACGAAGAAAACACTTTAGTGGATTATATAGTCTAAATGTTTCGAATTTTGGGACTTTTTTGAAATACACACACCAAAATGGGTGCAAAGGCACCCATGCGCACAAAATCACTGTCCTAGTCTAGAACACCGCATATTTCTCATGGAATTTTCACAACAACAGGCCAGCTTAACATTTATGTTTTGATACATCTAATTTTACATTCTGGGATTATACCTTTTTGGACATATAAGAAGTAGAAGCTAAGTGGAATTTTCACAGCAACATGTAGGCTTAACAATTATATTTTGGTATATCTAATATTTATATTATGGAACAATGCACTTTTGGACATATAAAGAAGTAGAAGCTAAGATGGAATAGTTCAAACAATGGAATTATCAGTGAACAAGTCCATTTGTCTCGCTGAATTATTGCAAAAATCAATCCTTAGTTATAAAACCAGATTTTGACATCCCTCAACTATCAAAATCGAGTAACTTAACCTCTTAAAGCTGTTCAACCCCAGTTTTCACCTAACGTGGTAGTAGTTTTGACTCGTGTACATGTTTTGCTGACGTAGCATCCCTCGTGGTGTTAACTCAACAAAGCTCAATTAGCACAAAAATAAAAATCACCTGGGCCCACATGTCATACCCTAAACCCATCTTGTTCTCTTCTCTCTCTTCCAATCATCCCTGCCACCATCTCCTCTTCTTCACACCGCTCTCCTAGATCCACTGTCTCCCATCGCAGTTGCTGCTCCATAGGACCAGCACCTCACCTTCTCTCACTGACATGCCATCAAATCCAGTCCACCGTCGCCATCATACACCACCAACATACTCTGCATGCACGAGCCATCCGCTTCCTCATCGCCCGTTCCGCGACAACAAGGAATCCCGCGCGATCTTCCTCAACAACCAGTTTCACTCACTTGTTCAAGGGGATCTATCCATCACCGACTACAGCCAGCAGATGAAGGTCCTCGCCGACGAGCTACGCGCCATCGGCTACCCCATCAATGACACACAGCTCGTCCTCAACCTGCTGCGTGGCATCAACCCGCGCTTCTCCACCACCGCCGACGACATCGCTAACTCCGTACCGTTCCCTTCCTTCGTCAGGGCGTGGTCCATGCTCGCTCTCAAGGAGACTCGCCTTAGCAACGAGGCCAAGATCGCCACCACCACGGCCCTGTTCGCCTCCGACAGCTCCTCCGGCTACGCATCATCGACTACTACTCAGACCGCTCCAGCTCGTGATGGACGTCTCGGTGGCCACAACCGCCGTGGCAGGCAGGGCGGGTCCAGCCGTGGCGCCAGTGCCAGCTTTCAGGGTAGCCGCGTACCCCCATCTCCACCGACCAGTCCCTGGTTCTGCTTCAACCCGTGGACTGCCCCTACCGGCGGTCAGTGGCGCTCCTCGCCTGCTCCCGGCCTCCTCGGTGCTCCACCTCAGGCTCGTACTGCCTTCACGCCGTCCCAACCTTCCACCCCGCAGACCTGGGATTAGCAGGGTCTGATTACTACGCTAAATCAACTGGCTATCCAAGGACATGGTGGCTGGGTCATGGACAGCGGCGCCACTTCCCACATGACGACAGACGACGGTACACTCCTCTCTTCCCACCCTCCACCTCATTCGGTCGTCACTGTTGGCAACGGTTCCCATCTCCCTGTCGTTTCTCGTGGTCACACTTTTCTTCACACACCAACACCCGTTTTCTCCTTCCCAACACTCTTGTTGTCCCTAACCTAGTCCACAACCTTCTTTCTGTTAGACAATTCACTCGTGATAACCATTGCTCTATTGAGTTTGACGCCTTTGGTTTTTCTATTAAGGATCCCCGGACACAGCGTGTGATGCTTTGCTACGATAGTGCAGGCGACCTCTACACCATACCTCCAGTCACCACCTCAGCTCCACCTAGCACCCACATCGCCGTCTCCCAGTTATGGCATCAGCGTCTTGGTCATCCCGGCATCGCCAGCCTTGACACCCTCCATAAAAACTCGCTCATCTCATGTAATAAAGTAGACTGCTCTTTTTGCCAGTCCTGTCAACTTGGCAAACATACGCGTCTCCCTTTTGTTTGCCATGACGGATCTCGGTGACCTGCACTTCTTCCTCGGCATCTCCGTCGCACGCTCCTCCAACGGCCTCTTCCTGTCTCAGCGACAGTATGTTGTTGATCTTCTGCGACGTGCTGGTATGGCTGAGTGTCACCCTACGGCCACACCAGTGGACACTCACGCAAAGCTATCCGGCCACGACGGAGCTCCCGTGACTGATCCGTCCGAGTATCGCAGCCTTGCGGGGGCTCTGCAGTACCTGACACGTCTTGACTTGGCGTACCCCGTCCAGCAAGTATGCCTTTTCATGCATGATCCGCGGGAGCCCCATCTCGCGTTGATCAAACGCATCCTGCGGTACGTCAAGGGTACGCTCAACGCCGGTCTTCACATCGGTCTCTCCCCAACGACATCCATCACCGCCTACTCTGACGCCGACTAGGCTGGCTGCCCCGACTCGCGACGCTCCACCTTCGGTTACTGCATTTATCTCGGGGATAATATTGTCTCTTGGTCCTCCAAGCATCAGACAACCGTGTCTCGATCAAGTGCAGAAGCCGAGTACCGTGCTGTTACCCATGCTGTAGCTGAGTGTTGCTGGATGCAACAACTTCTCCAAGAACTTCACGCCCCAGTTGCTTCAGCGATCGTTGCCTACTGCGACAATGTAAGTGCCATCTACATGTCAGCTAATCCCGTCGAGCATCGGCATACGAAGCACATCGAGATTGACATTCACTTCGTCCGTGAGAAGGTTTCACTTGGTGAGGTTCGTGTTCTGCACGTATCATCCTCCCATCAGTTTGCGAACATCATGACAAAAGGTCTCCCGACGTAGCTGATTCAGGATTTTCGATCCAGTCTTTGCTCCGGACTACCGCTACGACTGCGGGCGGGTATTAGAATAATTAGATATTCCATATATGCACTTACCATGTATGCGCCTTCCATGTATATTCTTTCCATATATGCGTTTACTATGTATGCGTCTTCTATATATATGCTTTCCTTATATGCCTACTCTAGACCAATATATATACAAGCCACCCAGCCCTTTAGCTGTGTGGTGTTTGCCCCTAATCTCTCTACTATTCTACAGTTAGTACTTCATCCTACCCAAGTTTTCTGAAATATTATTGCACTCTTTATAGATATTAAGTTACAATTATCAAATACTATGTCTTGGTTGTGTGCCATTGTGTATTTTGATTTTTGACTCTAAACCCTGGCAATTATTCTTCAGTTAATTAATTATTAGTATGTAACTACAAAATTTGCTGCTATTTTGGTCATATGGGTGCTTAATAGTTTTCTAGAATAAAATTCATTGGTAGCTTCATCAACACAGTGTGTCCTTGCACAATTTTTTTATTGCATAACAGTTGTCACTTCTACACTTCGTACTAGTTTTCTGTGCTTTTGTATATGTGAATTCTATTTCTTTCGCACCATCCACAATTCTCATGTGTATACTCCTTGAAATACCAAAATCAGGGTCGTTTAGCTTAAGGTGATTACTAGGTTGCACTCCATATTTTGCTGATTATAAAAGGAAAGTATCTCTGATGCAGTGGAGAAGGAAAGCTTGAAAAGCAGTTCCGCATGAGCTGTGTGGGCTGTGGCCTTTTTGTTTGTTACCGATCAGAAGAGGATTTGGAGCTTGCTCCTTTTATATATGTTGTTGATGGAGCACTGATTTCAGTCACGGGAGTTCAGTCACGGCTGAGACAAATCCACATGTATTACCACATGCCACTTGAACTTTCTTTGATCATTTCAATCTGTTTTTCTATTGTTTTAAGCTAAAAGACCATAAAAACTGCAGGATGCTCCTGTACCCCCTTGCATCACACAACTGGAAGGTGGACTTGTCCAAGTAGCCATTGAAGTGGAAGATCGGGCACAGCGTTCCGCAATAACAAGTATATGTTAATCTTGTTGTAATAAATTCGTTATGTAAACCGTGACGTCCTCTTTATGATGACTAATGCAAGTAAGCACTGACAGTTTCCTGTAGAACATAGTAGATTGGACAATACTAAGATAAATCATTATTGTTTGAGTTCATTCGCCAAAACAAATGTGGTGACAGAATTGTATATACTTTCAGGAGTAAATGCTGATGATGTTCGAGTAACAGTGGCTGCCCCGGCTGCTCGAGGGGAGCTATCAACGAGTTGCTAGAATTTATGGGCAAGGTGATTTTCTTTAATCTTAATCCTTTAATATTGGAGCTATTTAAAGTGTATAATATTTATTTACTTTGATCCTGGCAAAACAGCAATATTTTGGGTATAATCTTTTTCATACTGACAATTTATGAAATCACGTGCTTGGCTTAAGATTGAGTCAGATGACCCTTCAAAGAGGATGGAATAATAAATTGAAGTTTCTGATTGTGAGTTCTCATCTCTTATGGCTCATTTCGGGGAACATAGTAGTGCTATAGGAATTGAGCTCGTTTAAGATTGGTTTCCAATGTACTGAACTTTCTGTTAGTAGTTAATTGACTCAATTCTTTGGATTTAATTGATTACTTTGTTCCCTGCAATTCTTCTCATGTATTGATTATTCTCTTCTACAAAATACTTTGACCTTATTTAGGTTGAGGATTTGTCTGCACGGCAAGTCTATGGGAAACTCCTGGAAGCTGTTCAACCTTAGAACAGCTACTTCAATTTGCAGCAGCTCCTACTTCATGCATCGTGATATTCTTCTTTGAAGGAAAAGGACTGAAGAGTCCCTACTGCATTGGCTGAACAAACTCGTATGAGGTCAAAAGAACAGAAGCTGCTGAAAATAGTTGAAACACTGCTTAATAGAGCTAGCTCAAACCTCAGAACAATCAGCCAATCTGTGCTGAAGCTATTCATCGTTTCTGTCGTAATCGTGAGGTGTCAACAACTGAACATTACTGAGATATCCATTGAAGCGAAGCTGTGTGTACCCTTCTGAATTGTGATACAAAATGTTGTACATCTTTACAAGAAAGCTTCAACATATTTTGTTATTAAGTCTTAAGCGTATGGATGATTTCTCAGGGTTAGTGTTCAATGTGAATGATTTTATGGGGGTGTCTTTTTCGGCTGCGGCTTATAACTTTTAATTCTAGTGTGAGCGCTCGTGTGAACGAACTAAAAGTTGATAAACCGTTTCTAAAAGGCTATTTTGATAAGCCGTTTTAAATTGGCGGTGGAGAAATTGTTTCGTTTATTTATTTGAGGAAAGTCAAGTTATAAGTTAAAAAGAATAGGGTCTGTAGATATCTCATGTTTGTTATGTACTTATTGGTGTTTGGAACACTGTAATTGTTTGGAACACTATAATTTTGCAGGAAATTCACATGAAATGAGAATTGGAGAACTACAAGAGCATGTATGGAACATAGAAATTTCTCATAAATTTCACATAAAGCACTTTAATTTCCACGTGAATAGGCAAAATTTCATTCCAAAACGTGGCCTAAATGGCATGGCTACGTAGACCATGATTTCAGTATGTTTTGTTGTCTGTTCCCCTAGATGTCTAGAATGGGATATCTCTTCAAGTAAAAAAAAGAATCATGGGCATATCACATTAGGTGTGGAAAATATTGCAATGCGCTCGTTACAATTTTGTGAGCTCCAGTGTGGCAACATATTGATATGGATCAACCAGTGGGAAACATCAATTGATACACGAATTGCCTGATATTTCACGATACCACTCACAAAACCTTGCAAACCAATCCGATATGATCGAATTGTAAGATGAAAACTCTCGACATGATCAGAGAGTAATGTATTTTCAACTTGCACTGATGCGGATATGCACGTGTCTTGTACTTTTCCGTTGAATATCTTATTCAACTGGAAAGAATTATTGAGCCACATGAAATATAGCCAGGTGAACTCATTTCAAACTATACTTAATATTGTCGTTCATAAAGATGAAATACTACATCATGTTATTACTTGGTGTATTCTTAGGTTTGTCAATGACAAAACAATAGAGATGCAAAAGGAAGCGGATAACCACATTATGTGCCAAAGACATGAAGGAACAAAGCCCACGCGGATGGAGCCAGCAAGAACGAAGCACATGTGGCTGGTCGGAGCCCATGTGGAAGGGAGAAAGAAAGCCCATATGGCGGGAGAGTATAAGGACGGAGCCCAAGAACTTAGAGCACAAGTTTTAGACACTATTTTGAAGCCCAACTCAGACTTCCCACGTGCTCAATCCAAATCCAACTCGGATTCAACTCAGAATTCAATTCGGACTCGGTTCGGGACAGCCTGTCAGGCAGTTACTAAAAAGGTCATAACTTTCACAAACGGAGTCCAATTCAGGCGTTCTTGGACTTGTTGGAAAGATATTTTCAAGGGCTACGCAATGGATCCAGCCCCAGCATCAAATTCAACATGGATCAAAAGTTATGACCGAAACAATATGACGGCTGTAAAATCTAGTTTCCTTTTTTAAGAGTTCGTATCTAAAACCATATAGGGTTGAGTTGTAGTAGGTTTGGAGGACTCTATGCACGTCCCAAGAGGCTATATAAGCCCTGTATTGGCACCCTTAGAGGGGACCAAGTTTTATGCATCAGATTGAAACATAGCTATTGCTTGTTCTTTCAACACCAGAGTTCATGCGAGGACTTTGAGAGAGAATTAGGCGATCCATTGTTCGTTCTGCAACTCAAGGTCAAG
Organism: Melocanna baccifera; assembly: GCA_036346265.1. Classification (NCBI taxonomy): domain Eukaryota; kingdom Viridiplantae; phylum Streptophyta; class Magnoliopsida; order Poales; family Poaceae; genus Melocanna; species Melocanna baccifera. The sequence goes on along the minus strand of CM070696.1, from coordinate 6,218,313 downwards.
CCGTCGTTCCATTGGGAATTGGGGACTTGGCGTTCGTCGCTTGTGGTCGCGCGACGACAACTATCCGGTGTGCTTTGGGCGTTTTTCGAAGAGTTGAGGGTTCGTGCATGGGCACGAGTGTTCAGCTAGCGACATCGTCTACTTCACATCAACTATCCACGGTTCCTCACTGAGAAGATCGGGACCCATCCCCGTATCATATGGTATCAGATTCTAGGTTTACTCGGTGAGAACTTCTTTACCCGTAGTTAGATTCGTTTTTCTGTCCTATCTTCCATTAAACCGAAAATTGCAATACCAAAAACCGTAGTTTAATCTGTTTAGTTCTTGTGCGTTTTGTTAAGTTTTCGTCCATTAGAGTTTTGTTTTCGTGCTGATCCGTGTGTTTCCTTCGCGTAGCTTGATCTTTGTGTCCACATAAAACCTACAAAATTGTTGATTGAATTCCTCAATTAGCAACAAAAAAGAGTAAATTGCATTTACTTTTGAATCCTAAATTCCTTGCTGTCCACATTGCTCTCAAGAGATCCATCCAAATTCTCTTTGGGGGAGAGTTTGAGATAGTATTCACTTCCTTCAAAATCGAAAGTTTGCTGCGGTTTGGCTTGAAAGAAACAAATCACTACTTGTGCCAAACCCTAGCTGACCGAAAAAAAAGAATTGCTACAGTTGAGCTTCACTTATATCTTTTCATCAATTGAGACTAGCTTTTGATATTGCTGTTAGGGCTGTTCTTGAGTATTATTTACACTTGCTGAATTCTTGAATTTGTGCAAAGGGAAGAAAACAGTAGTTTGCCAAAAAAAAAAAAGAAAAGAAAAGAAAACAAAAGAAGAAAGGCTGAAAGTTTCCTGCGACTTGATCAAGAAACAGTGAAAATAGAAAGTGTTGGCCAAAACTCTGTGAAAAAAACCCTAGTTCATATTTTCAGCTTGTGCACTTATTCTCATAGAGCAATCTTGTGCCCTTACATTCATAACTATTGCAATTGGCTAGCGTCTCTCCTTGTACTTAGTGCAAAACGAGCTAGTTATTCATCTCAATTTCAGATTGCCTCTTTCTAGCTCATTTCCTTTGTTTGCATTAAGTCCCATTTATCATTGCGTGTGCGTTCATACTTTTCGCTTTAACCAATTGGATCAGCACATAGGCAAATACTCTAGCTTGGATCATTACTTAGCTTTACAATACCTTGAATATCAGATTGCATAGGTTATCCACATACCTGTCCAAGCTCCACCTACACCTGTTTGTGTACTCCCTTGCTCTTGGTTACGCTCATACATTACCGGGTTGAGGTCGTTCGCTATCACAGGTGTCGATTCGCTGTCCTTGATTCACTTTGGAACGGTAAGCTTGCCTTGTTTTCAGGACAGTTAGTTGTAGACATAGAGAGAGCTTTTGTTTTACTAACCCAGATATAACTACGTTTCTTGGTTGTGAGTTGTTTCCATGTCAGGTCACGAGGAGGATCCACCTAATCCGGACGCCCCGGTTACATGGATCGAGTACACTCGGTTGCGCGAGATGCTCCAAAAACAACTTCATGATGGTAACACTAGCGTGCGCAATGAGCTCAGGAAAGTTCACACAGGACTGAACCACCTCGGGAAGGAGGTTCAACAATTGCATACGACCATGAATAATAACTTTTTGGAGCTGCGTGCCATGTTCGCACACCACATTCTACGTGGGGGGGCGCCTGCTAATGACACAAGTGTGCACGGTACTCCAAAACTACATATAGCTACCGAGATACACCACAACCCATATGAGGAAGAGAGCCACATAGCCAAATTGAGTGAGAGTGATAAAAAGAGTGAATTGTGTGATTCCACCATATGTGAGGTTGAGAGCATCCAAATTGAGAGTATTAGAGGGACACCAAAAGAAAAGCGAGAAGAAGAAGAAGATAGACAAAGGGAGGATGAATATGAAACTAACATATTACTATCTACGTCTAGTGTTGTTTCTCATATTGTGCAGGTTGACATTAAAGATGACGAATTGAACATTCAACAACCGACACCTTTGGAGGCAAATGAGGAGGAGATAACCACAGGACGGGATGAAGTACCTGCTATCCCATGGGTGCATCCTGACAATTTTAAACCCCCAGCACCTACATCATCTGAGGAGGACGATAAAGGTAACAATAGTGGTGCCAAATTTAATTATGCAAAGGTGAGTAATTGTGAGAACTCATATGATCAACCGAACACTCCATGTTCCGAAATTTCAATGCTTAATTTACATAATGTGGAATTGATTACTTACAAAGAAGTTCTTACTAGAATATCTCCTAATGATTCTTTATGCTATATCATGTTTAACACTCCTAAAGAGCTATCTAGTGTGATTAATAAGGTTGCTGAAATTTCATGTTCAAAATCACTAGTTAGTACCCATGCCTACACGTATAAGTTCAATTTGATTGGAGATTATGGTGTAGATGACAAATTTTATGTTCATAGAATTTGCATTACATGTGATAAGCTTACTGACTTGAAATTACAAATTGTGGATAAACAATCTTTTGCGCCATGTTATGATCATGATGAGATACATTTAAACAAAAGTACGTACTGTTTAGAAAGATTTCACAAATCTAGTTGTTCGATTCTTGGTGTACAATCATGTAAAAATAATCAGAGTAGCGCAGCTGAAGCATGGAAAGCACTCCACATTTTCTTTCCCATGTTAGCACATTTAAATCTGATTTTACCCATTAAGGATCTGTCCATGTGTTTAGAAAAGTCGAGGACGACTTTATTTTATGGGAGGGAGAATGATGTGAAAAACAATATTGCAATGCATACATCTTTTAGTCGCTGCTATATTCATCGGTTTGGGCACAATAGTGAGAATACCACAACAATTGACTCTTACATATACCAGGCATATGTGTTATTCTTTTCGTTTACTACACCTTCAAAATTTTATGATGAGATAAGCCGAAGAAATATTGATGACGAATATATATACCATGCATACACGTTGTATCCTTTGTTTAGCACAATTTCAGGCTATCAAAAGCCGAGGACGGCTTTTCTTGAAGAAGGGGAGGATGATGCGGATATGCACGTGTCTTGTACTTTTCCGTTGAATATCTTATTCAACTGGAAAGAATTATTGAGCCACATGAAATATAGCCAGGTGAACTCATTTCAAACTATACTTAATATTGTCGTTCATAAAGATGAAATACTACATCATGTTATTACTTGGTGTATTCTTAGGTTTGTCAATGACAAAACAATAGAGATGCAAAAGGAAGCGGATAACCACATTATGTGCCAAAGACATGAAGGAACAAAGCCCACGCGGATGGAGCCAGCAAGAACGAAGCACATGTGGCTGGTCGGAGCCCATGTGGAAGGGAGAAAGAAAGCCCATATGGCGGGAGAGTATAAGGACGGAGCCCAAGAACTTAGAGCACAAGTTTTAGACACTATTTTGAAGCCCAACTCAGACTTCCCACGTGCTCAATCCAAATCCAACTCGGATTCAACTCAGAATTCAATTCGGACTCGGTTCGGGACAGCCTGTCAGGCAGTTACTAAAAGGTCATAACTTTCACAAACGGAGTCCAATTCAGGCGTTCTTGGACTTGTTGGAAAGATATTTTCAAGGGCTACGCAATGGATCCGGCCCCAGCATCAAATTCGACATGGATCAAAAGTTATGACCGAAACAATATGACGGCTGTAAAATCTAGTTTCCTTTTTTAAGAGTTCGTATCTAAAACCATATAGGGTTGAGTTGTAGTAGGTTTGGAGGACTCTATGCACGTCCCAAGAGGCTATATAAGCCCTGTATTGGCACCCTTAGAGGGGGACCAAGTTTTATGCATCAGATTGAAACATAGCTATTGCTTGTTCTTTCAACACCAGAGTTCATGCGAGGACTTTGAGAGAGAATTAGGCGATCCATTGTTCGTTCTGCAACTCAAGGTCAAGCCGTCGTTCCATTGGGAATTGGGGACTTGGCGTTCGTCGCTTGTGGTCGCGCGACGACAACTATCCGGTGTGCTTTGGGCGTTTTCCGAAGAGTTGAGGGTTCGTGCATGGGCACGAGTGTTCAGCTAGCGACATCGTCTACTTCACATCAACTATCCACGGTTCCTCACTGAGAAGATCGGGACCCATCCCGTATCATATGGTATCGATTCTAGGTTTACTCGGTGAGAACTTCTTTACCCGTAGTTAGATTCGTTTTTCTGTCCTATCTTCCATTAAACCGAAAATTGCAATACCAAAAACCGTAGTTTAATCTGTTTAGTTCTTGTGCGTTTTGTTAAGTTTTCGTCCATTAGAGTTTTGTTTTCGTGCTGATCCGTGTGTTTCCTTCGCGTAGCTTGATCTTTGTGTCCACATAAAACCTACAAAATTGTTGATTGAATTCCTCAATTAGCAACAAAAAAGAGTAAATTGCATTTACTTTTGAATCCTAAATTCCTTGCTGTCCACATTGCTCTCAAGAGATCCATCCAAATTCTCTTTGGGGGAGAGTTTGAGATAGTATTCACTTCCTTCAAAATCGAAAGTTTGCTGCGGTTTGGCTTGAAAGAAACAAATCACTACTTGTGCCAAACCCTAGCTGACCGAAAAAAAAAAATTGCTACAGTTGAGCTTCACTTATATCTTTTCATCAATTGAGACTAGCTTTTGATATTGCTGTTAGGGCTGTTCTTGAGTATTATTTACACTTGCTGAATTCTTGAATTTGTGCAAAGGGAAGAAAACAGTAGTTTGCCAAAAAAAAAAAAAAAAAAAAAACAAAAGAAGAAAGGCTGAAAGTTTCCTGCGACTTGATCAAGAAACAGTGAAAATAGAAAGTGTTGGGCAAAACTCGTGAAAAAAACCCTAGTTCATATTTTCAGCTTGTGCACTTATTCTCATAGAGCAATCTTGTGCCCTTACATTCATAACTATTGCAATTGGCTAGCGTCTCTCCTTGTACTTAGTGCAAAACGAGCTAGTTATTCATCTCAATTTCAGATTGCCTCTTTCTAGCTCATTTCCTTTGTTTGCATTAAGTCCCATTTATCATTGCGTGTGCGTTCATACTTTTCGCTTTAACCAATTGGATCAGCACATAGGCAAATACTCTAGCTTGGATCATTACTTAGCTTTACAATACCTTGAATATCAGATTGCATAGGTTATCCACATACCTGTCCAAGCTCCACCTACACCTGTTTGTGTACTCCCTTGCTCTTGGTTACGCTCATACATTACCGGGTTGAGGTCGTTCGCTATCACAGGTGTCGATTCGCTGTCCTTGATTCACTTTGGAACGGTAAGCTTGCCTTGTTTTCAGGATAGTTAGTTGTAGACATAGAGAGAGCTTTTGTTTTACTAACCCAGATATAACTACGTTTCTTGGTTGTGAGTTGTTTCCATGTCAGGTCACGAGGAGGATCCACCTAATCCGGACGCCCCGGTTACATGGATCGAGTACACTCGGTTGCGCGAGATGCTCCAAAAACAACTTCATGATGGTAACACTAGCGTGCGCAATGAGCTCAGGAAAGTTCACACAGGACTGAACCACCTCGGGAAGGAGGTTCAACAATTGCATACGACCATGAATAATAACTTTTTGGAGCTGCGTGCCATGTTCGCACACCACATTCTACGTGGGGGGGCGCCTGCTAATGACACAAGTGTGCACGGTACTCCAAAACTACATATAGCTACCGAGATACACCACAACCCATATGAGGAAGAGAGCCACATAGCCAAATTGAGTGAGAGTGATAAAAAGAGTGAATTGTGTGATTCCACCATATGTGAGGTTGAGAGCATCCAAATTGAGAGTGTTAGAGGGACACCAAAAGAAAAGCGAGAAGAAGAAGAAGATAGACAAAGGGAGGATGAATATGAAACTAACATATTACTATCTACGTCTAGTGTTGTTTCTCATATTGTGCAGGTTGACATTAAAGATGACGAATTGAACATTCAACAACCGACACCTTTGGAGGCAAATGAGGAGGAGATAACCACAGGACAGGATGAAGTACCTGCTATCCCATGGGTGCATGGACGATAAAGGTAACAATAGTGGTGCCAAATTTAATTATGCAAAGGTGAGTAATTGTGAGAACTCATATGATCAACCGAACACTCCATGTTCCGAAATTTCAATGCTTAATTTACATAATGTGGAATTGATTACTTACAAAGAAGTTCTTACTAGAATATCTCCTAATGATTCTTTATGCTATATCATGTTTAACACTCCTAAAGAGCTATCTAGTGTGATTAATACGGTTGCTGAAATTTCATGTTCAAAATCACTAGTTAGTACCCATGCCTACACGTATAAGTTCAATTTGATTGGAGATTATGGTGTAGATGACAAATTTTATGTTCATAGAATTTGCATTACATGTGATAAGCTTATCGACTTGAAATTACAAATTGTGGATAAACAATCTTTTGCGCCATGTTATGATCATGATGAGATACATTTAAACAAAAGTACGTACTGTTTAGAAAGATTTCACAAATCTAGTTGTTCGATTCTTGGTGTACAATCATGTAAAAATAATCAGAGTAGCGCAGCTGAAGCATGGAAAGCACTCCACATTTTCTTTCCCATGTTAGCACATTTAAATCTGATTTTACCCATTAAGGATCTGTCCATGTGTTTAGAAAAGTCGAGGACGACTTTATTTTATGGGAGGGAGAATGATGTGAAAAACAATATTGCAATGCATACATCTTTTAGTCGCTGCTATATTCATCGGTTTGGGCACAATAGTGAGAATACCACAACAATTGACTCTTACATATACCAGGCATATGTGTTATTCTTTTCGTTTACTACACCTTCAAAATTTTATGATGAGATAAGCCGAAGAAATATTGATGACGAATATATATACCATGCATACACGTTGTATCCTTTGTTTAGCACAATTTCAGGCTATCAAAAGCCGAGGACGGCTTTTCTTGAAGAAGGGGAGGATGATGCGGATATGCACGTGTCTTGTACTTTTCCGTTGAATATCTTATTCAACTGGAAAGAATTATTGAGCCACATGAAATATAGCCAGGTGAACTCATTTCAAACTATACTTAATATTGTCGTTCATAAAGATGAAATACTACATCATGTTATTACTTGGTGTATTCTTAGGTTTGTCAATGACAAAACAATAGAGATGCAAAAGGAAGCGGATAACCACATTATGTGCCAAAGACATGAAGGAACAAAGCCCACGCGGATGGAGCCAAGAAGAACGGCACATGTGGCTGGTCGGAGCCCATGTGGAAGGGAGAAAGAAAGCCCATATGGCGGGAGAGTATAAGGACGGAGCCCAAGAACTTAGAGCACAAGTTTTAGACACTATTTTGAAGCCCAACTCAGACTTCCCACGTGCTCAATCCAAATCCAACTCGGATTCAACTCAGAATTCAATTCGGACTCGGTTCGGGACAGCCTGTCAGGCAGTTACTAAAAAGGTCATAACTTTCACAAACGGAGTCCAATTCAGGCGTTCTTGGACTTGTTGGAAAGATATTTTCAAGGGCTACGCAATGGATCCGGCCCCAGCATCAAATTCGACATGGATCAAAAGTTATGACCGAAACAATATGACGGCTGTAAAATCTAGTTTCCTTTTTTAAGAGTTCGTATCTAAAACCATATAGGGTTGAGTTGTAGTAGGTTTGGAGGACTCTATGCACGTCCCAAGAGGCTATATAAGCCCTGTATTGGCACCCTTAGAGGGGGACCAAGTTTTATGCATCAGATTGAAACATAGCTATTGCTTGTTCTTTCAACACCAGAGTTCATGCGAGGACTTTGAGAGAGAATTAGGCGATCCATTGTTCGCTCGCAACTCAAGGTCAAGCCGCTGCTCCATTGGGAATTGGGGACTTGGCGTTCGTCGCTTGTGGTCGCGCGACGACAACTATCCGGTGTGCTTTGGGCGTTTTCCGAAGAGTTGAGGGTTCGTGCATGGGCACGAGTGTTCAGCTAGCGACATCGTCTACTTCACATCAACTATCCACGGTTCCTCACTGAGAAGATCGGGACCCATCCCCGTATCATGCACACTGAACTTCTCTTTCTCTCTTGCTGAATTTCACGAATTCCCCCCTCTCATGGCAATCTCTCATCTCTTCAACTCACAAACACCCAAACATGGTGCCAAGTGACTTTTCTGTTTTTATTCATAACTAAACATCATAATCTGTCTACGATACAATGGGGTTCACCTCTTGGCCTTATATTGGCACCCATGGCATAGCTAACTCATATCACGTACAAATCACACACACGCACAACATATCTAACTTGGAATCAAAGAGAAAACACATGGTTTGGATTCTATCCCTAGGAAAGGAAACAAACTTAAAAATTAAAATAGACTCATATTTATCCTAAATATTGATTCGAATTGGTATGGATTCAATCCATATGGAACTACTCAGAGAAATTGTGTTCCCCTTTGTTTCCAGCTTGAAGTGTGTTCCTGGCTTGAAGTGGGTTACTGGTTCCTTCTTGGGCTCATGCTCCCTTCTCTCTTTGGCGCAATGCTTCCTGGCTCGTTCTTCTCTTTCTGGCTTAGCTTCACAAATATAACTCGGTCTCCTGGCTACAACCGACTTGGATTCACACAAAAAATGGATTGGCAATCCGAGCTTCCCTCTCTTTCTTCTCTTTCCTTGCTTGGGAAAATTTGCTTGCTTTTTCTTGCTTGACGTAGTCTCCACTTGGATCCTTCTTTCCTTTGTTCTTTCTTTCTACTCTTATCCAAATTGGCTTTCCTTCTTTCTATGGTTGGCCAGGTTTCCTTGCCTTTCTCTTGGTCGAGCTCTTTCCCACTTGGTCACATTATTTGCTAGCTCCTCTTTCCTTCTAAACTGATTGCTTTCCTTTGCTCGGTCCACGTGTGCACAGCTGGCTCAGTTTTGGCCAAAGCCTAAAGTCCCACTTGGTTTCCTGGCTTCAAATTCTTTATGTCCTAGCTTGGACTCCTCCCACACGCACTCCCACGCATCTACTTCTATGCATGTTCACATGTCTTCCACGCATGCAGCACGTGCTCATGCACTTGCCCATACGCTCGTGATGTAACCACCTTATGTGGCCAAACACTTGCGGCCCTTAGCTTTGTATGCAGCAGCCCATGTGCTAGATTTTCACACCCTAGGGTTTCTCCCTCTGTAAGTTCAATCCCCATTAAGTTAGTTTTGGTGATAATGACAAATACAATTGTGAGACTAATATGCTTATTAGTTATGATATTTCATAGCCTCATTTGGATGTAATGAATGATAAATGTAATTATAAGACTAACATGATTGAATGATTATGATATAGTTTAGTCTTATTTGGATAAAAAAGTAAAATCATAGAAGTATACATTCGACACTCACATTCATTTATATCCTAGTGCATTTCTCGGATCCAAAATATAAATTAAACTCTACCAAAAGTTTAAGATGAATATGTGCATATGTTTTTTACTATACATTCTTATATGCACACATTTAGGAGTTCAATCTATGCTTTCTGGTTTCATTAGTATTGATCAATGTTCATCTTTTCATATATTAAGAATCTTTACTTTGAAACGTATTATTTGATATATATATATATATATATATATATATATATATATATATATATATATATATATAGTTTGTGTAGTTCATATATACTTATAATCGGGTTGTCATTTAGTTCCTCCATTATGTGTTAATGATTGGATGGTTAATGACAACCGAATGAGTAAGCTTTGCTAACAATTAATCTCAAAAATAAACACACACATTCAAATGAGTTAAATGCTTAAGAAAGTTTATTCTAGAGTACACAATTATTGTGTACATAGTGATACTTGCAAATCATTTTATATCTCATTATTTATTGAGATTGTCATGAATTACCAGAAAGAGAAAATTATGAAATCTAATCCTTTCATTATGTGTTAATGATGAAGTTTTGGTAATTAATGGTAATTGATTTGTGGACTAACATTTTTCATAGCTGGATGAATAAGTTAGTTCTACAAGTGAGGATGACTTGGGATGACTTCATGTGTTGAAGATCATCAAGTCAAGATAATAGAAGATAACTTCATATGTTGAAGGCCATCAAGAAGAGAAGATGATCATGAGTTGATCATCGAGTGAAGATAAGATCTATCATGTGTTGATGGAGGTCAAGTAAAGGATGCATCATTGGTTGATGCACATCAAGACAAGGACCTAGACTTGACGTGATGATGTGTGTCGTTAAGCTTCAAGAAAATACACAAGATAAAGGTATGACTACCTAGGGCTAAAGATGTCTTTCTAGTCTTTTACCGGTCTTAGAATTTGGTTGGAAGACCGGATTACTAGTATAGGTTGATGTACTATTAAGAGGGGTCATGTCTAATAGCTTGAGTCTCATCATGTATTGATAGCTCAACCTCACTTGCTCTAACTCTCTATGACATGATGCTTATATTTGCAAATGTATTTTGTAAATAGTTGAAGCTCATGTATTAAATCCTTGTAACAAGGGACTATACATTACGAATGTGTTTTGTATGTATTTTAAGTCCATATTTCCTATTCCTGATGCGGATACGCATGTGTCTTGTACTTTTCAGTTAAATATATTATTCAACTGAAAAGAGCTATTGAGCCGTATCAAACATTGCCAGGTTTGTTGATGGCAAAGCAATGGAGACGCAAAAGGAAGAGGATAACCACATTAGGTGTCAAAGACATGAAGGAAGAAAGCCCATTCAGTGGGAGAGCAAAAGGGAGAAGCCCAAGGACTTAAACTACAAGTTTTGGATAAGATTTTCAAGCCCAATTCGTACCTCCCACAAGGCCAATTGGATTCAAACTCGGATTCAACTCAGAATTCAATTCGGATTCGGTTCGGGACAGCCTGATAGGCACTTACTAAAAAGGTCATAACTTTCACAAACGGAGTCCGATTTGGGTGTTCTTGTACTCCTTGGAAAGATATTTTCAACGGCTACGCAATGGATCTAGTCCCAACATCAAATTCGTCACAGATCAAAAGTTATGGCTGAAACAATGTGATGGCTGTAAAATCTAGTTTCCTTTTTGTGAGAGTTCGTATCTAAAACCATATAGGGTTGAGTTGTACTAGGTTTGTGGACTCTATGGACGTCCCAAGGTCCTATATAAGCCATGTATTGGCAGCCTAAGGGCTCAGACCACCTTTGAGAATAATCAATCTACTAAAGTTTGTTCGAGTTTATCATTGCTACTGAAATTCCGTGAGGGAATTAGGAGTGTTCTTCAATCAAGATCGTTCAGCCTTTCCGCTGGGAATTGGGTGCACGATAGATCTTCGCTTGGTGGTCGGCGAAATTGACGCGAGTGTGTTTTGACGGATTAAAGAGTGTTCGTCCCTTGCATTGGCACTGGAAGATCATTGCGATTCATCAAGACTCCCGCGAGTATCCATCCTACGTCGAGAAGATCGGGCGACCCCGTATCAATTCCTTATGGTATGAGGTTTATATTTGTAAATATATTTTGCAAATGGTTGAAACCCATACACAATGCTTGTAATATGCGACTTAGATTTGCGAATATGTTTTGCCTTGTAGTATGTGATGTGAATAACAATATTGCATTGCATACATCTTTCGATAGCTGTTACACTAATCGGATTGTGCAAAATAACAAGAATGACACAACAATTGATTCTTACATATACTATGCATATGTATTGTTCTTTTCATTTACTAAACCTTTCAGATGTTCATGATGTGCTAAGCAGAAGAAGTGTTGATGACAAATATATATACCATGCATACACATTGTATTCTTTATTTAGTACAATTTCAGGCTATCAAAAGTCGATGATAACTTTTCTTGAAGAAGGGGAGGATGATGCGGACACACATATGTCTTGCACTTTTTAGTTAAATATATTGTTCAACTGGAAAGAATTATTAAGCCGCATAAAATATGGCCAGATGAACTCATTCCAAACTAAATTTAATATTGTTATTCATAAGGATGAAATACTATCTCATATTATCATATTGTGCATTCTCAGACTTGTCAAATGGAAGATATTGAAACTGAGAGGGAGGAGATGGAGACCGAGGCCAAAGCAACGGAGAGCCACAAGGAAGTGGATAACAACATTAGGTGCCAAAAAACATGAAGGAATAAAGCTCATGCGGGTGGAGCCAATAAGAACAAAGCCCATGTGGCTGGATGGAGCACATAAAAGAAAGATCCATATGGATGGGAAAAGAAAGCACATGTAGTGGGAGAGCAAAAGGGGGAGCCCAAGAACTTAAAGTATAATTTTTGGACAAGATTTTTTTTGCCCAATTCGGACTTCCCACATGCTCAATCCAATTCAAACTCGGATTCAATTCAGAACTGAATTTGGATTTGGTTCGGGACAGTCTGATAGATAGTTACTAAAAAGGTCATAACTTTCACAAACGGAGTCCGATTCAGGTGTTCTTGTGTTTGTTGGAAAGCTTATTTCAATACCTACGCAATAGATCTAGCTCTACCTTCAAATTCATTACGAACCAAAAGTTATGACTAAAACAAGGTAACGGTAGTAAAATCTAGTTTCTTTTTTGTGAGAGTTTGAGTCTAAAACAATATAAGATTGTGTTGTAATTGGTTTAGCGACTATATGGACATCCCAAGTGGCTATATAAGCCTTGTATGCATAGCCTTTAGGGCTCAGGCCACATTTGAGAAAAATTAATCTACTAAAATTTATTCGAGTTTATTATTACTGCCGAAATTCCATAGAGATGTTCTTCAATCAAGATCATTTAGCATTTTCGCTGGGAATTGGGTACACGATAGATCTTCGATTGGTGGTCAGCGAAATTGACACGAGTGTGTTTTGGCGGATTAAAGAGTATTCGTCCCTTGCATTGGCATTGGAGGATCATTACGATTCATCAAGACTCCTGTGAGTATCCAATCCTACATTGAGAAGATCGGGTGACCCCATATCAAGACTCCTATAAGTATCCATCCTACGTTGGGAAGATCGGGTGACCCCATATCATCTTGGTATCAGAGCGCGATTTACTAGGATCTTATCCATTTACTTTTTAGTTCATTACTTCCTGTCCTATAATCCATATAGCCAAAAATTGCTTCATAAAAAAAATCCAAACGCTAGTTTCGCATCTGTTATTTTTGTGAGTTTTATTCAGTCTTGATCCATTAGAAATTTTATTTACGTGTTGATTATCATGTCTTTTACGTAACTTAATCTTTATTTTTTTTGAAATCCGCTAGTTGATCTTTTAATTAGCAATCAAAAACAAAGACTCAATTCACCATTTGAATTCTTGATCTAGCCATTCACGTAAGATTTTTGTGCATCTTGAAAAAAATATCATATCTGAACATATCTGGGTTTCCTTTTTCTTATTTGATTCAGCCACAAGAAACCCTAGACATCAAGAAGTTGTGTGCTGCAAAGAATCCTAATCGGACACGTTTGAACCGTCCGAAATTTGTTATGGTTTGAATTCCGAGCGTCTGTTGAGGTTTTCACTTAAATCCTTTAACCATTGAGACTAGTCTTTAATAATTGCTTTAGGGCTATTTTAGAATTATCTACACATTATTGAATAACTTTGGACTTACGTAGAATTAAGTCTAGTTCGGCCTTTGAGTAAAAAAAAAAAGAAGGTAGCCGATTGAAAAAAAAAGAGGAGACACGGCTTGAGCAAAAAAAAGAAAGAAAAGAAAAGAAAGCATTGGCCGAATTTGGGTAAGTTAATCTTAGTCCATAAATTCAAATTGTACATTTAATTTCTTTGAGCAATCCTGTGCCCTTAAATTCATATTATTGTAATTGGCTAGCGTCTCTCCTAGTACTTGATACAAAACGAGCTAATATTTTTCGATTGTTTCTTTTAGCTCATTCCTTTGTTTGTATTAAGTCAAATTGATCATTGCGTATGCGTTCATACACTTCACTTATATCTTTTGGATCAGCACATAGGCAAGAGTTTTCTAACTTGAATTACTACTTAATTTTACAACATCGTGAATTCAGATTGCGTAGGATAAACACTTTCATACCGAGCTCCACTAAATATCCTTACCATACAATTGTGAGTCACTTTTAAATCCACTTGATCATCACTTGCTATTTTATCTACCACCAAGTGTAAGTTTCTTTTAACCTCAATTCACTTCGGAAAGGTAAGAACTTTACTTGGTGAGAAAAAAGTAAGATAGAGTGAACTTCACATATCATATATATATATTGTGGTATTAGTATTTTCTTGTACCACTAATTATGTCAGGTGGAGAAGATAGTTATGGTGACGTTTCTAACATCAGGCAATGAGAAGTGCAATGAAAGAAGAATTTGTAAATGGCACAGCCACAATGGGGGGACAACTCAAGACGGATATGCAAGATATGCGCATTGAATTCAATCATCAAATGAAAGTGTTACGCTCGAACATCGTGAATGATATTGTGCGGTCATTTCATCCACAACAAGAAGAAGATAGCTATAATCCTTTCTATGGTAGTGAAGATCCAGAAGAGTATCTTGAGTGGGAATAGCGAATGGAGAAAATATTTAGATTTCAAAATCTTCTCAAAGACCAAGAGGTGATGTGTGCCACTAGAGAATTTGAAGAGTATGTTTATAGTTGGAGGCATCAATGATTTATAAACGAATTTATTAAATCTTGGTCAGATTTGAAGGCACTTATGAGGAAAGAATTTGTGTCATCCTATTATACGTAGGGATTGCTTCGCTATTTGGAGAGTATCACACAAGAGAGTAATACTGTTCAAGAATATTATTTTGAGCTACAAGATGCAATGCGTCGTACTGGTGTCACTAGTGTATTAAAAGAGAAGGCATACTTTAAAGTATGATTGAATTCTAAGATCGCCGCCACACTTCAAGATAGATATTTTGGTAGTGTACAAGATCTTGTAAATTATGCTATTCAAGAGAAGAAGAAACTTATGGAGAGACGTACACCACAGTTTTCCCCTGTCCATACTTCAATTCTACTACCTCTACTAGTGTGACATATAAGAAGATGACCGAGCATGGGACTTTTCCTTCGGTCAAGGAGATATATAATGATATTCCAAAGCTACACATAGCTTCTGAGATACACCACAACCCATGTGAAGATGAGAGTCACATAGCCAAATTGAGTGAGAGTAATAAAAAGAGTGAGTTGTGTGATTCCACCACATGTGAGGTTGAGAGCATCCAAATTGAGAGTGTGAGAGAGACTCCAAAAGAAAATAAAGAAGTAGAAGATAGATAAAGTGAGGATGAATCTGAAACTAACACATTATTATCTACTTCTAGTGTTATTTCTCATATTGTGCAGGTTGACATTAAAGATCAAGAATTGAACGTTCAATAATCAGCACCTTTGAAGGTAAATGAGGAGGTAACCACGGGAGAGGATGAAGTGCTTGCTGCCCCATGTGTATATCCTAATAATTTTAAACCCCCAGCGCCTACATCATCTGAGGAGAACGACAAAGATAATAATATTGGTGCTGAATTTAATTGTGAAAAGGTGAGTAATTGTGAGAATTTATGTGATCAACCGAAAATTACATGTTCTGAAATTGCTTTGCTCAATTTTGATGAGGTGACGGGGTCCCGATCTTCTGATAGGATGATAACTTCGATTTGGAGGAGAACGACTTTGACGATGCGGCTACTAACCGGTTACGACCAGAACGCCAAGCAATCACTAAGCCATACTCCGAGTTGTTATCAACCGTGCCAAAAACGCGGTTGACCTGACTACGAAGGTCTATTCGTGCATGCAACCGAAGAACACGCAACAATAAGATAACAGGCAATTTCAAATTGCAAATAAGATTAAAATACTCAATATGGTGGGATTTCGAATAAGGATCTTAACAGGTGGTCGTCTGACACAACTGAAGATATAAGTTGCAACGAAGGCAAACTAAACATAAACGAAATCTCCGAAAACTAGAGGGGTGCGGCCTCCTTAAATAGGGGAGTGGAAGCCACATAAAACTATGAAACAAATGGGTGATACTGTTTTTGTTCATATGAACAGTATTTTAGCCATGAATAGTGGGGATAGCACCTTCCTCTTAGGCCCATGCATTACAAGGCCCGAGTTGGCCCAAACAGGTGGTGTGGAAACTTCTTTTGATGATTGCAGGCTGTACAGAAGGAATTTATAGGCAAGGCTGGATCCATTGGAAAGAGGACGAGAAACGTTTTCCATCAAGTACTCATTGACCTCAAACGGACTCCGTATGTGAAAGTTATACTCATTTGAAGTTGCCCTTGTCAGGCTGAATCCAAACTGATCTGGAGGCCGAATTGGATTCCAAAATGTGTCCCACTTGAACTCTTGCTTGAATTGGTCCAAAAGTGATGTGGTGACCATAAGAAAGAGTTGGGGGAGACGTTGACATGGTCTTGATATGTTAGTTGGCTTCCCTTTTCGTAGACCCCAACTACGAGCTCGTAGTGTTGATGCAATCCTCCTCATATAGCTACGTAAATATGCATTTTCATCGTTAGGTAGCATCATATAGTTCATATGATATAAAGGCACTTCTAAAAACAAGATCACCTGATAATTTAAGTGATGTATAGGAACTCTTATAAGTCGAACAATAAGTATTACTAATATGGTTGTAACCACCGGAGCCATGTCCTCATCATCTTCCTCTTCTTGAAAACAAAGCCGTCCTCGGCTTTTGATATGCTGAAAATAGGGTAGCAAAGAAGCTTTGGTGTATGCATGGTATATGTATATGTCATCTGTTTTAACAATTCTTCGTTGTTGCATAATTAATGTTATAAAATAGCAGTGATTATAAAAGCCCATTGTATTAGTAACCCGGGAGTTAATGAATAAATCAAAATTTCTCACACGGTAATTATTGCAACTTGTTTTGCAAATGTAAGTGATGCGTTTATGCAATTCAAATATCTGAGATTGTAAACTTGCATCGGTAGCACATATGGGCAAAGCTTCAACTTTTGGAATCAAACAAAGTTCATCCAAGTAATCATATTTCAATTGAGCAATAAGACATTCATCTAGCAAGGGTGAAAATATTTGTTTGTTTTTCCATCCATCAACTTCATTATTCAGATTGTTAATCCTAGATGGTTCAATAAAGGATGAACACATAAGATTTGAATTGTCACTAATTTTTATTTTTCTCTCATAATGAACAAGATTCAGCACACCAGAATTGTTATTCAAAACAACAAGCTTCAATTTATCCATGTGATCACAAGTTATGCATATTCGATATACATGAAATTGATTGTCTACACCGTAATCTCCAATCAAATTGAATTTATATGTGTAGGCATGAGTACTTGTTAACGATTTTAAACATGAAATTTTAGCAAGATTCTTAATCACACTAGATAGCTCTCTAGGATTATCGAACATGACATAGTATAAAGAATTTTTAGGAGATATTCTAACAAGAACTTCCTTGTGAGTAATTAATTTCACATTATGTAAATTAAGCAAAGAAATTTCAGAACATGGAATTCTCAATTGAACACATGAATTCTCACAATTACTCACCTTTTCATATTTAAATTCAGCACCATAGTTATTACCTTTATCAATCTCCTCAGTTGATGTAGGTGTTGTGGGTATCAAATCTTTATGATGAAGCAAGGAGACAGCAAGTACTTCATCTTCAACCGTGATTATCTCCTCATCTTTTGCTTTCAATAGCACCTGTTGTTGAACATTGAACTCCTGTTCTTCAATATCAACTCTGTTCTCTTCAACATGGTTCTCAACTTCCTACAAGTTGTTAGTCACAGAAAAAGGCACAAACAAGGGTTTGTTCTCATGTTTCTTGTCATTAGGCATTCTCAATTTCTCCTCAATTTGACTTTTAACCTTACAAGCTGTAACATCCCAAAAGTATGGATTAGTGTATTTGCAAAAATAGTGAAAATCTTTTTTGATTCTTATTGCATTTTAAAATCTTTCGTTTATTTGAGTTCTTGATTTGGAATTTCGGACGGCAAAAATTCAAATTCAATTCTCTAAAGTCAAGAACCCTGTCTTTAAAAATCAGAATCCGGATTCTCACTCTCCTTTGTAAATCTTGAAAACCAAATTTGAAGGCTAGAAAGCTTAAACGTCCATACTTAGAGTTGAATATTAAAAAGGATTCTGCTCATCAAACTAAATTGACAAACTAAGTAATAAAAAGGACAAGTTCAAATTGAAGTTAAAATTTTGTTACTTAAAATTCTTTGGCACCAAACTAACTTAGCAAAGGAATTAAACTTGTGAAAATTCTCAAAATTCGGAAAAAGCTTCTTTGGGCCCAGCCCCTTTTCCTTCCGGCCCGGCCCACCTGGGCACCTTATCCCTTCCTGATCCCCTTCTCCCCACTCGGCTCCCTTCTCAGCGTCGCCATCGAGCGCCTCCTCTTCTTTCTCCCATTCTGCGCTGCCTGCTCCCCTTCGTTCAGCCCGCTCAGCTCCCTCCTCCGGCCAGCGCAGCAACGACCTGCCTCGGTCTCTGCCCGGCGCCCCACCTTTCTTCCCCTCTCTCCGCCGGGTCTACCACGCCCCTTGGTTCCGTGAGCCGCCCCGGGTTGTTTCGACGCCGCGCCAGCCTGTGACGCATTCAAGCCTGCGCGTCGCATCACCGAGCTACTCCTCTTTGTGCCGGCCTCCCTCTGCGCCTCTACCATTAGCCACCGGCCTCGCCTGTGCTGCCTGCTCGCCTACAAGCGCAGTACGCGCCAGGCCGCCCAGCATTTGCTCCACAGAGCCCTCACGCGGCATTACTCCCCTGAGAGCGAACCTTCAATGCCGCACCAGCCCAGCATTACTTCACTGAGGGCATCTTCGTTGTGCGACAGTAGCCACCTTCCCTCCGTCGGTTAAATAAGGGCCTCAAGCTCGCCTAAAATTTCGCCACTCCAACCAAGCCTCCCAATGCCTCTCGTCTCTTCACCCCTCTCAGTTTCGGCCGGACCACCTCCCTACCCATGTCGGTCCTTGCCCCATTCCGGCCGCCTCCGGCGAGTATTTTCCAAGCCCCCTGCGTCACCACGAGCCACTAGCCTTTCTCTACCTCTCCCCAAGAGTGATTGAAGTCCGGTTGTCAAGACTCGCCGCAGTGGCCATTTTCTGTGAGTACGATGGACGTCACCTCCGCAGCCGCCACGGCTGATCCTTCTCTGATTTCCGGTGGCAGGAGCGACTTCTCGGCACTCTGAAGACTCCCCGACAGATGACTGGCAATTTCCCTCACCAGTGTGGCCCCTCCGCGTGATCTGCTTCGCACCGTCGTGGCCTCCGACGCCAGCCCGCCTCCGAGACCCTCCGGCCAAGCCGCCGCCACGGGTGAGCTCCCTGCAGTCTTCTCTTGCTAATGCCCACACTAATTTCTCTCCCTCCTCCTTGGACGCTGCCGCCCAAGTTCTCCTTGCTCCGGCCGCCTCAGGCCACTCCGCGTCCTACCCCGCAGGAAGACCCCAGCGCCACACCTTGATTCCCCGAATCACCCGGACTCCGATTGTCACCCCCGGCCGTTCCCCGTCAACAGCGCCACCTCCCAGAAGAGTGGCCCCTGTCTCGCCCTTTTTCTTCTCTGAATGACAGGTGGGTTCCCCCCTAAGGTTTTGCATATATCTGGTGAATGACAATAGCAGCATGCTCAAATTTGTGAAGTTTAAATCTGCAAGTTGTCCTATGAAGCAAATGGATGAAACTTGGTGTATAATTTCTGTTGAAATAAGAATGTGATTCCAAGACCAAAAATAAACATGCTTGTGCCAACCATCTGTAAACTTCTCTTTGTGCAAAGATATCAAAGATAGGATTCTAGACCTAGCATTCTAAATGAAAACCTAAATTGTTTAGAAACAATAATAAGATATAGTATTATCATGCTCTGTAACTTGCTCACTAATCTTGGTATTTTAGCAAAATCATGCCACAATGCAATTGTTATACATCTTGTATTTAAGTCAAATTCAGATTTGCCAAAGTCCCCAATAATCTATCTGTAATTTGCGAAATTCAAAATATTTATGCAAATCCATTAGAAATCTGAAAAGATTCATTAAACTCCTATGACAAGAATTCCATATGGCAATGTTTAGTCTAATCTTGCTAAATTTTGATAATTACATTTTAGTAAACAATAAGATTTAAGATAATGCCACCTAACATCAAACCCTACTAGTAATCGGATTAACTTACATCATGTCTTTCTGCTGATATCCATAATCCATTAATACAAGGCAAGGTTACTAATCTAAACTATCTTTTGGACACAGAAATATCAATAGCCTTCTTCAATAAAATCAAAGAGACTCTCTTGCATATAACCATTTAAAATAATCCTGTAATCTAAAGTCCAAAGATTATAAAAAAATAATAACTATTGAGTAATTACAATCTTATTTAAGAAATCTTGCTAAAGCACGGTTTTAAATCCAAAATAATCTAATTGCTTTTCTAGCAATTAGAATAATTAATATTGTGCAACCTTATCTTATTAAATCAGGTTTTAGCAAATCATCATCATCAATCCTCTTTAATAAGTTTGGGAATTTCTAACTTGCTCATAACCATAATCGGACAATTAGTCAATTCCAAACTATAATTAAATTTTGGAAGAATACCTAAATACAAATATCCGACAAATCACCCTCCCAGGCAATCTTTCTAAAGAAGCATAGGTTCTGTTCTACTCTTGGAACTTCCTTGATAAATATAAAATCTTATAACAGAATTTATAAAGAAAAGATCAAAGCCATAGCCCTTCCTCTCAAACCCGTATCTTAACCTAGCAGAAGGACCCTGCGGGTAATCCTTCGATCAACATTTTATTTCTTAAAATTTTCCCTCATGGTAAAGCTATTTAATCAACTCCTCCCTATAAAATAAATTCATTCCAATCGCTCCCTCTCTACTCTCAATTCTTAAACAACATTAAAAGGGTTTAATTAATTTAAACCGGATTTTGCCGCTATTTGGATTTATTTGGTTTTCCCTTTGTTGCCACGTATTAGAAGCTGCAATCTAAAGACGACAAGCTCAAACGGACTCAACTTACGGTGGAAGGAGAATTCAAGAATATAACTGACTGGTTAGGCAAGCTTTGTTTTAAATCAAGGCTGCGGTAATAATCGAGGCAAGTCATCACTTTGATCATATTGATCCTACATTTTACAAAAGTTATATTCTTACAAATTATCAAAATGCATGCTTACTTGTTATGCAAATTATGTCAAATATAAGGTAGATATTGCCCTTTTATGATACCAGAATTATTATGATACTCATGCCATTTGATTCAATTGATTCCTTGTCGCCCTAGATATTAATGTTATTTACCAATTAAGTTATATTTACTAACAAGCGAGCCTAAAGCCAGGGCATTCAATTGTCCGGCTCATCATTATTCTACAAACTGGTGAAATTATTTTGGGCAGTCATTGGATGTAGATGACTGATATTTGTGTACAGCTTACCTTCTTAAAATCTCAAAACTGCTTTACCTGTCTGGGCGGTTGGTAAGAGTGGTTGGGGTTGGATTGTGGTATGCACCACCTGGACGAATTAAGGACTTAATCCTGAATGACCTCTCCATGTAAAACAGTACAGACCACAAGCTAGCAAAGTGCAGGCATGACTAAATAATTTGTACTCGCCAGTAACTGAATGCATTTCGGGGGAAAGCACGATTTTTCTCGCTGGACGCAAAGCGTCCTGGAGATGGTCGTGTCACTGGATAGAGGTGGGCGCAAGAGGGGGTCTAGCTGGCGCCCAAAGGGCCTTCCTGCAGACGAAAACCTTAGCGAGTGCATTCTTTTACTAGATACATTGTAAAGGTCATGTGATGATCCGGTTGATCTACATGTCCAAGGAAACATGTGGAATATAACAATTGGATTATCTCTTGTGGGTAAAGGTGTACAACTCTGCAGAGTCTAAAACTATTCGAATAGCCGTGCTCACGGTCAAGAGTGGACATGGGAACTTCCTCGAATTAGTTCTATTTCAAAACCTTTTTCGGGCGGGATGAAAACTAAGTAGGGAGATGTACTCTACTTTGTTGGATTTTTTCTGGAGAGATGTACTCCAGCAATAATTAGGGTGGATGTAGCCCAGTAATCAAACTTAGCATTGGTGGAGGTAACCATACACTGTAAAAGGTGGATGTAACCTGCGCTACTATAAATATTGCACTCTCTCTTTACAACGTGCATTTTGGTTAAAATTGCTAAGTCTCAGGAATTTTATCTATTGTATTGGAAATGCTGCTTTAGCAAATAAAATAGCCTCAAGCCTTCTTTCACAGCCGTGCATATAATAGTTATTAGTGTTGCATTCTGTGTGGCGGCTTGTTGAGTACAATTTGTACTCACTGTTGCTTATTACCCTCCAGTCAGTCAAGATTAGAAGTAGGCCTTGCAATACTCCAGAAGGGTTGACAGAGCTGGTATTCAAGAAGGCCATGGACATAGGTTGCGAAACCCCAGTTGGCTGCCTGTGGGCAAGTCTTGTGGGTTCCACTTATATGAAGATTTTCCGCTGCTGCATTCTCTGCTATCTCGGCCTATGTAAGTTCTTACTGTATTAATTATGCTTTCGCTTAATATGTTTTTGATATACGGTGATGTAACTGTGAGCACTGGCTACTGATCCAGGGAACAGTGCAGAAATCACAGAGGAATTCGGATTTCTAAATCCGGTTCTGACACAAGCAAGTATAAATAAATGAGAGAATTATATTTTTGTGAATAAGAATGTCCTGAATTTCTTTATTAAGCCCACTTAAGAATCTATTCTCTGTAGCTTCAGTATATTCCATTAAACCACAACGTAACAAACAAGTCTTTAATTCGTGATAGTATTCCCTTACAGTTCTACTTTGTTTCTTTAAACATTGCAATCTAGCTAGCAAATAATTAGCATGATATTTAGGAACAAAATCATCTCGCAAAAGTCTTTTCATTGCATTCCAAGTTTGAGGCACTTTTCCATGTCTACCAAGAGCCTTCCACCAAAGTATTGCATTATCAATAAAAATACTAGTGGTAGCTCTAATCTTTTGCCTATCATATCAATCATAAAATTCAAATTCTTTGTCTAATGCTATCTCCCAGTCAATATAGGCATCAGGATAAAATTTACCAGCAAATAACCGAAAAGCATACTTGACATTAGTTGATGCATCATCATCGTGTACCTCTCTTTGTAACCTACACATACCTCGTTGATTTTGCGGGAGTCGACGACGATCAGAGTAATTAGCTTTAGTGTGGCTGATGTAGTTGTTCTCTTCGATATCATCATCCTCGCTCGACGAACAGTTTGGAGGAAATAGTGCACGTCGAGTAGAATATGATCTTGAACTTGTCTTGGTTAGTAGAAAACAAGAAAATACACAAAAATTATGTAAGTCCCTATAAACTACTAAGAGGTGGAGCTTTACAAGTCACACATCTCTCAAACTCCTCTTACAAGTTCTTACCAATGCTAAACAGGTGGTGTAACCGGAGGCTGATTCGTGATAACTTGACTCAAGTGATAAGCATAGCGATTGCAAGGGCCGATTCGACGTGATCTGTTTAGTTAGTAAAAGGTGTAGCTTGGAAGGCAAGATATGTAGCAATGGAGAACAATCAGTTAATTTCAGAAATTGCATAGAATTGAATTATAGTTTGCATCTAGCACTTAGCCTATGTTGCTGATCAAACAAGAATAGGAGAAGGCCAAAACAAGTGTGTAACGATGTATAGGAGTGATGAACACAAGATAATTCAATAGAATGCAATCTGGAATTGAAAAGCATAAGGATTGATCCAAATCTAAAAATGGCAAATTTCTGTCCACTGGATAAGATGTCGGTATTTTGGCCGTAACTTTTTGTCAGTTGCCTCTTTTTTTATGATTCTTTTTTTCTTGTTTCTAACGACTTTTTCTACAACTTTGCTTTTGGGGCCATGTGCTAGAAACCGACAGATAAAATCGCACAAAAACCACAAGTGTAGACTGTTACAGAATCAATGCCGAAATTTGGGTCAATTTACACCGCAGATATCTTTTAACTAAATTTACGGAATGAAGAAAAATTTTAGGAGCAGTTAGATAAGGAAGTTACGGATCTAATGGCGGTGGTTTCACTCATAAAGAATTTCGAAAACAAAAGTTATGGTGTTTTTGGTGGCGTCTGCAGAAGAGGGGATTTTCTGGCCGAAAATAGGAAATAGGGTTTGATGTGTTCTTAATGGTTTTGGACGTGGAGAATTTTTTTTGGGGGGTTTTATGGGACCAAGAATATGACCAGTAATAAGACAAAGCTAAAACGGACATAAATTCAATTTAGCAAACCAAAACTAACAAATTAAAAAGCACAACGGGGTTTAGAAAGCGAAAATAAACTCTTTTTGTAGGACAATTTTTCTAGACTATAGGACATAAAAAAACTAATCTACTAACTAGGGATACAAGAAATCCTACCGGTCAATTGAAGCTCTGATACCACTTGATGAGGCGACGGGGTCCCGATCTTCCGATAGGATGATAACTTAGATTTGGGGGAGAACAACTTTGACGATGCGGCTACTAACTGGTCACGACCAGAACGCCAAGAAATCGCTAAACCACAATCCGAGTTGCTATCAACCGTGCCAAGAACGCAGTTGACTTGACCACGAAGATCCATTCCTGCATGCAACCGAAGAACACGCAAGAATAAGATAACACGCAATTTCAAATTGAAAATAAGATTGAAATACTCAATATGGTGGGATTCTAAATAAGGATCTTAACAGGTGGTCGTCTGACACAACTGAAAATACAAGTTGCAACGAAGGCAAATTAAACATAAACGAAATCTCCGAAAACTAGAGGGGTACGACCTCCTTAAATAGGGGAGTGGAAGCCACACAAAACAAAAAAACAAAGGGGTGGTACTATTTTACTGTTCACATGAACAGTATTTTCGCCCATGAATAGTGGGGGTAGCACCTTCCTCTTAGACCCATGCATTACAAGGCCCGAGTTGGCCCAAACAGGTGGTGTGGCAACTTCTTTTGATGATTGCAGGCTGTGCAGAAGGAATTTGTAGGCAAGGCTGGATCCATTGAAAAGAGGACGAGAAACGCTTTCCATCATGTACTCATAGACATCAAACGGACTCCGTATGTGAAAGCTATGCTCATTTGAAATTGCCCTTGTTAGGCTGAATCCAAACTGATCTGGAGGCCGAATTGGATTCCAAAACGTGTCCCACTTGAACTCTTGCTTGAATTGGTCCAAATGTAACGTGTTGACCATAAGGAAGAGCTGGGAGAGATGTTGATATGGTCTTGATATGTTGGTTGTCTTCCCTTTTCGTAGACCCCAACTACGAGTTCGTAGTGTTGATGCAATCCTCCTTATATAACTGCGTATGCATTTTCATCATTAGGTAGCATCATATAGTTCATATGATATAAAGGTACTTCTAAAAACAAGCTCACCTGATAATTTAAGTGATGCATAGGAATTCTTGTAATTCGAATAATAAGTATTGCCAATATGGTTGTAACCACCAGAGCCATGTCCTCATCAAATTTACATAATGTGGAATTGATTACTCATAAGAAAATTATTATTAGAATATCTCCTAATGATTTTTTGTGCTATATCATGTTTGATGATCTTAGAGAGCTATCTAGTGTGATTGATAATATTGCTGAAATTTCGTGTTCAAGATCACTAGTTAGTAACCATGCCTACACATTAAGTTCAATTTGATTGGAGATTATAGTGTAGATGATAAATTTTATGTTCACAGAATTTGTATTACATGTGATAAGCTTGTTGAATTGAAATTGCATGTTATAGATAAACAAAATTTTGTACCATTTGATGATCGCAATGAGATAAGTGTCAACAATAGTGCTTGCTATTTAAAAAGATTTCTTAAGCCTATTTGTTTACCCATTGATATGCAATTATGTACAAGTAATCAGAGTAGCACAGTTGAAACATGGAAAGAACTCAAAATTTTCTTCCCCATATCTGAACAACTAAATATGATTTTGCCCATTAATGATCTATTTATGTCCTTAGAAAAGTTGAGGATGACTTTCTTTTATGAGAAGGAGAATGATATGAATAACAACATTGCAATGCATATATCTCTCGATAGCTGTTACACTAATCGGGTTGTGTAAAATAACGAGAATGACACAACAATCGATTCTTACATATACCATGCATATGTATTGTTCCTTTCGTTTACTACACCTTCAGATATTTATTATGTGCTAAGCAAAAGAAGTGTTGATGACAAATATATATACCATGCATACACGAGTGTGTTTTGACGGATTAAAGAGTGTTCATTCCTTGCACTGTCATTGGAGGATCATTATGATTCATCAAGACTCCCGTGACTATCCAATCTTACGTTGAGAAGATCGGGTAACATGGCTATTCAAGTAGTTTTACACTCTGTAGAGGTTGCACAACTGTACCCACACGAACCTCGTGCTAAGGAAATCACAACAAGGCCTTTACAATGTTCGACCTCAACTCAATCCCGCCCGCTAGGGTTTTGCATCACACCCCCCTTGCGTCTCATGAAAATCAGCAACCATGTTCATCACAATGGCAAGATTGAAATTAAAATATTTTAAATTAATCAGCTAGGTCTATCCCATACTAGATATGTGGTTTGCACGATAAGGTTCAGATCAATGGTGTACAAAGTTAAATCCTTAATATTACTCAAACGACACATCGACATCTCTTGAAGTGAATCCACATTTTCTGATACGGGGTCGCTCGATCTTTTTGACGTAGGATGGATACTCGCGGGAGTCTTGATGAATCATATTGATCCTCTAATGCCAGTGTAAGGGATGAACACTCTCTAATCCGCCAAAACACACTCGTGTCGATTTCGCCGACCACTAAGTGAAGATCTATCATACACCCGATTCCCAATGAAAAGGCTGAACGATCTTGATTGAAAAACACTCCTAATTCCCTATGGAATTTTGGCAGCAATGATAAACTCGAACAAACTTTAGTAGATTAATTTTTCTCAAAAGTGGTCTGAGCCCTAAAGGCTACAAATGCATGGCTTATATAGCCACTTGGGACATTTATATGATCCCTAAACCAAGTACAACCCAACCCTATGTTGTTTTAGACTCGAACTCTCACAAAAAAGAAAACTAGGTTTTACAGCCGTCATCTTATTTCGGTCATAGCGATTGATTCATGATGAATTTGAGGGTGGGGCTAGATCCATTGCATAGCCTTTGAAATAAACTTTCCAATGACTACAAGAACACTCAAATCGAACTCCGTTTGTAAAAGTTATGCCCTTTTTAGTAACTGCCTATCAGGCTGTCCCGAACCGAATTCGAATTGAGTTTTAAGTTGAATCCGAGTTTGAATTGGGTTGAGCACGTGAGAAGTCCGAATTGGGTTTAAAAATTTTGTCCAAAACTTATACTTTAAGTTCTTAGACTCCCTCCTTTTGCTCTCCCATCACATGGGCTTTCTTTTCCCCATCCACATGGGTGTTTCTTTTGTGTGCTCCATCCAGCCACATGGGCTTTGTTCTTGTTGGCTCCATCCGCATGAGCTTTATTTCTTCATATCTTTTGGTACCTAATGTAGTTGTCCTCTTCCTTGTGGCTCTCCGTTGCTTTGGCCTCGACCTACATCTCCTCACTCTCAGTTTCAATATCTTCCATTTGACAAATCTGAGAATGCACAATATGATAACATGAGTTAGTATTTCATCCTTATGAATAACAATATTAAATTTAGTTTGGAATAAGTTCAGCTGACCATATTTTATGCGACTTAATAATTCTTTATAGTTGAACAATATATTTAACTGAAAAGTGCAAGACATATGTGTATCCGTATCACTTCCCCCTTTACTGCACGATCACTCACTTAAGTGAAAACCAATTTTGTATAACCAACACCAACAACACACCAATGTCATAGCACAAATTTTATAACTGTGCCACTAACCACGATTCAATAATTCATTAAGTCAAATTAATAAATTAATCACATGTCATGACGAACCCACCGTAATACAGCATGGCTAAGCATATTAATCGTACCACCCATGTGACATCTAGTGTGGTATCACTGAATAATTTTCCAACCTATGGTGACAATGTAATCATGGTATTCAAATTATCAAGTAGGGATTAATCAAATGGGATGGTAACTACCAAGTACAAGGATTTGTAATAAAAATAGTGATGCAGGATATTTTAAATCAAAATAAATAAATACTAGATTGAAAATTAGATTCAACATGATTAAAGGTCACAACTTGCCTTGGCCTTGCTCAGCGAGAAACACTGGATCTTTTGACGATGCTCCTGCTCATTCGAAGACGCGATCTAACGAGAGAAAAAACGACTAAAGTACAAAAATAAAATCAAATAAAATTCAAATGAACTCTAAAAATCTTAAAATAAGAACCAAAAGGTAGAGCTCGATTTTAGATGAATTTAGAAAAAAGAATGGGGTCAATCGGAATTAGGGCGGAGAAGAACGGACTCTCGGAAAATTAATTGGTTGGAAAATACTGAAAAATCAAAAAAGTTATTGTACTGTGGACTCGGTGCACGGAAAGGCTAGTTCACGGTGGACACGGCTCACGAAACAGTACACAGTGCGGACGCTGATATGGCGGTAAGGGTTGACATGGCGATTGGTAGGCCGACACGTGGGCGACACATGGCACTAGGGTGATGTGGTATTGGCGTGGCATCTTGACGTGTGATCGACGTGGCATCCGGGGCGATCGTGTGCCGACGTGGCACTAACACATGGCGCCACGTGGCGACTAAGGCTGACATGTCGGCTGGGCTAGCTGCTGACTCGGATGGATCTGGTCCACGGGTCTATGGCACAGTATGGCTGTCGGGTGGGACCAGGCTGTCAGTCTCTTAGCTCACGGTGGACCGGGCTCACCGAGAAGTTGAACCGTTGGTGGCACGCGGGTGCGAGCTGACGTCAGCAAGATCTAATGGGGGTGGTGTGGACACGTGGCGAGATCTTGCTCGTTGACTCAGATCTAGATGGACAGTCCGGGTGGGGGATCCGGCAGTTCGGGCGTGCGACGCATGCACGGGCGCGGAGACCAAGGGGCGACGCGACGCGGGTGAACACAGTTGCGCCCGGTGCTTGGGTCCAGCGGCGTGCGAGGCGATGGACTCGCGGCGGCGACGAAACTTCGTGGTGGCAGCGAAGACTCAGCAGCGGCAGCGTCGATGGCGGTCGAGGGGAAGTGCTCCGGTGATGGCGGCGAGGGCTCGGGACAGTGTGGCGCATGGTGAGGGACAGCGGTCTACTCGGACGATGTGGAGGCCAGAGCTCACGACGCGTTTTTATGCATGGAGACCGAGAGTCCGGCGTGGAGACGGTGCGCGTGGCGCAGAGTCCTCCTTGGACACGGATGCCGAGGCAGTCTCCATCTCGGATACGGCGGTGAGAGACCGTGAGGAGGACGACGCGCTGCACGCCTACACATGGACAGTCGGACACGAGTGCGATGAGATCGAATGGTTTCCACCAGACCGCACTGATGCACAGTGCACGGCAGCCCCGATGGCCGACGCGTGGTACGGGCGCACGATCTGGCGGCTGCGGGCGAGGCGACTAGCACGGATGGCTGGATACATGACGCGTGGTGAGCACGCGATTGTACGGCTACGGCAGAATGGGCCGGTGAACAGTGGTGGGCCAGCCCATTACTGTTCACTGGTTTTTCAGGATTTTTCTTTTTAAGGAAATCAGATAAAATAAAAGGAGCTCTAGAAAATAGCAAATAAATCTAAAAAATTCTCAAAAATTTCAGAAAATCCCTTGAGATACAAAGAATCTAAATAAAATATTTTTAGCTTATGTTAATATTTGTTTTAATTAGATTAAATCCTTTTAATTCATAAAAAATTTATTTTAAGCTTTAATAAATTCCAGAAAAATCTAATTAATACATTTTATTTTAAAAACTTCAAAAAGGCTTTAAAAAAATAGGATGTTACAATTCTCTCCCCTTAAACAAGATCTCGACCTCGAGATCTAGGCTCACTAAGAGAATAGGTTTGAAAACTTGGCTTTGAGGTCCTCGTGCTCCTAGGTGGCTTACTCCTCTGAATGATTACTCCACTGGATTTTGCAAAAACGGACGACCTTGCTCCTGGCCACATGCTCTGTCACTTGCAAAATCTTGGTAGAGTGCTCTTTATATGACAGATTCTCCTGAAGATCAATGGCTTCAATTGGCACAATTTTCTCTGGCACTCGCAGACACTTCTTCAACTGGGACATATAGAAGACGTCATGTATCCCACTGAAAGACGCAGATAGCTCCAAATGATACGCAACTTCTCCCCTTCACTTTAGGATCTTGAACGGCCCAACATATCTCAGCGCAAGCTTTCCTTTTAACTGAAAACTCTTAACACCTTTGAACGACGTGATCCTGAGATACACGTAATCATCTGGCTCAAAGCTCAACTCTCGACGTCAGGTATTCGTATAACTCTTCTGCATGGTCTGGGCAGTCCTCAGCCTCTCCTCAATCAATCGAACTTTTTTCTCAGCTTCCTTTAGGCAATCTAGCCCAAGCACTTGGCATTCCCCCGTCTCTTTCCAACTGAGAGGGGTTCTGCACTTTCTGCCATATAGTGCTTCAAATGGTGACATTTGTAAACTGGCCTGAAAACTGTTGTTGTAAGAGAACACTGCGAAAGGCAAACAATTGTTCCATTTAGCCCCATGATCTAACACACATGCTCGCAACATGTCCTCAATAATCTGATTTACTCGCTCGGTCTATCCATCAGTCTAAGGGTGATATGTTGTACTGAAATTCAGATGAGTTCACATAACTTCATGGAAACTTCCCCAAAATCATGTGGTAAATTACGATCCATGATCTGACACTATTTTCTTTGGTACTCCATGAAGACTCACAATCCTCGACATATACAACTCTGCCATTTTATTGCTTTCGTAGGTTGTTTTAACTGGGATGAAATGAGCAACCTTAGTCAATCGATCCACAATGACCCAAATCGAATTGTACCCTTCTTTGGTCCTTGGCAATCCTGTAATAAAGTCCATACCAATCTCTTCCGACTTTCACTCAGGAATTTTCAATGGTTCTAGCAAACCTGCTGGCCTCTGATGCTCGGCCTTCACCTTCTGACATACATCACAAAGTGCTACATACTCTGCGATCGCACTTTTCATGTTTGACCACCAATATTTGTCCTTAATATCCTGGTACATCTTGGTGCTACCAGGGTGAATTGAATACAATGACTCATGAGGTTCCTTTAGTAACAATTCTTTTAGCTCCTTCTGGTTTGGCACACATAATTGTTGCTTGAACCACAGGGTTCCTCGGTTATTCTCTGTAAATCCTGATGCTTTCCCATTGGTCATGTTTATGCTGATCCGCTAAAATTTCTCATCCTCTATCTGTGCCTGATGAATCTGACCATCTAAAGTTGGCTGCAACTCTATTGTGGCTAGAAATCCTTTATCAACCAACTCCAAGCTAATCTTCTAGAATTCCTCATGCAAAGTCGGCTGACATTCCTTGATCATCACTGTGTTGCCGTAGACTTTTCTGCTCAAAGCATTTGTGACCACATTGGCCTTCTCTGGGTGATAATGTATCCCCCACAATGTAATCATTGATTAGCTCCAACCATCTCCCTTGCCTGAGATTGAGCTCGACCTGGGTGAAGATGTACTTCAAACTCTTATGATCTGTGTAAATCTCACATCAATTACCCATGAGATAATGACATCAAATTTTCAAAGCATGCACTACAGCTGTTAACTACAAATCATGTGTAGGGTAATTCTCCTTATGTTCTCAACTGGCACAAACCATAAGCTACCACTCTCTTTGATAGCACTAGCATTCCCGATCTTTTGATGAAAGTGGTAGATTCGATTGGGAAAGGAGAAAACGTTGACGACATGACTACAACCACCTCAAGGACGTTGCGCCTTAGCGATCGATACACCAACTGCAGAGATTGTTCGTGACCATGTTGGAGCACAAGCAACCTAACCACGAGGGTACATGTCCCTGCAAGCAATCGAAGAACAGGCAAGAATAAGATGAACAACAACGTAATTAGGAATAAAAGATATAGGTTTTGAGAGACCATGTGGAGGTAACCCCATGTGTATGATGAGTAATTGACACATGCTCTGGAAAGTTTGAGTTTGTCTCAGGCATTTTGTGCTATCTACTAATGCTAATGTTTGATTATAATATTTTGTGCGGTGCTATGTGATGTGTTTTCTTGTCTATGATGGCTGTAGGACTTTGAGACGGAGTCGTGGCGAGGCACAGGGTAACCGGACTAAGCACCGGTGGTGCTGAGGTCGGAGCAGTCAGGATATGCCGAAGACGGCGAGGACTCGAAGTGGTTGCGAGGCTTGGACTGCAAGAAATGAGAAAGCTTCCCGGAAGGTGCAGGAGTGACGTTTTGGTGAATTTGCAGGGCAGCACAAAAGGAAGCGAATTTGGTTAGGAGAGAATGGGTAAAGTGTAAAAAGTAGTTGAGAGCTAATGGGTAAAGTGTGTTGTAAACCCATTAGTGGAGGCTATAAATAGAGGGTGCTCTCTAGTGAAATGAGATGAGAGAGTAGGTGTTAGGGTTTTCTTTCTTATTCTCTCCATGTGTGTGAGTTTTAAGTAAAAAAATGAGAGAGTTGTGAGAGAAGGGTGTAAACAATTTCTATATAATCATTCATCTCTCTTTGATTTCTTGTGAGAAATCTTGTGTCTTGTTTTCGTGCTTCTGCTCTATTCTCTGTTATTTCTTGCTGCTTCTGTTGTGAGTTGATTTCATGTCTAGTAGCTGCAAGATTTGTTTTTGCTTACTGATGGGAATTTGTCTCAAGGTCATTTGCTGTTTTGGACAGTAGTATGTTCTTCATTTGGTGCTGTTTTTCCTAAAACCGATCAGATCTTTTCAGTTCTTAGAATTTGTGTTTTCTCTTTTGGTTGTTTTCTGCTGTTACAAAATCAAAAAATCAGATTGTTTATTTTCATATTTCAGTAGGTGTTACTTTTTTGTGCTATCCTTTTAGATGATTTCTTGTGACATATTTTCAGATTAGTCTTTTAGTTTTAGTTTTCGGCTCTCTACTACATAGCTTCTATAGTTGTCGAAGAGGGAATTTCGTGTGTAAGATTTGTGTGCGAATACTTGGGGCGAGAATTTTTAAGGGAACCATTCACCCCCCTCTATTGCCGTTTTCGATCCTTCAGGTTTCAATCTGAAAATAGAAAACGGAGTAGTTCCGAAGACAAGTATTCGGACAGTCTTGCCGACACGCGCGAACACAAGGCGATGTAGCAAAGGCTAACTTAGTCTATCAAAACCCCAACCCTAGAAGAGGGTGCGGCTGCCTATTTATGAGACACAAGAGGCGGAGGGTCGGCCAAAACACTTGAAAGCTGAACAGAAGCTTTCCAAAGAGTACTTACGGGCCCCGAGAAACCTTCTGGATCAAAAGTTATGGCCTTTTGAAGTAGACGCTATCAAGAAGGCCGAATTTAAGTTGAACTCGCGAACAGGAATTGAATTGCGCTTGACGGTTCCACTTCTACACTTGAGCTTGCGTGGTTCTTCTCCATGGTTCCTAAGGACAATTAAATCATCACAAGAATTAAGTAGTATTCTATTCTTTGAAATATTTGTATGCAAACTTAGGAACGCATTCACCTGATGGTTAATTTGACGTGTTCGCGCTCGAGTCATTAGTCCTTGTATCATAGTTTGAGTTTGTTGAGCTTGTTGTAGAGTCAGCATGGTTGTATCCATAGCAAGGATGTCCTCATCATACTCCCCTTCTTACATTTGAGTCGTCCGTGACTCAAGCTCATCTTCTTCTCACAAGTATGGCTTCAAATCTGTAATGTTAAAGGTGGAACTAACCCCAAAAGCTGTAGGTAACTCAAGCTTATATGGATTATCATTAATCTTTTTTAACACTTTGAAAGGACCATCAGTTCTAGGCATCAGCTTAGGCCTCCTCAATTCAGAAAATCTATATTTTCTCAAATGCAACCAAAATAAATCACCCGGTTGAAAAGTTAAATGCCTCCTTCCATTACTACCAGCAAATTTATATTTAGCATTTATGCGTTCAATATTTTCTTTGGTTGTCTTATGCATTTTCAACATCAAATTAGCACGCTGTTTAACATCAAAATTTAACTTCTCCGAAGATGGAAGTGGTAGCAAATCAGTAGGAGCACGAGGCACAAAACCATAGACAATCTCAGAAGGGCACAACTTTGTAGTAGAATGCAATGAACGATTATAAGCAAACTCAATATGAGGCAAGCATTCTTCCCACATTTTGATGTTCTTTTTCAAAACAGCCCTAAGCATGGTAGATAAAGTTCTATTCAAAATTTCAGTTTGCCCATCAGTTTGGGGATGACTGTCGAGACCCGAATATGCAAATTCGGTCTCTCTGTGTAAACTGCACTAGTCCAGGATCACGCTAGTGCACACAGTCAAATATAGATGTCATCAAATAAACTTTTTCTTTTTCTTTTCTTTTTCCAGAAATTCAAATAAACTTCTAAAAGCTTTAGAAAATAGCAAATAAATCCCAAAAATTCACCAAAAATACCAGAAAATTCCTTGAGACCTGAAGAACACAAATAAAATATTTTCAACTTATGTTAATGTTTATTTTATTCATATTAAATCATTTAAAACTTTAAAAGTTCATTTGAAACTTCAATTAAATTCAGAAAATTCCAGAAAATTCATTTTGAAATTCCAGGCTTTAAAAATCTCAGAAAAACAGGATGTTACAAACCTTACCCCCTTAAATGAGATCTCGACCCCGAGATCTGGGCCAACTAAGAGAATAGGTTCGGGAACTCCGCTCTGAGATCCTCCTCGCGCTCCCAGGTGGCTTCCTCCTCGGAATGGTTGCTCCACTGTACTTTGCAAAAATGGACCACTTTATTCCGGGTGACTCGCTCTGACACTTCCAAGATTTTGACTGGGTGCTCTTTGTATGACAGATCCTCCTGCAGGTCAACGGCCTCAACTGGCACAACCTCCTCTGGTACACGTAGGCACTTTTTCAGCTGGGACACATGAAAGACGTCATGTACCCCACTGAAGGACGCAGGTAGCTCCAACTGATAAGCAACCTCTCCCCTGCGTTTCAGAATCCTGAACGGACCAACATATCTCGGTGCAAGCTTCCCTTTTAGCTGAAACCTCTTCACACCCTTGAATGGTGTGATCCTGAGATACACAAAATCATCTGGCTCAAAACTCAGCTCTCGGCGCCTGGTATCTGCATAGCTTTTCTGTCTGGCCTGGGCAGTTCTCAACCTTTCCTGTATCAAGCGGACCTTATCCTCAGCTTCTTTCAAACAGTCTGGACCAAAAACCTGACCCTCCCCCGTTTCTTTCCAATTGAGAGGGGTACTGCATTTCCTGCCATAATTTGCTTCAAACGGTGACATCTGCAAACTGGCCTGATAACTGTTGTTGTACGAGAATTCTGCAAAAGGCAAACAACTGTCCCACTTGGAACCATGATCAAGCACACAGGCTCTCAACATGTCCTCCAAATCTGATTTACTCGCTCTGTCGACCATGCATGCTCGAGGGTGATACTGAGAAATTCGGTGAGTTCCCATAGCCTTATGGAAACTACCCCAAAAACGGGAGGTGAACTGTGATCCACGATCTGACACAATCTTCTTGGGCACACCATGCAAACTGACAACCCTGGACATATATAGCTCTGCCAATCTGTCACCACTGTAGGTTGTCTTAACTGGAATGAAGTAAGCAACCTTGGTCAATCGGTCCACAATGACCCAAATCGAATCATAGCCCTCTTTGGTCTTAGGCAGACAGACTATAAAGTCCATGCCAATTTCTTCCCACTTCCACTCGGGAACTTTCAATGGTCAGAGCAAACCCGCAGAGTCTCGATGCTCTGCCTTTACTCTCGACAAACATCACAAAGGGCTACATACTCAGCGATCTCACGCTTCATGCTTGGCCACCAATATTTATCCTTAATGTCCTGGTACATCTTGGTACTGCCTGGATGAATCGAATACAACGACTCATGAGCCTCTTTTAACAACACATCCTTTAGCTCTTGCCTACTGGGCACACACAAACGCTGCTTGAACCACAAGGTTCCCTGGTCATCCACTGAAAATCCTGACTCCTTACCTTCACTTAAGTTCTTTCTGATCCGCTAAAATGCCTCATCATCTGACTGAGCCTGACGAATCTGACCATCCAAAGTAGGCTGCATCTCCATAGCTGCCAAAAATCCTGGCTCAACCAACTCAAGGCTAAGCTTCTGAAATTCCTCATGCAAAGTGGTGACTATCTCGAACCATCACTGAATTGCAGTATACCTTTCTGCTCAAGGCATCTGCAACAACATTAGCTTTCTCAGGATGATAATGTATGCCTACATTATAATCCTTTATCAGCTCTAACCACCTCCTCTGCCTGAGGTTAAGCTCGGACTGGGTAACGATGTATTTCAGACTCTTATGATCCGTGTAAACCTCACATCTGTTACCCATCAGATAATGACGCCAAATCTTTAAAGCATGCACTACGGCTGCTAACTCCAAATCATGGGTAGGGTAATTCTCCTCATGCGGTCTCAACTAGCGTGAGGCATAGGCTACCACTCTCTTGTCTTGCATCAAGACACAACCCAAACCTTTACGAGAGGCATCGCAAAATATCTCAAAATCCTTGTTAATATCAAGCAACACAAGCACTGGGGCTGTGGTCAAACTCTCCTTAAGTTTCTGAAAACTTTTCTCGCACTCTGGCGTCCAAGTGAATTTCTTTTCCTTCTTGAGCAACTGCGTGAGGGGTCTGGCCACACTAGAAAATCACTCAATAAAGCGACGGTAGTATCCTGCCATACCCAGAAAACTCCTGACCTGGGTAACTGAAATGGGTGACTGCCAATCCAAAACGTCACTCACCTTCCCTGGGTCAACTGCGACTCCTTCTACTGTCAACACATGCCCTAGAAAGGCGACTTTCTTCATCCAAAACTCACATTTGCTGAACTTTGCATACAACTGATTATCTCTCAATTTCTGCAATGCTAATCTCAAGTGCTCTTGATGTTCCTCCTCATTCTTGGAATAAATCAAAATGTCGTCAATGAACACAACGACAAACTTGTCCAAATACTCCATAAACACCTTATTCATCAAATACATGAAATATGCTGGAGCATTGGTCAAACCAAATGACATCACTGTAAACTCGTATAGACCATAACGAGTCGAGAAGGCTGTCTTGGGTATGTCTTCCTTTCGAATCCTCATCTGATGATATCCGGATCTCAAATCAATCTTGGAGAACACTCCTGCTCCCTTAAGCTGATCAAATAAGTCATCAATTCTGGGCAGAGGGTACTTATTCTTGACGGTGACCTCATTAAGTGCTCTGTAGTCCACACACATGTGCTGACTACCATCCTTCTTCTTGACGAACAACACTGGCGCTCCCCACGGGGATGAACTCGGTCTGATGTATCCCTTATCCAAAAGCTCCTAAATTTGCTTCTTCAACTCTGCTAAGTCATTGGCTGGCATCCGATAGGGTCTCTTGGAAATCAGAGCGGTACCTGGCACAAGCTCAATCAGAAACTCAACCTCCCTCTCTGGTGGCATACCTGGAATGTCATCTGGAAACACGTCGGGGTACTCCCTGACAACTGGTACATCCTCCAACTGGATCACCTTGCTCTGGCAAACCATGACTAGCTCTGGCTGACACTCGCTAGCTGCGAATCGCACCTTAACCCCATCTGAATTGGTTAAGGTCACTGCTCTGCTCCCATAGTCTAACACTGTCTGCTGCTTCTGAAGCCAATCCATTCCCAAAATTACATCTAGGGACTGCATATCCAACAAAATCAGGTCGGCCCTGAACTCAACTCCCTGAATGGTTATCCTAACTCCGGGACAACCTAGGTTGGATCTCAACTCGGATCCGGGGGATTGGATTAAAAGAATAGATCCAAGAGCAACAGTTTTTAATTGTTGCTTTAAAGCAAAACTCCGAGAAACAAACGAATGCGAAGCTCCAGAATCAAATAAAGCGTGGTAGGAATCAATGTACTAGGAACGTCATCGATCACAACGTGCAGTGCTGCTGGGCATCCTCTACGGTGGCGTGGTTCACGACCTCTCACCACCGGCGTCCCCGCTGGCTGTCACGATGCCGGGTGCTCCTCGCCTGCTCTGGGGTAGGAGTGCGGCCGGTGTGGCTCCCAAGTCGAGCGAATCGGCGTCGGGCTCGTCTCTCGAGGGCACTTGCTAGCATAGTGTCCCACCTCATAGCACTTGAAGCAAGTGCGAGATCTTTGCTAAATTCTTGCTCTTCTGCTGCTGCTGACCACTGGAACCACTAGGGCCATCTGGCCAAATCGACGCGGTGTATGCAGTGGGGTCTGGCGAGGCTCGCTGCTGCTGCTCTCGCGGCACTCGTGCAGTGGTAGGAACAAAATGAGGCCTCAGGGGATCTGTGACCGTGACCCTGCTGGATCAACCTCCTCTTGCGAGACTCCTCGAGCTCGCGGCGACTCTCCTCAATGACAATGGCCTTGTCCACCAACTGCTGAAAACTAGCATAGTCGTTGCCTACGACTTGCACCTTCAAAGCTGGGTTCAAGCCTTTCTTGAACCTCTTCTGACGAGCTGCATCTGACGCTACATCCTCTGGCGCGTAGCGAGCCAACTGAGTGAATTTATTGAGATATTCACTCACTGATAGGTTCCTCTGCTGGAACTCTCGGAACTCATCCTTCTTCATCTCGACTACTCCATCCATGACATGGGCAGTATGGAAGGCCTTGGCGAACTCCTTCCAAGTGATGTTGTTCTGGTTCTCATGGGCGGCACAGTAGTTCTCCCACCACTCTGCTGCTAGTCCCTCAAGCTGAAGTGCTGCATATAATACCTTCTCTCTGTCGGTGCACTGAGCCAACTTCAGTTTCTTCTCAACTGAACGGATCCAATCATCAGCCTCTAGAGGCTCGGACGAACTGGAGAAAACAGGCGGTCTCGTCCTCATGAACTCTGCATAGCCGGATCGCTGCCGCGAGGTGCCGGTGGTAGTCTTGCCTCCCGTGCGATCTTTGCATCATAGTCTACATACTCGCATCATGGTGCATCATCGATTACTGGGCCACCAAAAGCGGCGAGGGCGGGGTCAAGGTAGGTGGCACTGCTGCGCAAAGATCGCTCTCTGGTCTGGTTCGCTTTGATTACGGCTGGAGGAGTTCCTGGTATCAACCATCTTGATCTGAAAAGAAAACAACTGCTGACTGACCAAAGGTAAAAGACGAGAGGGAAAAGCATAGATAAGAGGTAAATGTGTCTAAGAGGGTTTTTCTTAATGGAAACCTAATCTAAACAAACACTTAGCCAAAAGGCTAACAAAGAAACTAAACAAAAATAAACTCCATTAAAAGATTGACATGATCGCAATCTAATGCTTTTAAGGCAATATTTGCAGCTCACATCACACTCAACTGCAAATAAAATCCAACATGTCTACTCGCACTATCTACTCAAGGCTCCTCCCACTCGGGTCGACAAATACGACATCTTGCTATCGTCCTCGAGAATCGCTGTAGACAACCCACGAGTTGCGGATCGGCGCGATCGCTCTGGATCGGGGCTGGGGTGAACGGCGGTGAGGTAAACTCGGCGATCTCCGGTGATCGACGTCTGTTCGGGCTCGGCGGTGTCGGCGACGTAGAAATCTTGGTGATGCGGTCGGGCTCCTCCTGGCATCGCTCGTAGTCTCGGGGTGACTCCGTACTGCTCCTTGAACTTCCGGACGAGTCTGGCCATGTTGATCTTGTATAGCTTGCAAAGTCGACGGATGGCTTTGTGCACAACTCCTTGTCTTGACATCTCTCCACCGCACCGCATTCTTGAAGGCGTGGTGTAGCACCGCTGCCGACTCGGGTGGTGAAGTATAGCTGGAGATGCTCCGATCGTTGACCCTTATGCTTCTCATCCTTGGTGAGGTAGGCGGGCAATCTCTTCATTCCGAGGCTCCGCAATGTAGCGTAGAAGTGATCTCCATCCTCCTGACGGGCTGTAAGAAGCTTGGGACATCTAATGCATTTATAAAGGAAAGATCAGTTTATAACTTTATGAAAACAAATTTTGCAAGAGTTGGGGCGAGAGACAAGAATCCTTAAGAACGAGGTAAGAAGATAGAGATATTACTAAATATCAAATTTAGTTGGTTTGATTTAGAAAATAAGTTTTGGGCTATGACCAATATAACTAGGGCTTCGTCCTACAGCCGATATGGCTCTGATACCATCTCTGTCGAGACCCGAATATGCAAATTCGGTCTCTCTGTGTAAACTGCACTAGTCCAGGATCACGCTAGTGCACACAGTCAAACATAGATGTCATCACAGTCATACACACGATAATAATAAAGGAAAACTCGAATATCGATAAAATATCAAAGGTGCGACCTTATGGCCAAGCTTACAATATCTCTAGCCGGAAGGGCTTAACAAAATAGCAGCGAAAATCCAAAATAAAGCGTAGCGACCAATCGACAAGTCACAGGCTATCGAGTGGAGAACGAAGCCTAATCCGTGAAGTCGTCGTAGTACTCTCCTTCTGGAACCTCCTGCTGGTAGTACTTCTCTCCCTCAACTGAGCAACATAGGCGTAAAGCCGTGAGTACATTGGTACTCAGCAAGTCGTTTGTAACAATGAATGCAATATAATATGCAAGGCTTACCAATGGAAGGCTGAAAGGTTAATTTGCATAAAGGCATTTATTGATGAAATATATTAAAAAATCTTGAAAGCGAAAGTTAACTAGAAACAGTAATAAGGAATAATCAAAGGAATAAACATAAACCACTTGTGAACACCAATTCACAAGTTAAACCAACAGTGAACTACCTGTCCACTACCAACATAAACCACCAAGTTATAAATGAAACACTAACCCTCGTGTGAAATCCCCGAGTAATGTCCATGACCGAGGACGCGGCTATTCGAATAGTTTTACACTCTGCAGAGGTTGCACAACTGTACCCACACGATGTGATTAACCTCGATCTCAGGAAATCACAACAAGGCCTTTACAATGCTCTACCTCAACACAATCCTACCCGCTAGGGTTTCGCATCACACCCCCCTTTGCGCCACATGGAAATCAGCAACCATGTCCATCTCAATAGCAGAATTGAGTTGAAATATTACAAATTAGTCAGCCAGGTCCATCCCATAATAGACATGTAGTTTGCACGATTAAGCTCAGATCAATGGCGCACAAAGTTAAGTCCTTAACATTACCCGGGCGAGGCTACCACATCCCCGAAGTGCAACTGCACCTCCCCCTTTACTGCACGATCACTCGCCCGAGTGAAAACCAATTTGTATAACCCAAGCCAACGTCACACAAATGACGTGGCACAAATTTTAATACACGTGGCACCAACCACAGTTCCATATGTAATTAAGTCAAATTAATAATTAACATGTGCTGATGAGATCCATCGTAAATATAAGCCGGCTAAGCAATCTAATCGTACCAACCCATGTGACAAATAATCTAGCATCACTAATAAATTACCCAACCTATGGTGACAATGACATCATGGTATTCCAAAGTATCAAGGAGGTATAATCTCAATTGGGCGATAACTACCAGTGCAAAGGTTTGAATAAAAATAGCAATGCAATGTAATTTAAAACAAAATAATTAAATAATAGTTTGCAAAATTAGGTTTAACATGATCAAGGGACACGACTTGCCTTCATTATGCTCAGCGGGGTACTCCTGGTCTTCGGGCGCAAAACCTGCTCCTCCGGAATCCGAATCTAACGAGAGAGAAAACGACCGAAAACAAAGAAACACATAAAATGATAAGCAAAAGAACTCCAAAATTCACAAAACCAGAACCAACAGCTAGAGCTCGATTTTAGATGAATTTAGAAAAAAGA
The DNA here is from genome assembly GCA_036346265.1 of Melocanna baccifera. Taxonomy (NCBI): domain Eukaryota; kingdom Viridiplantae; phylum Streptophyta; class Magnoliopsida; order Poales; family Poaceae; genus Melocanna; species Melocanna baccifera. Next base: position 6,176,216 of record CM070696.1, on the reverse strand, counting down.
ACGGGGTCAATCGGAGGTAGGACGGAGGAGAACGGGCTCTCAAAAAATTAATTCTAAAATTAATTTGGGAAATTCAAAAAGTTACTGTGCTGTGGACCCGGTCCACGAAATTCCGAGTCCACCGTGGACTCGGTCCACGTGAATAGATGCACGGGGCGGGGTCGACGCGGGGGACGGCGTGGCGGCGGCATATCTATGCCACCACATGGCACGGTGGCGTGGCGATCGACGTGGCGGTGACGTGGCGCCACGTGGCACTGAGGCGATCTCGGCTGACGTGGCACTGACGTGGCATGCCACGTGTAGCTGACGTGGCTCGGCTGACGCGGCACGGCGCGGCGCGACGGCGGGGTGCGGGCACACGGCGCGATCTGGACCTTCGGTCCAGATCTGGAGCGACGGCGAGGATTGCGCGGCGCGGCGCGGCGACGGCGGATCGGCGGCGCGTGGCGGCTCGCCGCTGGCGTCGCGGCGCGCGCGCGGCGGATCTCGCCGGCGGCGACGCTGGCGGCGCGGAGCGGATCAGCGGCAGCGTGCGCGGCGCGCGCGGCGCGGCGGCGGGCGCGCGCGGCGCAGATGCGATCGAGGCGAGGCGCAGCGGAGGGGTCCGGCGGCGGGAGGCGACGGCGGCGGCCGGAGGCGTCGCGGCGAAGCGGCGCGAGGGCTCACCGGCGGGGATGCGGCGGCGGCCGTGCTCCGGCGACCTCGAGCGGCAGCGGAGAGCGGCATGGGCGGCGGCGGGCGACTCCGCGCGGCGCGCGGCGCGAACGGGCGAGGCTAGGGTTCGGCGGCGGAGATCGACACGCGAACCGAGGAGCTCGAATCGGTTACGGCGCGGGATAAAAATCCGGATTGGTTTGGACGGTCCGGATCTCACGCGATGAGATCGGACGGCTGAGGCTCGATGGGCGTTAGGGTTAGGGTTCGGCCGCGTGGCGAAGCGGACGCGTGATCGCGCGCGCGCGATCGCGGAGAGGCGGCGGGCGAGGCGCGGGAAGAGCGGAAGCGGAGTACGGCGGCGGCGCGCGCGCGGCGGATGGCCGACGCGTGGAGGAGAGAGGGAGATCGGGCGGCGGGGTTTATTTCTTTTTCTTTTCTTTTTCCAGAAATTCAAATAAACTTCTAAAAGCTCTAGAAAATAGCAAATAAATTCCAAAAATTCACCAAAAATACCAGAAAATTTCTTGAGACCTGAAGAACACAAATAAAATATTTTCAACTTATGTTAATGTTTATTTTATTCATATTAAATCATTTAAAACTTTAAAAATTCATTTGAAGCTTCAATTAAATTCAAAAAATTCCAGAAAATTCATTTTTAAATTCCAGGCTTTAAAAATCTCAGAAAAACAGGATGTTACAATGACAAATAGTAGAATATAATAGCTTAGTCCCTAATTTAGCCCACAAAGTTCTCCAAAATTGGCTAAGGAATTTAGTGTCACGATCGAAAACTATTATATTTGGCACACTATATATTTGGCACACTATGCAAGCGAACAACTTCACAAAAGAACAAATCAACAATGTTGGTAGCATCATCACTTTTATGACATGGTATTAAGTGTGCCATCTTAGAAAATCTATCAATAAAAACAAATATGCTATCCCTCCCCTTCTTTGTCCTAGACAGTTCTAAAACAAAATCCATAGAAATATCTTCCTAAGGTACGCTAGGAACAAGTAGAGACATATACAAACCATGAGAATTAAGCCGTGACTTAGCATTTTGACATGTAGTGCAGCAAGCAACGAAACGTTCCACATCACGTCTCATCTTTGGCCAAAAGAAATGATTAGCAAGTATGTCTTTCGTCTTCTTCACTCTAAAATGTCCCATCATCCCACCTTCATGCACTTCCTGTAACAACAACAAGCGAATGGAGCTAGCTGGAATGCATAGCTTGTTAGCTCTAAACACAAATCCATCATTTAGGACAAATTTATTCCACATTTTTCCCTCTTTACAATTCAGCAACACATCTTTAAAAGCATTATCATAAACATAATGCTATTTAATTGTTTCCAATCCAAAATTTTTAAAGTCAAGTTGTGAGAGCATGGTATATCTTCTAGACAATGCATCAGCAATAACATTCTCATTTCCCTTGTTGTGTTTTATGACATAAAGAAAAGACTCTATGAATTCAACTCGCTTTGCATGAATACGGTTCAATTTTCCTTGACTTTTAATATGCTTTAATAACTCATGATCAGAATGAATGACAAATTCTTTGGGTCATAAATAATGTTGTCATATCTCTAAAGTTCGAACTAGAGCATATAATTCCTTATCATATGTAGAATAGTTCAAATAAGGCCCACTCAATTTTTTACTAAAGTATGCCACAGGTTTACCTTCTTGCAACAGCACACCACCCAATCCAATTCCACTAGCATCACATTATAACTCAAAAGTCTTACTAAAATCTGGAAGTTGGAGTAATGGTGCATGTGTTAACTTATCTTTCAATGTGTTGAAGGCGTCCTCCTATGCATTCCCCCAAGTAAATGGCACCCTCTTTTTAGTGAGCTCGTTCAATGGTGCGGCAATAGTGCTGAAACCCTTCACAAAACGACGATAGAATCCAGCAAGTCCTAGAAAACTTCGCACCTGCGTGACCGTGTTAGGAGTCGGGCAACTCTGTATTGCCTCAACCTTGGCTTGATCAACTTCAATCCCCTGTGGAGTAACAATATAGCCAAGAAAAGATACTTGATCCGTGTAAAATGTGCACTTCTCAAGGTTACCAAATAAACGTGCATTACGTAAAGCATCAAAAACAGCACGTAAATGGTAAATGTGTTCCTCTAGTGATCTGCTATATATCAATATATCATCAAAATATACCACTACAAATTTACCAATGAAAGCACGCAAAACCTCGTTCATTAATCTCATGAATGTGCTAGGTGCATTAGTTAAATCAAACGACATCATTAACCACTCATACAAACCGAACTTAATTTTAAATGTTGTTTTCCATTCATCTCCCAATTTCATGCGAATTTAGTGGTACCCACTACACAAACTTTAGAGAAGACAATAAATCCACTTAATTCATCAAGCATATCATCTAACCTAGAAATAGGGTGACGATATCTAATGGTAATGTTATTGATCGCTCTACAGTCCACACACATACGCCATGATCCATCTCTCTTACGCACTAAAATTACCGGAACAGCACAACGACTAAGAGATTCACGCACATATCCTTTATCAAGCAGTAGTGGAACTTGACGCTGAATCTCCTTAGTTTCTTCTAGAATGGTTCTGTATGGCGCACGATTGGGCAAAGATGCCCCGGGAATCAGATCAATCTGGTACTCAATCCCTTGCACTGGTGGTAGTCCTAGCGGCACGTCCTTTGGAAAGACATCCATGTACTCCTGTAAAAGATTAGTGACAGCAGGAGGCACAGAAGAAGATACATTCTCGAATGAAAATAAAGCTTGTTTGCAAAGTAAGGCATAGTAAATAGAAGTACTAGCATCTAGCTCATTCACATCAGATTTAGTAGCAAGAAAACATGCACATTTTAATTTAATCTCATCTTTCTTCTTATGAACAGATTTAGTTTTTCTTTTTATGTTGCTCAAGTTAATTTGCTACAATCTGATTTTTCACTCCTATTATGCTCCTGATTTTTCTCTTTACTTCTAGCAATCTCATCCTTTAAAATAGCTTCAGGAGACATAAAGTGTAACACAATTTTCTTGTCATTATGCATAAAAGAATATTGGTTTGTCTTATCATGATGTAGAGAATCTTTATCATATTGCCACGGTTTACCTAATAGCATAGAGCATGCTTGCATAAGGACAACATCACATTCTACAACATCATGATAAGAACCAATAGCAAAATTTACTCGCACCATTCGTGTTACCTCCATTTTGCCGCTGTTGTTGAACCATTGAATGTAGTAAGGTTGTGGGTGCGATTTGGTATTCATCGCAAGCTTCTCCACCATATCAGAGCTCGCCAAGTTGTTGCAGCTTCCTCCATCAATGATCACACAGCATGAGCGTTCCTTCACGACACACTTTGTTTAAAAAAGGGTGTGCTGCTGATTTTGCTCTGTCCTCTCCATTTGTGCACTCAACACATGCCGCATAATGAGGCCCTCATAGCGCTCTGCATCTTCAGCACCAATGTGCTCTTCATCTTGCTCCTTCCCACTACCTGCATGGTCAGCTGTAAGCAGAGTATAGGTATCCTCATCTAAATCACTAGCAGAAGAATGCTCACCATCAGCTCTCACAATCAAAACACGCTTGCTAGGGCATTCACTCCGCACATGGCCATACCCCTTGCATTGATGATATTGGACATCCCTCGTTCATCCTGTAGAGACAATGGATGAAGAGCTCTTTGCATGTGCTTGGGCTGACCCCTTTGTTGTTTCGGATACCCGAGATGCCGAATTTGATAATGGAAACCGTGACTTGCTGTTGGAGGAAGAAGGTGCAGAAGGTTGGCTTGATGGTGCAGCAGATGCACGTTGAGACCAAATATTACCACGACCTACAGAATGTTAGTCCTTGTGCTCGTGCGTCGTCCCTATACTTCTCTTTCAGCTTTACAAGCAAGATAAAATAAACGAGTGATAGAATTATATTCCTTGTAGGCTAAAATGTCATGAATTTCACGATTCAAACCACCCATAAACCTAGCCATTTCAGCCTCCTCAGTTTCCTCTAAGTCACAACGCAGCATTCCTGTTTGCAAATCTTGAAAATATTCCTCTACGCTTTTACTACTTTGCTTCAATTGTTGCAACTTATGTAACAAATCATGTGCATAATATGAAAGAATAAATCTAGCTCGCATGATTCTTTTTAATGCATCCTAAGTTCGTGGTATGGTTAAAAGATTTTTCTTACAATATTACTCCACCAAACAGACGCAAAGTCAGTAAACTTACTAGTAGCAGCCCTAACCCTTTTGTTTTCAGGGAATGCATGACAAGCAAATTTCTGATCAACAACCAATTCCCAAGTGATATAAGCATCAGGGTTATATTTTCCATCACAAGGTGGCATAGTGAACTTAATCTTACCAAGTGATTCATTATTCTCACGTACCTCATGGCGTGGGTACATAGGACCCATGCCAATGCGATTCCGGTGTAGTTGATGATGACGGTGAGCGTCCTCATCATCATCGATCTCAGTATCAGCCGTATATTCATCTCCACCGTTTTCGTCTACCCTGCTGCCCAAGACACTATTGTTGGCACGTGTACGCTGAGTAGGTGCAGCGGGAGTAGCCGCGGGAGGTGCACGGCCCATCTCATCAAGACGTCTCAAAATCTTAGCAAGTGAGGTGTTGTCGGTGCCAACAGAAGCCTCCAATGTTGTAAGCGTTGTGTTAGTGTCGATCTGCGTGGCCTCCAATTGACCAAGGTGTTCATTACTGACCCGTACATCCTCATCAAGTCCCTCAGTGTACAGTTTCACTTGGCGCTCAAAGTGTTGTATGATGCCCCTAGTCCGAGGGGAATGTGGTGCAGCCTTCGGGTCCACTAGTTCTCCTGACATTGTTAGGAGAACACACGAGAACAAACAAAGAAGACAAAAAAATAATAAAATTGCAACTATGCCCTCACAACTACTAGGATATGGCTAAATCAAGTCGCACACTCTCAACCTGTTCTGTCAAGCTCTTGCTAGTTCTTACCACAGCGAGCAGGAGGTGATGGCAGTCGACAAGACAACAACTCCTAGAAATTGGGTGTATCGTTGCCTCAATCGCTAGTACCTGAGAGGTGGTAGCCAAATCTGTGGAGCTATAGATGGGCTAAGAGTGAACAAAAGATAACTAGAACCATGTTAGTCAAAGCAAGTTGAATAATCGCTCAACAACAGTACTGTGCTGGTCCTAGGCTAGACCATACTAGAGACGCGAGCTTGGACACCAATGAAACCATATAGCACCAACTAACACAATGAAAGGAAGCAACTCACTAGAGCTCCTGTCTTTTTTTCAAAAAAAATTTCTTCTTTCTTCTTTTTTTTCTTTTTTTTCTTTTTTTATTTTTTCACAGGAGCCCTAAATCCTTAACTTGACCACCAAAAGCTCTATAACAAGCAACGCGCACCACACACTTTTTTTTGACCAAGGGTAAATCGGTAAAAAAAGATTCTCTCTCTCTAAACTGAGATTTTCGATCAGCATACGAGGGAAATCCGAGTGGCACGTGTACGTCAATCCGAGTGGCATAGAGATAATATCATGAATCTTTTTTTTTCTGAATTCACGATTTTTTTTTGGGGCAAATTTTTTTTAGACTTTTTTTCTTCGGAACAATAAGAAACTGACTCCAACTCACTTCAGAAACACAACTCGGTAACACAAATTTTTTTTAGACTTTTTTTCAGAACAATAAGCACGTGTACGGCGATGGCGGCGGAGATGTATATGATGTTGGTGAAAGCGATAACAGCGGTGATGTATATGACAGTGGTGAAAGCGATGGCAGCAGTGATGGTGACGTTGGCTGCAATGTGATCTGACGTGACAAGAACTCAAAACTCTAAGGATTAAACACTAAGACCAGTAACTCGACACGACGATGCAACCGAAGACTCAACAAACAAAGACTAAGCAATAATAGAGTAAGGCTCGAATTGTTTCGGATTTTGGAGAAAAAAACTACTATACTATTTTTTTTGGTTTTTTGGACTGTAGGTAGAAAAAGATACAGAAACTAAAAGAAATCTCACACCCATTAACCTTGAGTTCTGATACCAACTGATAGCACTAGCGGTCCCAATCTTTCGATGAAATTGGTAGATTCGATTGGGGAAGGAGAAAACGTTGACGACCCGACTACAACCACCCCAAGGATGTTGCGCCTTAACGATCGATACACCAACTCCAGAGGTTGTTCATGACCTTGTCGGAGCACAATCAACCTAACCACAAGGGTACTTGTCTGTGCAAGCAATCGAAGAACAGGCAAGAACAAGATTAACAACAACTTAATTGTGAATAAAAGATATAGGTTTCAATCTGAAAATAAAAAACAGAGGGGTTCCGAAGACAAGTATTCGGACGGTCTTGCAGACACGCGCGAACACAAGGCGAAGTAGCAAAGGCTAACTTAGTCTATCAAAATCCCAACTCTAGAAAAGGGTGCGGCTACCTATTTATGAGACACAAGAGGTCAGCCAAAACAGGACTCAATTACAAGGCCCAAGGCCCACTTTGACTCAGACTGAAAAAATAATGTGACTTGTTTGGCAGTTTCTGATCAGCTCGGATGGAGTTTGGAGGTGGAACTAGATCCTTCCGAAAGTAGACTCCAAGAACTTTCCAAAGAGTACTCACGGTCCCCGAGAAACCTTCTGAATCAAAAGTTATGGCCATTTGAAGTAGACATTGTCAAGAAGGCCGAATCTAAGTTGAACTCGCGAACAGGAATTGGATTGCGCTTGACGGTTCCACTTCTACACTTGAGCTCACGTGTTTCTTCTTTATGGTTCCTAAGAACAGTTAAATCATCACAAGAATTAAGTAGTATTCCATTCTTTGAAATATCTATGTGCAAACTTAGGAACGCATTTACCTGATAGTTAAATTGACGTGCTCGCGTTCGAGTCATTGTGTGGGACCCTGGAGTAGAAACTCCCGGACCCCCTGTGTATTGCAGTACTAGTCCTAGATCAACGCTAGTACACACAGATATTCAGAAAAATGATACGTTGCCAACCACGCTTTATTACAATAATAACTGAAATACATAAGTCTTGGCCCAAGGCCTTACAACTGTGGTTCACAGAACCCCTTACACAAAAGGTAACAGCGGAAGCAAAAATATTCAAATAAACGGCCCATCAATATGCCATAGGCAATTGACTTGAGCAACGAGACCTAGTCCTCCAGAAAGAATCCATCACAGCCGCAAGCGGAACAGTAGTCGTAATCTCCTTCCTGAGCTTCAACCTCCTCTGAGAATTATTTTGAAGTGTAGTATGTGAGTACAAAAATGTACTCCGCAAGTCTTGGGAAAATGCATTAGATGCGGGGTTGAACAAAGGAAGGCTATATGGCTCTTTTGCACAAATGAGCATTTTATTTCAAATTTGTATACTATTATTAAAAACATTTTGTTAAACATTGAATTTTCATAGTCTGAAATTTAATAAGTACATTAGTGAAGGTTACATCCACCATCACTGATAAAATAGGCTATCTCCGCCAAGATTCAAAATGGAGGTTAAAACCCCCTGAACTGGTTACATCCACCGGACCAAAATCACGAGAGTTCTATCCACTCTCTAGTTTTCCAAAACCTTTTCTTTTTAAATTCAAAGTCAAATCTCTACTATGTGAATGCATTCTTTGTCTGCTCTTGACCGTGGGCACGGCTATTCGAATAGTTTTATTACTCTGCAGAGTGCATACAACTTTACCCACAAGAGATATGTTACCTTAACAGTCAACACGCTTCCTTTGGCATGAGACCCAGATAAAATATCACAAAGCTTTTCACCTACTCTAGTATAGTTTTATATCACTCGCTGAGGTTTCACCGCTGAAGGGTTAAATCCACCACATTCAGAAGCCCCCTCTTGCACCATGTGAGTGTAGTAAATCCCTGCCCCTCACTTTGAGTAATCAGTAAATCCTTGATACCCATTTTCCAATAGTGACACAAAAACTAAACTATTATAGGTTAATTAGCTAGGTTGTACCCATTTTAACTTGTGGTTGTACGGTTTTACTCAGATTGGACAAACACAAGAATCGGTTTTTAGACGACTAGGGTGGATCATTCACAAACCCATTTATCGTGCTAAACCGCACCAGCCAAACATTCCATCCACTCTCGTCAAATTTTACCTTAAACTTCATTTTTATTTTAAAATTTACAGTGGTAACATCTATTACCACTTTTCAAACAAAACATTAAATCCCAAATCATTCATTGACCATTTTTCTCATATGAGTATTTTTACATTTATCAGCTAGACTAAGCATTTGCTAATATTTTAAATTCAACAAGAATAATACTAAATCATTAATGAGCCAAAGGTTATCCTAAGTTGACAAGGGTACATGGTACATAAATTCTAAAAGAGGGCATAACAAATTAGGTGCTTATCTAAATTTTAGAATTAAAATTATCAATTTACTAAACATAACCATGCAAATAATTTAAAATAATTGCAAAAACTATTTATAAAACATAGGAGCAAAATGGTCAAGGAGACTTGCCTTCTTGAATTAGGTCGGAATCTTCCCGAGGTTGTTCTTGAAAATCTTCCGGAAATTCAGACTCTACACGAGAAACGAGGAGAACTAAATAAATAAAATAAAATAAAAACTCAAAAATTCAAAATAAATATACCAAATAAAAGTTTGGAATTTTAGATGAATTTACAAATTTGAATGGGTCAATTTGGAGTTAAAATGAGAAAGATATGGCTTTTGGAAGTTTCAAATTAAAGAAAAAGGAAAAAGGATAATTTCTAGAATTTATTTTATTCTGAAAATGAATTATGATGTCAGCAAGAATTATTTTTCTAAAGGAAAATCAGAATAATGACGTCAGCATGGAATTTAAATAAAATTATAGAGGCTGACAGGTGGGGCCGGTCCACGGTGGACCGAGTCCACGAACAAGACACTGCGGCGGCAGCTACCGCGCGGCAAGCTAGGGTCGACGTGGCGTCTTGGCCGGTGCCGCCACGTGTCAACTGCTGACGTGGCTACTGACGTGGCACCTGGGGGCGGATTTTGGCTGACGCGGCATGCCACGTGGCTGCTGACGTGGACTAGGCTGACGTGGCACGCGCTGGTGCTGCCACGTGGCTAGGGCTGACGTGGGTGGCTCGGGCGCGAGCGGCGGTGGCGAGATCGGACGGTCGCGGGGCGTGCACGCGGCAATATCTGGGGCGTCGGCCCAGATCCAGATGGGCGACGACGATGGAGTGGCGCGGGCGCGGGGTGGTGACGATCGGCGACGCGTGGCGGGCGCGTCGCGCGGACGCGGGTGCGCGGGAGTGTCGGTGGGATCCAACGGCAGAGAGGGGGACGCGTGGCGCCAGCTGGTGCCTTGCGGCTCTGATCTTGAACGGACGGCGCGGATGCGAGGGCGCGGAGGCGGGAAGGCGACGATGATCGACGCGTGGCCCGGCACGACGCACGAAGCGTCGCGTGGACGCGGGCAGCGCGACCGAGGGAGCGGGCGCGGACGCGCGGTGCTGGCGCGTGGACCGAGGGGCGGAGCGAGCGACGGGGACTGCGGAGGAGCTCACCGGCGGCGACGAAAACGTACTCCGACGACTCGAAAACACGGCGGCGACGCACGCGAAGAGGAGAGGAAGGTGCGAAGGGCAAGAGGGTCCCCGGGGAGACGTTTTTATATGCTGCAGAGGAGGAACGGGCGCACGAGCTCGCCGGAGTTAAAGCGACGGTTTTCGTCTCCAACCGGCGGAAACGGCGACGATTCGAGGAGAAACTGCTGCTAGTTAACGCGCACGACGAGTGAATGCTCGGGAACCAATAATGGCGAGGAGTAACGGCCGGGAGGCGAAGAACGCGGAGCTCGGGCGGCGGCAATAATGGCGACGGCGCACCGAGGAAGAAGCGGCGGGGACGACGGGCCTTACAGGTGGGGCCCACCTGTCGGCGAGAGAGAGAGGAGAGGAGGCGAGCGACGGATGAGCGACGGGTGGCGGAGGGAAAGATCTCGGCCGTCGGATCGAGACGAAGCGGTAAGTGAAGATGAGTGGCCCCGATTAGATCCGGCGGCGAGGAATACTCCGATGCATGACACGTGTCAGACATCAGGGAGGAGAAGGCGGGCGAAGGGGTAAGTGAGGAGCAACAGTCGGGATTAGCGCGGGCGGGGACGGATGGCTCGGATGGTTGCCACGTGTCGCCCGAAGATTAATTAAGAATTAAATTCTTTTAAAGATTTTCAGAAAACCTTAGAAAGCTTTAAAATACTCAGAAAAATACCAAATAAATTTTAAAAATTCCAGAAAAATTCACATAAATTCCTGGAGGGATTTTAGACTTAAGAAAAATATTTCCAACACCTGTTACTATAAATTTTTATTTTTAAACAGAAACCCTTAACTCTGAAAATTCCAAATAAATTGAATTAATTAATTTAAAATTATTATTTCCAAACAAAAGTAAAAATTGGGATGTTACAAACCTACCCCCCTTAGAAAGAATTTCGACCCCGAGATTCGGAAGGACTGGAAAAGAGACTAGGGAACTCCGTTCTGAGATCTTCTTCACGCTCCCAAGTTGCTTCCGACTCTGGATAATTGTTCCACTGCACTTTGCAAAATTTGATGGTCCTGTTTCGGGTACAACATTCTGCTTCGTCTAAAATCTTGACTGGAAACTCTGAATATGTCAAATCCTCTTTTAGATCCACTTCCTCTAAAGGCATTAATTCTTCTGGGACTCGTAAACACTTTTTCAATTGCGACACATGAAACATATCATGTACATCTGACAATTGGGTAGGAAGCTTTAACTAATAAGCAACTTCTCCTCTTCTGGCTAAGATTGGAAATGGTCCAATATACCTCGGAGCAAGTTTACCACTAACCCTGAAACGACGCATCCCTTTTAGAGGTGACACTTTCAAATACACATGATCCCCTGGTGCAAACTCCAACATTCTGCGACGATTGTCCGCATAGCTCTTTTGCCGGGTCTGTGCTATTTTCAACCTGTCTCGAATTAAACGAACTTGCTCCTCTGCTAGCTTCAATATGTCAGGTCCAAATACTTGACTTTCTCCTGTCTCCGACCAATACAAAGGTGTTCTGTACTTTCTGCCATATAAAGCTTCAAATGGGGACATCTGCAGACTAGATTGATAACTGTTATTGTAGGAAAATTCTGCATAAGGCAAACTTTGGTCCCAATTGGATTTATTAGCTAATGCACATGCTCTCAGCATATCTTCCAATATTTGATTTACCCTTTCTGTCTGACCATCTGTGTCGGGATCTGGAACAACAACTCCGAGCCCCTCCATGTAAATCGCACTATCCCAGGAAAAGCTAGTGCACACAGGTTTAACAGCAATGTATATCATGCAAAAATAACCACGAGATATTATTAAACGAAAATACAGCCTTAAGGCCAAGTCTTACAATAAGGGCACAAGGCCAACAAAATAAACAAAAACAGCGGAAGATAGCAAAGGTGGCAGCACAGCCCATCCAGCCTCCTACAGGCGAATGACTGTAAGACGCGTCCTACTCGCTGAAGTAGTCCTCACCGTCGTAATCGCCGTCGAAGTCTGGCAACAGATTTAGCAAGGTGAGTACGTATACTCCCGTAAGCAAGTAAATGCTTACGCAAGTCACACCAGGAATTATAACAGAGTTGATGCATGCTTAATGGATATCAAAGGAAGGCTTAATAGGGCAATGTGCGGAAAGCAATACTTGAATTTAGATACAATAATGTAAATACGAAAAGCTGAGCTTTAATACAGTATGTGAAACATTATTTTAACAAGTATTATCGTTGGTGTAGGCTCCAACCCACACTAACCTATCCACGGGAATCCACCCGAACCAGAACCAAGACTGCTATTTGTTTGCTCAAAAACCAAGTTTATAAAATCCAAGTCTAATCTGTGACACTTTACTCAGCATGTCCATGACCGTGGACACAGCTATCTAGATAGGTTTTTAACTCTGCAAAGGTGTACAACTTTACCCACAAGACATTCCCTCTCACTTGAGCCACGCGATAAACACACTGCCTTAGGTGTGCGGCGGAGAGTTCATGACAAGGCTGTTCCGATGATCCATAGCCAAAATAATCACGCCGCCACTAAGGTTTCACCACAACTCGAATCCACGAGTTGGAGCCCCCTCTGGTGCCATGTGAGACTTCCCACAGCCTACGCCGCGCTCACATTCAGCCTATAGCGAGACTATGTTTGGAGCTTCACAAATGACTTAGCTAGGTCCGTCCCATACCGGACTTGTGGTAGTACGAAGTGACTTCGTAAAATGAATCACAGAAACGTCCTTATGTTGGTTTAGGCCCAACCACATTCCCCCGTACACGACAATCAACCAGGTGTCACCAAACACGAGGCATGCCGGTACCCACCACCTAACCATTAGCCTAAGTCCAAAACATAAGTTTCTATTTTTATTTTTAAACAATTTTCATGATCCATCCTTGACTCACCGAAGTCAAGAACTCAATTTTTAAATCGTCATTTCCTGTGAAAGACATTAATCCCACCTAAAATTATACTAAGCCAGGCTAAGCATTCTATAAAATTTCTAGTCAATACTATGGTACTCACTAGTTTTGAGCTAGGGTGACAAGGTACAGGAATTCGGGATTCAAATTGGGCTATAATCAAAGGATTATGGGTATAACTAAATTTAAAACAAATTTGAATTAAATTTGAGTAAAGATACGCACGCATATACAGTAAAACAATATAAATAAGTTTAAATATTAGGTTCAACATGGTCAATGGTGTAACTTGCCTTGATCGAAGCCCTACGGGGAGTCGTCGAACTCAGCGTCTCCGGAATCGTCGAAATCTATCGTAAAGAGCCAATTCAAAGAAAATTCAAAATAAAATTCAAATGAAATCCAAATAACTTTCAAAAATTATAAAATAAACTGGGAGACAGAATTTTGAATTTTGGATGTGTACCAACAATTCTTGGAAAGGAATTGAGGCTTTTAAAAGAAATTGGAAATTTAAATTTAAATTTAAATCTTGGGATTACAAAATATATTCAAACAAAATTTAAATAAATTTCAAAAATTCAAAATTATTCCAGAAATGGATAGATCATGATTTTAGAAAAATTTAGAAATTTGAATGGGTCAATTTGGAGTTAAAATGCAAAAGTTATAGCCTTCCAAAGTTTAAATTCAAAATAAAAGAAAAAGGGTATTTTCTGGATTTATTTTTAAACCGAAAAGGATTTATGACGTCAGCACGAATTATTTTTCTAAAGGAAATTATAGATTATGACGTCAGCCCTAGGATTAATATATTCGGGCAGAGGCTGACAGGTGGGGCCCGGGTGTCATGGACCGAGTCCATGGACCCGAGGGAAGGGTGAGGTGGCAGGCGGGCGCTGGGAACGGGTGGCGCCGACGTGGCGCCACGGGCTCGCCACGTGGTCGCGGCGTGGCTGCCACGTCACGCTTTATGCCGACGTGGCGGCTGCGCGCGAGTGGCGGCGTCGGCGGTGGCGTTGGCGTGGCGCCGTCGGCCGCCACTGGCCGCCACGCACTGCTGCGGTCGGCCCGACGGTGACGTGGCCCGACCGGCGGCGGCGGCGCTCGGGGCCCGATGGTCGCCGGAGCTCCGGTGAGCGGCGGCGCCGGCCGAGGGTATCAAAATGACGAGGAGGACGCGGGGAGTGCATCGGTACCTTGCGTGGAGGCCGAGGATGACCGGAGAGGAAAATCGGCGGAGAGGGGCGGCGGTCGGAGAAGGGTTCACGGCGGCGGAGAGGTTCCAGCGACGCAACAGCTCGTGGGAGAGGTCGCCGGTGTTCGCCTGGGCACCAGCACGGTCGGGGAGGCACCAGCGAGAAGCGGGGAAGCTCGAGCAGGCAGCGATTGCTCGCCGGAGTTGCTTGAAGCCGCGGCGGGGATTCGGGCGCAGGGAGACCCTCGGGGCTTGATTATGCGCTCTGGAGGCTCGGGGGGTGGCGGTGTGGGGAGGGGAAGCACGGGGAGTCCTTTATATAGGCCGAGGAGGGAGGTAACGGTCGAGCAAATCTCGCCGGAGTTGCAACGGCTCGGAGGTTTAAGGTGGCGACGGAAACGGCCGCAATTAGGGCTGATTATGCCTCAGATGGGTGCGGGGAGGCGTCGATTTGAATGTGCCGGGGCGCGGGGGATTAATTTGGCAAGAAACCGAAGCTATTAAAGCTTCGGTTTCCCGATTAATGGCGGCGGCAGCGGCGGTGATCGCGCGAGGAAGAAAGGAAAGGGGCGGAGACGAAGGGCCTGACAGGTGGGGCCCGCACGTCAGCGAGAGAAGGAAAACGGAAAGGGCGAGGAGAACGGCTGGATGTTTGACAAGTGGCAGCGGAGCGAGAGGGCGACCGCTAGATCGGGGTCGAACCGGTAAGTGACCGTGGACGATCGAGATGCAATCCGGCAACGGGGTTTAGATCTGACCCGATCGGGTGCTTTAAGTGACAAGGAACGGCTGCGATTGAAATCGGCAACGAGGGGCGGTGTGGATCACGCCATGTGCCGAGCGGAGGGAAGAGGGACGCGGCGAAGCGGTTAAGTGAGGGCGTGCGGTGGGGATTGAATCGGGCGGAGAGGTGGACGGCCCGATGCTTGCCACGCGTCGGTCCGAGGATGGGGAAGGGCGGGATTGAACCGGTAAGTGACGACAGGCGGCCGAGATTAGATCCGGCGTGGTGGAGGTGGCTCCGATGGCTGACACGCGTCGGCCCGAGGAGGGGTTTTTGGATTTTCTTTCTTTTTGAATTTCCAGAAATGCTATTAAGCTTTAGGAAACTCAGAAAAATACCAGATAAATTTTGAAAAATCCAGAAAAATTCAGAGAACCTTCTGGGACTAATTGAGACTTAATAAAAATATTTTCCACCAAATTTGATAAGTATATTTTGAAAAAGCACAGTTTGACTTAAGAGGGAAGTTTTTAATTCTTTATAAAATTCTGAAAATTAATATAATCACATATTTGACTTTAGGAAAGTGAAATACATTTGTTTGATTTACAAGAAATGCAATGAACTTAATTTGATCTTTTAATAACAGAAGTTTTTAATCAGGACTTTGAAATAAACTCCAGGAAAATCAAATAAATTCCAGGTTTAATTTTAAATAAAGGGATAAAATTTTGGGATGTTACAATCTGTTTGAGGATGATAAGCAGTACTGAAGTTTAAATTAGTGCCCAGAACTTCATGAAGTTTCCGCCAAAACCTTGAGGTAAATTGAGATCCTCTATCCGATACGATCTTCTTTGGAATTCCATGTAAACTAACAATTCTTGACATATAAAGCTCTGCCAATCTATCTCCTGAATACGTAGTCTTTACTGGTATAAAATGTGCAACTTTTGTTAAGCGATCCACTATAACCCAAATTGAATCATAACCTGACTTGGTCTTTGGTAATCCAGTTATAAAATCCATTCCAATTTCCTCCCATTTCCACTCAGGTATCTACAAAGGTTGCAAAAGACCAGCAGGTCTTTGATGCTCTGCTTTAACTCTCTGGGATATATCACACAAGGCTACATATTCTGCAATTTCTCTTTTCATACTGGACCACCAATAACTTTCCTTTAGATCTTGATACATTTTTGTACTTCCGGGATGAATTGAATATCCTGCCTCATGAGCTTCTTTTAAGATTAAATCTTTTATTTCCTTTTTCTCGGGTACTAGAATTCTCTTTCCAAACCAAAGAATCCCCTCTTCATCTTCTGAAAATCCAGGCGCTTTACCTTTCTTCATATTCTCTTTAATTTGTTTAACATATTCATCCTCTCGTTGGGCTGCCTTAATCTGATCTTCCAAAGTAGGATGAACCTTCAATGCAGACAAAATACCTTTATTAACAATTTCCAAATTCAGTCGTTGAAATTCTTCATGGAGGGTTAACTGCTTATCTGGAATTGACAGATTGTTAATGTGACTCTTCCAACTCAAAGCATCGGCTACTACATTAGCTTTTCCTGGATGATAGTGTATTCCCACATCATAATCCTTTATCAATTCGAGCCACCTTCTTTGTCTCAGATTAAGGTAAGGTTGAGTGAATATATACTTTAAACTTTTATGATCTGTATATATTTCACACCGATTGCTGATTAAATAATGCCTCCACAACTTTAGAGCTTGCACAACCGCTGCTAGCTCTAAATCATGAGTGGGATAATTTTCCTCATGCGGTCTTAACTGCCTTGATGCATAAGCTACCACTTTTCCTTCTTGCATTAGTACGCAACCAAGTCCTTGTCTTGATGCGTCACAATAAACTTCAAAGTCTTTCCTAATATCGGGCAACCGCAAAACTGGTGCAGAAGTTAATCTCTTCTTTAACTCTTGAAAACTGTCCTCACAAGATTTACTCCATTCAAATTTCTTTTCCTTCTTTAATAACTGCGTGAGAGGCCTGGCAATCTTGGAAAATCCTTCGATAAAACAACGATAGTAACCTGCTAACCCCAGGAAACTTCGGATTTCTGTTACTGTCTTAGGTTGAATCCAATTAAGCACATCCTTCACTTTTCCTGGATCTACAGATACACCTCCCGCAGAAATCACATGTCCTAAGAACTCAACTTCCTTCAACCAGAACGCACACTTGCTGAACTTGGCGTACAATTGATGTTCTCTTAATCTTTGTAAAACTATCCTCAGATGCTCTTCGTATTCCTTCTCATTCTTGGAATAGATAAGAATGTCGTCTATGAAGACAACAACAAACTTATCTAAATAATCCATGAATATTTTATTCATCAAATTCATAAAGTACGCTGGTGCATTAGTCAAACCAAAAGACATCACCGTATACTCATATAATCCATATCGAGTAGAAAAGGTTGTCTTAGGTATATCTTCTGGTCTAATTTTTAATTGATGGTATCCTGACCGGAGATCAATCTTAGAGAAGATGCTTGATCCTTTTAGCTGATCGAACAGATCATCTATACAAGGCAAGGGATACTTATTCTTGATTGTTACCTCATTCAGGGCTCTATAATCCACACACATACACTGGCTACCATCCTTCTTGTTTACTAGAAGCACTGGCGCTCCCCAAGGTGAAGAACTCGGTCTAATGAAACCTTTCTCCTGCAATTCTTAAATCTGCCTCTTGACTTCTGCTAGATCATCGGCTGACATCCGATAGGGTCTTTTTGATATTGGAGCTGTACCAGGTACCAGATTTATAACAAATTCAATCTCTCGGTTTGGTGGCATTCCTGGCAAATCCTCAGGGAATACATCAGGGTATTCACTTACTACGGACACATCATCCAAACTTCTTCCTTTTAAACTGGTCAATAAACTTCCCGCACTTGAGGGTGTATTGGATTCATATCTAATCTGAATTCCATCGGAATTGGTGAGAATAATGGCACGATTGGCACAATCTATCTGCCCTTTATACTTGATCAACCAATCCATCCCAAGTATTACATCTATGCCTTCGGAGTCTATTATAATAAGGTTCGCTAGGAACTTTACTCCGTTTATATCTATAGTTGCTCTAGGGCAAACCAAATTAGTCCTCAATTCTTTTCCAGATGATTAGACTAACATAAGGTTCTTTAGCAAACAAACATTCCAATTATTTCTTTCCACAAAAGCTTTTGTTACGAAGGAATGTGAAGCTCCGGAATCAAATAATGTAATTGCGGGAACTGAATTAACAAGAAACTTACCCAGAACCACGTCTGGTGTATCCTGTGCTGCCTCTGCAGTGACATGGTTGATGCGCCCTTTGTTGAATGTCTGTGGAGTCTTGGGAGTCTGAGGGCTTCCACGTCCTTGATTAGTGTTTGAAGTTCTGGCCGGCGTAGAATCAAGATTAAAACGAACCGGAGTTACTGCTTGACGCTTCTGGGGACAATTATTAGCATAATGCTCCATGTTCTTGCAATTGAAGCATTGCACTCCTGCAGCCACAGTCCTATTCTGCTGGGGTTGAACTGCATTCCCAACTCGAGAAGCTTGAGGAATAGGGCGAGGTGCAGAAATCGGTGTCCTCGGCTGACTGGGCAATGGAGGCCGGCTGAACTGTTGTGGAGTAGGACGATGACGAGAGCTACTTGCATTCTGCTGAGCTTGAAACTTCCTCTTCCTAGATTCATAAAGCTGACGCTGGGCATCCTCTTGAACAAGTGCTTTATTCACTAGGTGCTGAAAAGTAGGATAGTCATTGGATACTAACTGCACTTTGAGATTAGGATCCAAACCTCCCATAAACCTCCAAATCTTTGCATCATCATTTGCTACGTCTTCTGGTGCATACCTTGATAGTTGAATGAACTTACTCAGATATGCGAAAACGCTAAGATTTCCCTGCTGCAGTTGGTGAAATTCCTTCATTTTCATTTCCATAATGCTCATAGGTATGTGGGTGGCTCGGAAAGTTCGCACAAAGTCTGCCCAAACAATATTCTGAGCATTTTGGTGTGCCGCGCAGTAATTTTCCCACCAGTTGGCAGCAACTCCCTTGAGTTGATGTTCAGCAAACAAGACTTTCTCATTCTCATTGCATTGAGCCAAATTTAATTTCCTTTCGACTTCCTTTATCCAATCATCTGCTTCCAATGGATCAGCAGATCCTACAAAAATTGGAGGTCGAGTCCTCATGAATTCACCGAGCTTGGACTGAGGTGGTTGAACAAGTGCTTGCTGAGCTTGATTAACTTGATTCTGAGCTAAGACTTGAAGAAGCTGCAATTGCATGGCCATCATCTGCTCCAAGTTCGGGGCTTGAGCTGGTGGAGATGGAATTGGGGCATTGTTGTCATTGGGCCCTTGACTATTGCTGACATTGCTCCTTGTATTCACCATCTGAAGCTCCACCAAGAGAACACAAGATAAGAGGGAAAAGCATAGATGAGGAACAGGGGTAACTAACAACATCCCAAACCAACACACAAGAACAAAGCAACAGCTGAGAAAATGCAACTTTGAAATTCAAATTAGTTTTAAGAATGGCTGTACCACAAGTGCACAAGGCTCGGTACAGTCCATTTTATTACATCACAATATTATAAGCGTTCTAATATCGAAAAACGACTAAGAAGGGATACTGCTGACTGGCATCTACTCATCCTCCACGATGATGCGCTCCTCGGGTTCCTCCTCCGGTCTTCCTCGACTCGTGGAGTGGCTCTGCCCACACGTAGCGCGATTGTTCGGCGAACGGACCGAGATCGACTCGGTGAAGGCAAGCGATCCGAACGAGGCGATGGCGTCCTCTCGCTAGAATCTCCAATGTCGATCTTTGGGTGGTGGACCGGGCGTCGCACACTCTTCCGCGATGAGCACAGTGCGGGTCTGGAAATCATGCGTGGTAGCAGCAGGGGCTGGCAGAGTGGGTGCAGTCGCTGAAGCTCGAAGATGCTCCACTTCGGCCTCGGCAGCAATCCTTGCCTGGTCTACGTCAGCGTGGGCGGTCTCACTCTGTAGAAGCTGTACGCGAAGAGTATCGGAGTGCTCGTAGCTCGATGTAAGAAGCATCCGAAGAAGCCCTATCTCCTGATGTGCCCTGGTGTAGGTCGCTGACATCGCCTGAGTGAGCTGCACCTGGTGAGACAGGCGAGGGTCATCCACTACAATCTGAAAAGGCTCCGGGTGAGTCTGTCCTGCTCTCATAGTCGGGAAGAAGCTGAAGGGTGACTGTCGCAGTTCTGCCTTATGCCTCATGCACAACTCAGTGATCGCCATCTGGGCTGCATCTTGGATAGCATCCGAGCAGTGAGTCCGAGGATGCTCGATCTGACGTTCAATGGGATCAAATTTCCCTTCTTGAGCGTAGATAAACACCTCCATCGTCCACGAGTCCATGTTCATGATCCTGGTCTTCCGCCCTCTGAAAATGGGCTGCTGAGTGTACTTCAGATGCTGCATCAACTGCCGTAGAAGACTCACAAATGCTCCCTCGCTCTCACCATGAGAAAGGTGATCCCATGGAGCTGACGACGACGAACCTGCCATCTACAATTTGAAAATAGGAGAGATCAGTAAAACTTTTACAGAGTGAAAAGGAAGAAAAGTACAAGGTACTAAGTAAGAGAAGAGTAGAAGCAAAGGAACTTATGTTTTTTTTTGTATATAAATTTTTATTAACATAAATCCTTATGGCTTGCCAAAACCTAGGGCTCGTCCTACAGTCAAGTTGGCTCTGATACCACTTCTGTGGGACCCTGGAGTAGAAACTCCCGGACCCCCTGTGTATTGCAGTACTAGTCCCAGATCAACGCTAGTACACACAGATATTCAGAAAAATGATACGTTGCCAACCACGCTTTATTACAATAATAACTGAAATACATAAGTCTTGGCCCAAGGCCTTACAACTGTGGTTCACAGAACCCCTTACACAAAAGGTAACAGCGGAAGCAAAAATATTCAAATAAACGGCCCATCAATATGCCACAAGCAATTGACTTGAGCAACGAGACCTAGTCCTCCGGAAAGAATCCATCACAGCCGCAAGCGGAACAGTAGTCGTAATCTCCTTCCTGAGCTTCAACCTCCTCTGAGAATTATTTTGAAGTGTAGTATGTGAGTACAAAAATGTACTCCGCAAGTCTTGGGAAAATGCATTAGATGCGGGGTTGAACAAAGGAAGGCTATATGGCTCTTTTGCACAAATGAGCATTTTATTTCAAATTTGTATACTATTATTAAAAACATTTTGTTAAACATTGAATTTTCATAGTCTAAAATTTAATAAGTACATTAGTGAAGGTTACATCCACCATCACTGATAAAATAGGCTATCTCCGCCAAGATTCAAAATGGAGGTTAAAACCCCCTGAACTGGTTACATCCACCGGACCAAAATCACGAGAGTTCTATCCACTCTCTAGTTTTCCAAAACCTTTTCTTTTTAAATTCAAAGTCAAATCTCTACTATGTGAATGCATTCTTTGTCCGCTCTTGACCGTGGGCACGGCTATTCGAATAGTTTTATTACTCTGCAGAGTGCGTACAACTTTACCCACAAGAGATATGTTACCTTAACAGTCAACACGCTTCCTTTGGCATGAGACTCAGATAAAATATCACAAAGTTTTTCACCTACTCTAGTATAGTTTTATATCACTCGCTGAGGTTTCACCGCTGAAGGGTTAAATCCACCACATTCAGAAGCCCCCTCTTGCGCCATGTGAGTGCAGTAAATCCCTACCCCTCACTTTGAGTAATCAGTAAATCCCTGATACCCATTTTCCAATAGTGACACAAAAACTAAACTATTATAGGTTAATTAGCTAGGTTGTACCCATTTTAACTTGTGGTTGTACGGTTTTACTCAGATTGGACAAACACAAGAATCGGTCTTTAGACGACTAGGGTGGATCATTCACAAACCCATTTATCGTGCTAAACCGCACCAGCCAAACATTCCATCCACCCTCGTCAAATTTTACCTTGAACTTTATTTTTAGACGACTAGGCGAGCGACGGATGAGCGACGGGTGGCGGAGGAAAAGATCTCAGCCGTCGGATCGAGACGAAGCGATAAGTGAAGATGAGCGGCCCCGATTAGATCCGGCGGCAGGGAATACACCGATGCATGACACGTGTCAGACATCGGGGAGGAGAAGGCGGGCGAAGGGGTAAGTGAGGAGCAACGGTCGGGATTAGCGCGGGCGGGGACGGATGGCTCGGATGGTTGCCACGTGTCGCCCGAAGATTAATTAAGGATTAAATTCTTTTAAAGATTTTCAGAAAACCTTAGAAATCTTTAAAATACTCAGAAAAATACCAAATAAATTTTAAAAATTCCAGAAAAATTCACATAAATTCCTGTAGGGATTTTAGACTTAAGAAAAATATTTCCAACACCTGTTACTATAAATTTTTATTTTTAAATAGAAACCCTTAACTCTGAAAATTCCAAATAAATTGAATTAATTAATTTAAAATTATTATTTCCAAACAAAAGCAAAAATTGGGATGTTACACATTGGTCCTTGTATCATAGTTTCAGTTTGTTGAGCTTGTTGTGGAGTTAGCACGGTTGTATCCATGGCAAGGATATCCTCATCACTCTTGCCTTACATTAACACGCATCCCAATCCTTTACGAGAAGCATCGCAATAAATCTCAAAATCCTTATTTATATCGGGCAAAACCAACACTGGGGCTGTGGTCAAACTCTCCTTCAGTTTCTGGAAACTCTTCTCGCACTCTGACATCCAAGTAAATTTCTTTTCCTTTTTGAGCAACTGTATAAGGGGTCTGGCTACACTGGAGAATCCCTCGATGAAATGGCGATAGTATCCTGCCATACTCAGAAAACTCCTGACCTATGTCACTAACGAAGGTGACTTCCAATCCAATACATCCTTTACCTTCCTGGGGTCAACTGCGACTCCCTCTGCTAACATGACATGATGAGGATACGCATGTTGATATTGATGTGACCACGTCACAAACACATACGACCATAACTCACAAGAATAAACAAAAGGTGAATTCATTTTTTCGATTTTAATTTGTTTTAAATGAGAATATGATGCTATCTAATGATGAGGATATCCCAGCTACTTCCACATCTAGTGTGTATGAGAATGTTCATGAAGTCGAACCTACGATATAAGGACCAATGACTCGAGTGCGAACGTGTCAACTTAACTATCATATGAATGCATTCCTAAGTTTGCATACAAATGTTCCAAAGAATGGAATACTATTTAATTCTTGAAATGATTTAATTGTCCTTAGAACCATGAGGAGAACCACGTGAGCCAAGTATACAAGCGGAACCATCAAACGCAAACCAAGTCCTGTTCGTGAGTTCAACCTAACTCAACCTGACAGGACCAACTTTAAATGCTCATAGATTTTGCATCAAGAGGCTATTTGGAATGTGTGAGTACAGCCTGGAAAGCTTATTTCGCCCTCTTTCCAATGGATCTAGCCCCATCCCAAAATTCTTTCTGTGCATGAAGGAATCATCAAAACAATATTCGACTTCAGAAATAGAGATAGAATAAAATATGATTTGATTACTTTCCATATATTGAAAACTTTTCATAAGCAAAGGCTTGCGTGCCCTTATAAATAGAGACTCAATTGGCCATGTAACGGAGACCACCTTTGAGAATAAATCTACTATTGTTCGTGCTTGAGTTTCATGAGGAATTAAAGAGTTTCTTCAATCAAGATCGTTCAATCTTTCCGCTGAGAATTGGGTGCACGATAGATCTTCGCTTGGTGGTTGGCGAAATCGACGCGAGTGTGTTTTGGCGGATGAAAAAGTGTTCATCCCTTGCACTGGCATTGGAGGATCATTACAATTCATCAAGACTCCTGTGAGTATCCATCCTACGTCGAGAAGATTGGGCGATCCCGTATCATGACATAGCCTAGGAAGGCAACTTCCTTCATCCAAAACTCACAATTGCTGAACTTGGTGTATAACTAGTGTTCTCTTAATTTCTGCAATGCCATCCTCAAATGTTCCTCATGTTCTTTCTCATCCTTGGAGTAGATCAAATTGTCAGTAATGAACACAACGACGAACTTATCCAAATATTCTATGAATACCTTATTCCTCAGAGACATGAAGTAAGCTAGGGCATTGGTCAAACCAAAGGACATCACTGTAAACTCACATAGACCATAACGAGTTGAGAATAATGTCTTCAGTATATCCTCCTGACGAATCCTCATCTGATGGTATCCTGACCTCAAGTCAATCTTTGAAAAGACTCATGCTCCTTTGAGTTCATCAAACAAATCGTTAATCTTGGGCAAAGGGTATTTGTTCTTGATAGTGACCTTATTAAGTGCTCGGTAATCCACACACATGCGCTGACTACTGTCCTTCTTCTTGTCAAACAACACTGGCGCTCCCAAAGGAGCTGAACTCGGTTGGATATAACCTTTGTCCACAAGCTCCTGTTTTTGCTTCTTCAGTTCCGCTAACTCATTGACAGCCATCCGATAAGGTCTCTTGGATATCGGAGAGGTACCAGGTACTAGCTCGATCAAAAACTCAACCTCTCGCTCTAGTGGCATGCCGGGAAGATCATCTGGAAACACGTTGGTGTACTCTCTAATAACTGGCACATCCTCTAACTTAATCCCTTTGCTCTGGCAAACCATGACCTTCTTTGTACTAGTCAAGGTCACTGCTCTTCTTTCATAATCTAACACTGCTTGGTGTTTTTTAAGCCAATCCATTCCCAAGATCACATCCAAAGACTGGATATCCAATGTGATCAGGTCAGCATTGAACTCCACTCCTTGAATGACTATCTTAACTCCTGGACAGCCTAGGTTCATATTCAACTTGGAGCCCGGGGATTGAATCAGAAGGACAGATCCAAGAACAACGGTTTTCAACTGTTACTTTAAAGCAAAACTCCAAGAAATAAATGAATGTAAAGCTCCAGAATCAAACAAAACTGTGGCAGGGGTTGAGTAGACTAGGAACTTATCGATTATGACTTCTGGTGTTGCCTGGGCCTCCTTAGCGGTGACATGGTTCACCTGACCACTCACAACTGGTGGCACTCTGTTGGCTTGGCCTGAGGCCTCGGGTGCTCCTTGTCCTGCTCCTAAGGTAGGAGTTCGATCTGGTGTGGCTCCTAGATTAAAGCGAACTAGCGTAGGGGCTTGCCTCTAGGGGCACTTGCTGGTATAATTTTCTAGCTCGTGACACTTGAAGTAAGTGACGGACGCTGCTGGGTTGGTGCTTCTCTGCTGCTAGCCACCTGATCCGATGGGACGCTGTCCCGTCTGAAACTGTCACAACGCTGGGGCCGGTGTCCTGAAGACTAGCTGCTGTGGTACTCTTGTAGGCTTAAATGTACCAAAATGGGCCTTCTGAACCTGATGCATCTAGGATCCCTACTGCATCATCCTCCTCTTGCGAGACTCCTTTAGCTCGCGGTGACTCTCCTCGATAAGCATGGTCTTATTCACCATATCCTGAAAGTTAGCATAGTCACGACTTGCACCTTCAATCTTGGGTTCAATCCTTTCTTGAATCTCTTCTGGCGAGCATCATCTGTGGCTACGTCCTCTGGTACATAGCGACCTAACTAGGTGAACTTGTTAAGATACTCGCTTACCGACATGTTCCTCTGCTGTAGCTCACAAAACTCCTCCTTCTTCATCTCGATCACCCCATCCAAGATATGGGCGTGACGAAAAGAGACGGTGAACTCTATCACGTGATGTTGTCCTGGTCCTCGTGAGCAGTGCAATAGTTCTCCTACCACTCTGTGGCAGCTCCTTCTAGCTGGTGCGTGGCATACAACACATCTCTCGGTCAGTGCACTGAACCAAGTTCAGTTTTTTCTTAATTGAACGTATGCAATCGTCCGCCTCCAAGGGCTCTGAAGATCGGGAGTAGGTGGGCAGTCTCATCCTCATAAACTCTGCAAATCTGGATTGCTGACGAGTGGCCTAGGGTGCAACTGCCTCCTGGGTCTGCCGTTGTATCAAGGCATTCATATTCTGCATTATGGTCTGCATCATTTTCGTTTGAGCTACCAAAACTGGTTGAGGGCTGGGTCCAAACCCATTGGGGCTGCCTGGGATGGCTGGGTGGCGCTGTTCCCTAGATCCTCAGTACTTGGCTACGGCCTGCGGAGTTCCTGGTGTCAACCATCTTACTGTTGCTCTGACAAGGGAAATAACTGCTGACTTCAAGGGCACAAAAGGTGAAAGGGAAAAGCACAGATAAGGGGCAATTTCGTCTAAGAAGGTTTCTAATGGCAAATCTAGACTAAGCAAACACTTAGCTAAGGGGCTAACAATAAAGCTGAGTAAATACATCCAATAAAAGTTTGATGTGATTGTAATATAATGATTTTAAGAGCAAGATTTGTAACTCACATCACACACAACTACAAATAAAAACTAACGCTCTACTCATGCTCTCTACTCTAGGGGCTCCCACTCAGGTCCTCATAGATAGGGCTTGCTAAACTCCTCCTCTGAGTCGCTGTAGACCACCCACGGGTTACAGACTCGTGGTGACTGCTCCTCGTCTATGGCTGGAATGAAGTGCCGAAGATACTCCTGTCAGTTGCCTGTTATGCGTCGTCTCTCCTTTGGGCTCGGTGGTGTAGGCGAGGGTAGATGTACTGGCGACCGCGGTTGAGGCTCCTCTATGGCTGGCTCCGCTATGCTGGGGGGTAGCTCCATATTGCTCCTTGAACCTCCGAATGAGTCTGAAAATGCTAATCTTGTATAGCTTGCAAAGTCGTCGGATGGCCTTATGCGCGACTCCTTGTGTTGACTACTCTCCACAAGCATCGGTACTCTTGAAGCTGTGATGTAGAACTTGGTTACCGATTCTGGTGGTGAAGTACAACCTGGTAATGCTTCCTATACGTTGGTCTTTCTCCTTCTCGTCCTTGGTGAGGTAGACGGGCGATCTCTTTAATCCAAGGCTCCGCAACAAAATGCGGAGAAGTCCTCGCCATCCTCCCGTCTGGCTGTAAGAAGTTTGAGACATCTAATACATTATAAGGTAGAGATCAGTTTATGAATTTGAGAAAAACAATGTTTTGAGAGTAGGGCGAAGAGTGAGAACCTTAAGAAAGAGGTAAGAGAATAGAGATATTACTAAATATCCAATTTAGTTGGTTTGATTTAAAAAATAGATTTTAAAATTAGACTAAAATGAGCATTCTAACTAGGGCTTCGTCCTACAGTCAATATGGCTCTGATACGATATCTGTCGAGACCTGAATATGCAAATCCAGACTCTCTGTGTATACCGTACTAGTCCAGGATCATACTAGTACACACAATTTAACATAGATGAAATATCAATCATATACATTATAAAATAAAGGGAAAACTCAAATATTAATAATTATCCAAGTATAACCTTATGGACAAGCTTACAACTTACTAACCTGAAGGACTTAAGAAACTAATAGCGAAAAACAGAAACAAGCGTGGAAGCCATTCAACATGCCCATAGGCAATCGACTAGGGAGCGAAGTCCTAATCCGCGAAGTCGCTGAAGTATCCTCCCTCTGGTACCTCTTGCTGGTACAACCCCTCCTCAACTGAGCAATAGTGGGCATAAAGCCGTGAGTACATTGGTACTCAGCAAGTCATTTGTAACAAATGAATACAATATAATATGCAATGCTTATCAATGGATGGTTAAAAGTTTAATTTGCATAAAACGATATTTTAAAGTAAATACGATAAATGGCTTGAAAACAAACTTAAGGAAAAAACAGTAATAAATAAGTAATCAACCGAACTGAATAAGCCACTTGTAAACCTCCCATCTACAAGCTAAACCACCGGTGAACTAACCATTCACTTTTCCTTGATAACCAATCCAAGTTTTATAAAAATTCTACCCCTCATGTAAAATCACTGAGCATTGTCCATAATTAGGAATATGGCTATTCGAATAGTTTTACACTCTGCAGTGGTTGCACAACTGTACCCACACGATGTGATTAGCCTCGTGCTAAGGAAATCACAACAAGGCCTTTACAATGTTCAACCTCAACTCAATCCCGCACGCTAGGGTTTCGCATCACACCCCCCTTGCGCCTCATGGAAATCAACAACTATGTTCATCACAATGGCGAGATTGAAATTGAAATACCCCAAATTAATCTACCAGGTCTATCTCATACTAGACATGTAGTTTGCACGATAAAGCTTAGATTAATGGCATACAAAGTTAAGTCCTTAATTACTGGCTCACAAATACTCAGGCGAGACTTCCACATCCCTCGAAGTGAATCCACACTTCCCCCTTTACTGCACGATCACTCACCCAAGTGAAAATCAATTTTGTATAACCAACACCAATGACACACTAATGTCATGGCACAAATTTTATAACTATGATACCAACCACAATTCAATAACTCATTAAGTCAAATTAATAAACTAATCACATGTCATGACGAACCCACCGTAATACAGCATTGTTAAGCATATTAATCGTACCACCTATGTAGCATCTAGTATGGTATCAATACATAATTTTTCAACCTATGGTGACAACGGCATCATGGTATTCAAATTATCAAGGAGGGATTAATCAAATGGGATGATAACTACCAAGTACAAGGATTTGTAATAAAATAGCGATATAGGATAATTTAAATCAAAATAAATAAATACTAGATTGAAAATTAGGTTCACCATGATAAAGGACATGACTTGCCTTGGCCTTGCTCAGCGAAAAACTTTGGATCTTCTGGCGGTGCTCCTACTCCTTCGAAGACGTGATCTAACGAGAGAGAAAACGACTAAAGCACAAAAATAAAATTCAAATGAACTCTAAAAACCTCAAAACTAGAACCAAAAGGAAGATCTCGATTTTAAATGAATTTAGAAAAAAAGAATGAGGTCAATCAGAGTTAGGACGGAGAAGAACGGGCTCTCGAAAAATTAATTAGCTGGTAAATATTAGAAAATTGAAAAAGTTATTGTGCTATGGACTCAGTGCACGGAAAGACTGGTTCACAGTGGACGCTGCTCATGGAATAGTGCACAGCACGGACGCTGACGTGACGGCTAGGGCTGACGTGGCAGCTGACTGGGCTGATAAGTGGCACTAGGGTTGACTTGGCAGGCTGACGTGGCATCTGGGGGTAGTTGGTGCTGATGTGGCACTGACACGTGGCGCAACGTGGTGGCTATGGCGCCACGTGTCGACTGGGCTGGCTGCTGACTCGGATGGATCTGGTCCACGGGTCTATGGCATAGTGCCGCTATTGAGTGGGACCAGGCTATCAGTCTCTCGGCTCACGATGGACCGAGCTCACCGAGAAGTTGATCCGTTGGTGGCGCCGGGTGCAGGCTAACGTCAGCAAGATCTGACCATAGTGGTGTGGACGCGTGTTGTGAGATCTTGGTCGTCGACTCAGATCTAGATGGACGGTCGGGATGGGGGTTCCGGCCATTCGGGCGACGACGCATGGCGAGCGGGAGTGCGCCATGAGGTGTCGCGACGTGTGCGCAGGCGCGGGCGCGGAGACCAAGGGGCAGCACGACATGGGTGAGCACACGGTCGCGAC
Source organism: Melocanna baccifera (assembly GCA_036346265.1). Taxonomy (NCBI): domain Eukaryota; kingdom Viridiplantae; phylum Streptophyta; class Magnoliopsida; order Poales; family Poaceae; genus Melocanna; species Melocanna baccifera. The sequence goes on along the minus strand of CM070696.1, from coordinate 6,146,466 downwards.
AGCGGACTCAGGTCCGAGCGGCGGTGCGGGGACGGCGGGACTCCGGCGAATGGTGGCAGAAACTCAGGACGGTGGCGGAGACTCACCAACGGTGGTGTCAATGGCGGCGGGTCGCGGGACGATGCGGACTCGGTCGCGCTCTAGGCGAAGCGCTCCGGTGAGGGCTCGGGACGGCGCGGCGCTTGACGACGGACGGCGGTCTGCCTGGAGGATGCGGAGGCAGAGCTCGCAATACGTTTTATGCACAGATACTGAGAGTCCAGCACGCGCGGCGCGGAGTCCTCCATGGACACAGACACCGAGACGGTCTCCGGCTCGGAGACGACGGTGAGAGATCGCGAGGAAGACAATGCGCTGCACGCCGACACGTGGACGGCCGAACACGAGTGCGACGAGATCGGATGGTTGCCACGCATCGCGATGCGATGCGATGCAGCGTACGATGGCCGGATGGCCGACGCGCGGCGCGCGCGCGACGGCGCGCTATGGGCGAGGCGACTAGCGCGGTTGGCTGGATATGCGACGCGTGGCGGGCACGCGATCGGATGGCTGCAGGAGAATGGGCTGGTGAACAGTGGTGGGCCGGCCCATTACTGTTCACTAGTTTTTGGGATTTTTCTTTTTAGGAAATTAGATAAAATAAAAAAAAGCTTTAGAAAATAGCAAATAAATCCAAAAAATTCCAGAAAATCTCTTGAGACATAAGGAATCCAAATAAAATATTTTTAGCTTATGTTAATATTTATTTTAATCAAATTAAATCCTTTTAATTCATAAAAATTCATTTTAAGATTTAATAAATTCTAGAAAAATCCAATTAATAAATTTTATTTTAAAAACTTCAAAAAGGCTCTGAAAAATAGGATGTTACACCACTTGACCTTGTGCATTTGTTACACGTGAGGAGAGTCAAGCGAGAGGCTTGACTTATTACTCTTGGAGTTTACCGACTCCTAGATGAAAATTACTTCTTTAACCCTATTCATTTCTCGATTTTAATCGCTGAAATTTTCATACACCGCTCAAAATAATACTCCATGGCCTAAAACTCAACCAAAGATCGAATTTTCTTCCCTTTTGCAAACCTTAGAAAAATACTTCTTTAATTCTATTATTTTTGTTATTTTTTTCTTATTATTTAATTCGCTAAATCCCCTGACTACCATTCGGGATATTACATTCTACCCTCCCTTAAACAAAATTTGACCCCGAATTCTACACTCCACGATCCCACGCGGGACACTGAACAACCCTAAAAACTAACATCCGCTAGCACGTACTCAACGTGAACAACCCTAGATATTGCTCGCATAAGAGAGACTCCAACTCCCAAGTTGTCCCTCTCTCAGACTGACATGACCACAACACAAGACACATACCAATATGTTGTGCCTCAACACTCACTCCGATCTCTCCAGAAAATGATTGGACAGGACCCAATGGTACGATTCTACTCATTGGTCAAAGGCTCTAACAAAACCTCAAACTTCAGTTGTCTCAAGCACTCCCTCAACACCGGGACATACAAGATGATATATACCCTGTGTGCGTGGACTTGAGACCATTCTAGCGATACGCCAACCTTCAAATTCCCCAAAATACCAAAAATGATCAAATATATATACCTTGGGTATCATTTCCCTTGGTACCAAGTCACACAACCTGTATATAACACGTGAAACTTTTATTCCATCTCTCAATCGATCAATTCACCTTAACATGGAGCATTGCCTTTAACCAGGGATGCACAAACAACTCATCTTAACCAACCCTCTTACACAAGAATCCAACTAAAGAAAACATGAAGGATTCCCATTGCTACCATGTGCCACTAGCTCTCTACCAGAATAGTCAAATCCAGAATTGAGGTTTCATCATAAAAACATTTCCACTTTTCATGTAGGTTGTTTCCATATGACCAGCACGAAAGCCAAAAGTCTAATCACTCAAATGCCCAAATTAACCATTTCTTTTATTCCTTCTGAACCAAAAAGGACCACACATGTCAACATAAAACAAACTCAAATTGCAAATGGACTCTATCACAAACACACAATCCAAACGAGAATCTAGAGAGTATTTTACTACCCAAAATGACACAAGTCTCAATTCTCTCATCGAAACAGAGCAAATAATCCTCAGAATAATTCATTTAAGCCCCCAAAATCAACCTGCAAAACAGATCTGACCATTCTCTGGAAGGAAGACTTGCAAATTTTATATCTTTTAATCTATAGTAGCAAATATAGGAAAACCTTGATATTTAAGAAATCTAAAGAAAATTTCTCACAATTTTCTAATTGTCATTAAATTTTAATTCTGACTTTTACTAAACCAAAACATCACTTCTACTTTGACTGGTCCAGCAGTCATCCATTACTAGACAATAGTGTTAGAAATTGCATAACTCCTAATCCATCCATTAAAAATTTGTGTTCTTAGACTCTATAGAAACCTTACAAAATCCCCTACAGAGTTCATTGTGACCTTATTCCCAGATTAGGTCATATTCTATTTTTAATCTTTTAATTCCCACCGACTACCTAAACTAGATTGATCGAACTGTACAGCAACACGGTAATGCTCATAACTCCTAAATCGTTCATCAGAATGACATAAATGGCACTCTAAAGAAAGATAATGAAGTCCTCTATAGATCTCTAGGAGCTGAAATTCCTTGATTTCACATCCAAAATCCTTTAATTCATAGAACATTATAGACTACACAGATCAAATGAATAACCAAAAACTAACCCGATCAAGAAATCGCTAAGAACAAAAGGGTAGAAAATTGTTTATTACACTTGGATACCACAAAAAGAACATCTAAACCACCTTACTCCTCTTCTTCTCCTTCTTCTTCCTCCCTTCCTCTTTTGCTCAGTTGCTAAGGGGGTGGAGGTGCTGCAGATTGGGGGAGAGATTGCAGGGGAGGAGGGAGACGTGAGGACGCAGGGAGGGGCTACGAAGGGGGAGAAAGAGGAACGGGGAGGCACCCTAGGGTTTTGGATGGGGTAAAGGGGTGGGCGGCCTCCCAATAGGCTAAAATCTTGGGTCGAAGGCCCATGCCCCCAAATGATGAGTCGATGAGGTCCCAATCTTCCAATAAGATGATAACTTCGATTTGGAGAAGAACGATTTTGACAATACAGACTTCTAACTGGTCACGATCAGAACACCAAGTAATCACTAAATCACACTTTGAGTCATTATCAACCATATCAAGAACACGGTTAACTTGACCACAAAGGTTTATTCCTGCATGCAAACGAAGAACACGCAAGAACAAGATAATAAGCAATCTCAAATTGCAAATATGATTAAAATACTCAATATGGTGGGATTTCGAACAAGGATCTTGACTGGGTGTTCTAGTCGACATACGTAGAAGATACAAGTTGCAACGAAGGCAAACTAAACATAAATGAAATCCAAGAAAACTAGAGGGGTGCGATCTCCTTAAATAGGGGAGTAGAAGCCACACAAAACTAAGAAACAATGGGGTGGTACTATTCATTACTGTTCATATGAATAGTAGTATGATCGTGAATAGTGGGGGGTAGCACCTTCCTTTTGGACCTAAGCATTACAAGGCCCAATTTGGCCCAAACAGATGGTATAGTAACTTCTTTTGATGAACTCGGTTTATACAGAAGGAATTTGCAGGTGAGGTTAGATCCGTTGGAAAGAGGATGAGATAAGCTTTCCATCAAGTACTCTGAATTTCAAACGGACTTTGTATGTGAAAGTTATGTTTATTTGAAGTTGGACCTATCAGGTTGAATTCAAATTGATCTCGAGGCCGAATTGGATTCCAAAACGTGTCTCACTTGAACTCTTACTTAAATTGGTCCAAAAGTGATGTGGTGACCATAAAGAAGAGTTGGGGGAGACGTCGACATAGTCTTGATATGCTGGTTGGTTTATCTTTTAGTAGACACCAACCATGAGTTCGTAGTGTTGATGTAATCCTCCTTGTATAGCTGTGTAAATATGTATTTTTATCATTAGATAGCATCATATAGTTCATATGATATAAAGACACTCCTAAAAATAAGTTCACCTGATAATTTAAGTGATGCGTAGGAACTCTTGTAATTAGAACAACAAGTATTGCTAATATGGTTGTATCCTCTTGGGCCATGTCCTCATCACCAAACACCTCTAAAATTTTAGAATTTTAGCCTCTTTTTGATCCTAAAATATTTAAAATTTAATTCTCCATTGACCACCATGGAAATTACATCTTTAACCCTCATTTGTTTCTCGATTTTAATCGCCAAAATTTCCAAATGTCGTTCAGAATAATACTCCACGGCATAAAACTCATCAAAAGATTGAATTTTCTTTCCTTTTGCAAATCTTGGAAAATTACTTCTTTAATTATATTATTTTTTGTATTTTTTATTGTTATTTAATTTGCTAAATCCCTGACTACCATTCGGGATATTACAAGGGGAAACCGGTAAGTCTCCGAACACCACGGTAAAAAGCAATTGTGTCATTTATAGAATTAAATTAATTGCTTGTCATCCTAGGATTGCAAACCTAGACTTAGGTTGTTGGTGCACTTAGATGAACATTGTTGATTTAGACGTCATTTGTGTTAAACCAATTTGAGTTAAGCTTCCACATTATTTACTTGTTTAGCCAAATAGAAATTGATATTAATTGAAAGAGAATTTTTAAGATCGTCTATTCACCCCCCCTCTAGTGGGCCTCCTCGATCTTACACCCTCTAGCCATCCTCTCCTCCCTCCCCTTGGCCTCATCTCCTTAACTCAAATTAGCAACACCTTGAGAATTGGCTTCAAATTGTGCAATAGAACCAGTAATCAAAGTTGATGTAGTAATTTGAGCCGCATCACATATCCTATACATGCGTAGACTTTTTGAGGTGTACTCATGCAGGCGCTCTTTATTTAGCACATCAATGTGAAAAATTCCTAGAAAATTGTAAACTTACTCCTTAATTTACTCTATCCATGTATGAAAGTTAAATTTAAAATTCATTCTATGTTAATAGTAACAAAAATGAGAAAAATATGACCAATGATGAAATCAAAGGGAAAAAGAAAAGGACAAATGCTACTATTCACAATAAAACTTTTGTGTTTATCTATTTTTCTAATGCATAGACACATTATCAATTTTTATTGTAATTTTTCATATTCATTTGATGTAAATGAAAGTGTTAATTCCTTATTCCTTGGATGACAAATAAGGTATTGCTTATATGCCACTGAAAAATTTCAGAATCCCTGAGTTCACAACCAAGGATTGCATAGGACATGTTGCCTTCAAGTAGTAATTAAATAAAAATAACAAAGTATGCTAAATTATTTTCTATGACCAATAGATCATCAGTGACATGGTTTGTACCATATCTTTTGAGTTGTATTCGAACAAAATGTTGAATCAAACCATCAGTTAAATAAAAGTTACAAATTCATTAACAAAACCTTTTGAATTAATGCCCAACACAAGATAATTTACTTTCAACGTTACCTATCTCCCATGACATATTTTTTTAAAAAAATAATATCTATTTAGTAGTTCACACTCAACTCACTATATATTTAAGAACATAAAAGGTTAAATGAAGGTAAACGCATCGCATGGTCTGACTACTATTGGCTCCAGGGCAATTGGGCATGTTTGGATCAATGTCACACATCACCAAATTTTTCTTGCCAAAGTGTGGCTTCCCATACTCTTTGTGGCACCAAAATCTATAGCCACAACTTAGGCAAACTTTGGCAAGATGTCTGTACAATGAGTGGGATAGGGTGCTAGAAAAGTGTGGCACACTATAAGTGTGGCTAATAACCAAATAGTGACTAGAAAAAGGTAAATTTTTCTTAGTTTGTCAATGTGAGGTTGTGAACCGAACATCCCTAGTCATTCCAATTTTAATCCATCTCCTTGGTTGCAAACCTTTCAAACTGGAATTGTATCCTTCACCTGAAAGACACGAATTATATCCTTTGCCTTTCATACAAATTGATATTCTAGCTTTCTTTTTATGTTTTACACTAACCTGGTACTCATGCTTTGTTAGGTTGTGTTTCGCAAATTTATCCTCTTGAAGTGGATTTGATGCCCAAAGAAGGGAAGAGTGGATTTATTCACACAATAGCTAACATAAACAAATTAAAACCTAATCTCTGAACCCAACCTATGTGTCTAAAGCTTGCTAGTGTGTTCATGCAACTCCTGCATAAATCTAGTGAAGTTTTATAACCTAAGTTTTGATTCTACGAGTGTGTTCTTTTGGGCTTATGGCTTATGACTTATGGTTTAAATATTTGAATTCTGGCTGTTCACGAGAGGTAGTACGCACAAGAAAATAGTTACATGTGATTTTAGCCAGTACAGCTAAACTCAGTACATTTTTTTACTACAGTCTTCCTGTTGACCCCACCTTAAAAAATGGAACATTTAAAAGCTAGTAATTACAATCCGTATAAGTATAAGTCGGCTGAAAGTGGAAAAAAAACCAGCCTACACAAGTCTAGTGGTCTAGGAATTGAAAGACCAATAATTGAAATGCGGACATGTAAAAGGGACAAGAGGCAATTGAAATGCAGATATGTAAAAGGGACAAGAAGCAACCGATTTTTTTTTATCGAGGTCTCCAAAATTTGTGAACTCCCCTACTCCTCATTGGAGTACTTTCACAACAATCTATCTTCTACTTGAACCCACAAGACATGAATTATATCCTTTGCCTTCATACAAATTGGTATTCTACTTTTCTTTTTTATGTTTTACAATAATGTGGTACTCATGCTTTGTTTGGTTGTGTTTCGTGAATTTATCCTCTCAAAGTGGATTGGATGCCCAAAGAGAAGAGTGAATTGGATATCTTTGCACACAATGGCCAAAATAAAGAAATTAAAACACAATCTGTAAACCCAACCTATGGGTCTAAAGCTTACTAGTGTGTTCACACAACTCTTACATAAGTTTAGTGAAGTTTTGCAACCTAAATTTCAATCCTCTCCAAGTGTAGTGATCTAGGAATTGAAAGACCACTCATTGAAATGTGAAAATGTAAAACGGACAAAAGGCAACCAATTTTTTTACCAAGGTCTCTGATACGCTCTGATACCAAGATGATACGAGATTGCCCGATCTTCTCAATGTAGGATGGATACTCGCGGGAATCTTGATGAATCGCAATAATCCTCCAATGCCAGTGCAAGGGATAAACAATCTTTAATCTGCCAAAACACACTCGCGTCGATTTCGCTGACCATCAAGCGAAGATCTATCGTGCACCCAATTCCCAGTGGAAAGACTAAATGATCTTGATTGAAGAACACTCCTAATTCCCTTTAGAATTTCGGCAGCAATGATAAACTCGAATAAACTTTAGTAGATTGATTTTTCTCAAATATGGTCTGAGCCCTAAAGGTTGTCAATACATGGCTTATATATCCCTTTGGGACGTTTATATGATCCCCAAACCAAGTACAACTCAACCTTATATGGTTTTAGATACGAACTCTCATAAAAAGGAAAGTAGATTTTACAATTATCATATTATTTCAGTCATAACTTTTGATTCGTGATGAATTTAGAAGTGGGACTAGATCCATTGTGTATCTCTTGAATTATCTTTCCAACGAGTACAAGAACAGTCAAATCGGACTCCATTTGTGAAAGTTATAGCCTTTTTAGTAACTACCTGTCATGCTGTTCTAAATCGAATCCGAATTGAATTCCGAGTTGAATCCAAGTTTGAATCCAGTTGGGCTTTTGGGAGGTACGAATTAGGCTTGAAAATCTTATCCAAAACTTGTAGTTTAAGTCCTTGGGCTTCTCCCTTTTGCTCTCCCACTGCATGGGCTTTCTTCCTTCATGTCTTTGACACCTAATTTGGTTATCATCTTCCTTTTGTCTCTGCATTGCTTTGTCATTGACAAACCTAAGAATACACCATGTGATAACATGAGGTAGCATTCCATCCTTATGAATAACAACATTATGTTTAGTTTGGAATGAGTTCACCTAGCCATATTTCATGCGGCTCAATAATTCTTTCTAGTTGAATAATATATTTAACTGAAAAGTGCAAGATACATACGTATCCGCATCATCCTTCGCTTCTTCATGAAAAGCCATCCTTGGCTTTTGATAGCCTAAAATTGTACTAAACAAAGAATACAACGTATATGCATGGTATATATATTTCTCATCAATACTTCTTCTGCTTAGCACATCATGAACATCTGAATGTGTAATAAACGAAAAGAACAACATATATGCATGGTATATGTAAGAATCAATTGTTGTGTCATTCTTGTTATTTTGTACAACCCAATTAGTGTAACAGCGATCGAAAGATGTATGCATTGCAATATTGTTATTCACATCATTCTCCATCCTATAAAAGAAAGTTGTCATCGACTTTTCTAACGACATAGACAGATCATTAATGGACAAAATCAAATTTAGTTGTTCAGATATGCGGAAGAAAATTTTAAATGCCTTCCATACTTCAACTGCGCTACTCTGAGTATTTTTACATGATTGCACATTAAAAGATAAACAAGTAGACTTATGAAATCTTTCTAAACAACAAGCACTATTGTTGACTCTCATTTCATTGTTATCATGACATGGCATAAAAGATTGTTTATCCATAATATGCAATTTTAATTCAGCAAGCTTATTACATGTAATGCAAATCCTATAAACATAGAATTTCTCATTTACACCATAATCTCCAATCAAATTGAATTTATATGTGTAGGCATAGGGACTAACTAGTGATTTTCAACATGAAATTTCAGCAACATTATCAATCACACTAGATAGTTCTCTAGGATCATCAAATATGATATAGCACAAAGAATCATTAAGAGATATTATAGTAAGAATTTTCTTATGAGTAATCAATTCCACATTATGTAAATTGAGCACAGAAATTTCAGAACATGGATTTTTCGGTTGATCATATGAGTTCTCACAATTACTCACCTTTGCATAATTAAATTTAGCACCAATATTGTTACCTTTATCATCATCCTCAGATGATGTAGGTGCTGAGGGTTTAAAATTATTAAGATGTACCCACGAGACAGCAAACACTTCATCCCCTCCCGTGGTTATCTCCTCCTCATTTGCCTTCAAAGGTGCCGATTGTTAAACGTTCAATTCTTCAACTTTAATGTCAGCCTCCATAACGTGAGAAACAACACTAAAAGTAGATATTAATATGTTAGCTTCAGTTTCATCCTCACTTGGTCTATCTTCTACTTCTCTCTTTTCTTTCATTGTCTCTCTCACACTCTTAATTTGGATGCTTTCAACTTCACATATGGTGGAATCACACAGCTCACTCTTTTTATCACTGTCACTCAATTTGGCTATGTGGCTCTCATCCTCGCATGGGTGTGATGTATCTCAAGAGCTATATGTAGCTTTAGAATATCACTGTATGTCTCCTTGACCGAAGGGAAAGTCTCATGCTCGGTCATCTTTCCATGTGTCACACTAGTAGAGGCAGCAGAATTGAAGTATGAACAGTGAGACAACTATGGTGTACGTCTCTCCATAAGTCTCTTCTCCTCTTGAATAGCACAATTTATAAGATCTTACATACTACCAAAATATCTATCTTAAAGTGTAACGGCGATCTTAGAATTCAATCCTTCTTTGAAATATGCCTTCTCTTTTGATGCACTAGTGACACCGGCACGATGTATTGCATCTCGTAGCTCAAAATAATATTTTTGAATAATATTACTTTCTTGTGTGATACTCTCTAAATAGCGAAGCAATTTCTGCGTATAATAGGATGGCACAAATTCTCTTCTCATGAGTGCCTTCAAATATGACTAAGATTTAATGAATTCATTTCCAAATCGTTGATGCTACCAACTATAAGCATACTCTTCAAATTCTCTAGTGGCACGCATCACCTCTTGGTCTTTGGGAAACTTTTGAAATCTAAATACTTTCTCCATTTGCCATTCCCACTCAAGATACTCCTCTGGATCTTCACTTCCGTAGAAAAGAATAAAGTTATCTTCTTCTAGTTGTGGATGAAATGTCTACACAATATCATTCACGATGTTCGAGCGTAACACTTTCATTTGATGATTGAATTAAATGCGCATATCTTGCACAGAATTATTGATCTCCGCCTTAAGTTGCTCTTTCAAGGTGGAAGAAGTGGTGGCGAACTCATTGTGCAAAGTCCCTCTTAAAGGTTGGAATTGAAAACGACTCATCGGGTATGCTCTTCTCCCATATTATCGTCTCCACCTGTTATGATTAGCGGCACAAAGAACGCACAAATACCACAACATATATACGATATGTAGAGTTCACTCTATCTTACTTTTTTCTCACCATGTAAAGTTCTTACCTTTCCGAAGTGAATTGAGGTTAAAAAAAACTTACACTTGGTGGTGGCTAAATAGCAAGTGATAATCAAGCGGATTTAAAAGTGACTCATAATTGCATGACAAAGGATATTTAGTGGAGTTTGGTTAGAAAGTGTTCTACATAATCTGAATTTCACGGTGTTGTTGAATTAAGTAATAATCCAAGCTAAAAAATATTGTCTAGGTGCTGATCCAATAGATATAAGTGAAGAGTATGAACGCACACATAATGATCAATGTGACTTAATGCAAACAAAGAAATGAGCTAAAAGAAACAATTGGGAATTATTAGCTCGTTTTGCACCAAATACTAGAAGAGACGCTAGCCAATTACAATATTATGAATATAAGGGCACAAGATTGCTCAAGAAATTAAATACTCCAACTGAATTTATATCATAAAACACACACTCAAGTTCTGCCATTTTTTCACTTTTTTTCCTCTTTTTTTTGCTCTTTTTTTTTGCTACCCTGCTAGTGACTCAAAAGATTCAAATTCTTATTCTAAGTCTAATGACATATATGAGTCACAAACTTTTTTTAAAAAAATGCAGGGGTATAAACTTTTTTTTTGATCGGTCAAGGGAGTAATGCATAAGTCTAATGTTCAGCTGAGAATAAATTATTCAAGAGCAGCCCACGATGCAATATCAATGACTAGTCTCAAGTGTTCAAAGGATTTAAGTGAAAACCTCAACAGACACTAGGAATTCAAACCGCAACAAACTGTGTCCAACTAGGATTCTTTGCGGCGCAAATTTGTGACAATTAGGGTTTCTTGCGGCCGAATCAATCAAGAAAAAGGAAACCCAGATATGTTCGGATATGATATTGTTTCAAGATGCGCAAAGATCTTACATGGACAGCAAGAATAAGATTTTAAAAAGTAAATTGAATCTACTTTTTTATGCTAATTGAAATATCAACTAGCGAATTTTCAAAGATTAAAGAGACAACGATAAAGCTACGCAAAGGACACGATGATCAGCACGTAAACAAAATTTCTAATGGATCAAGACTTAATAAAACTCACAAAAATAATAGATGCGAAACTAGGGTTTGGATTTTTTTTATGAGGTAATTTTCGGCTATATAGACTATAGGACAGGAAGTAATGAACTGAAAAGTAAAGGGATAAGATCCTACCGAGTAAATCGCGCTCTGATACTAGATGATACACTCTAATACCAAGATGATACGGGGTCGCCCGATCTTCTCGACGTAGGATGGATACTCGCGGGAGTCTTGATGAATCGTAATGATCCTCCAATGCTACTGCAAGGGACGAACATTCTTTAATCCGCCAAAACACACTCACGTCAATTTCGCCGACCACCAAGCGAAGATCTATCGTGCACTCAATTTCCAACGGAAAGACTGAACGACCTTGATTGAAGAACACTCCTAATTCTCTTTGGAATTTCGGCAGCAATGATAAAATCGAACAAACTTTAGTAGATTGATTTTTCTCAAAGGTGGTCTAAGCCCTAAAGTCTGTCAATACATGGCTTATATAGCCCCTTGGGACGTCCATATGGTCTCCAAACCGAGTACAATTCAACCTTACATGGTTTTAGATATGAACTTTCACAAAAAAGGGAAACTAGATTTTACAATCGTTACATTATTTCGATCATAACTTTTGATTCATGGTGAATTTGGAACTGGGACCAAATCCATTACGTAGCTCTTGAAATTATCTTTCCAACGAGTATAAGAACATTTGAATCGTACACCGTTTGTGAAAGTTATGGCCTTATAGTAACTGCCTATCAGGCTGTCCCGAACCGAATCCGAATTGAATTCTGAGTTGAATCTGAGTTTGAATCCAGTTGGGCTTATGGGAGGTACAGATTGGGCTTGAAAATCTTATCCAAAACTTCTAGTTTAAGTCATTGAGCTCCTCCCTTTTGCTCTCTCACTGTATGGGCTTTCTTCATTCATATCTTTGGCACCTAATTTGGTTATCCTCTTCCTTTTACCTCTGCATTGCTTTGCCATTGACAAACCTAAGAATGCATCATGTGATAACATGAGGTAGCATTCTATCCTTATAAATAACAACATTATGTTTAGTTTGGAATGAGTTCACCTGACCATCATGCGGCTTAATAATTCTTTCCAGTTGAATAATATATTTAACTGAAAAGTGCAAGACACATGCGTATCCGCATTAGTCTCAGAAATTCCGTGATCTCCTCTACTCCTCGTTGGAGTACTCTCGCAAGAGTCTAGCTCTACTTGAACTCACTTAAAGATCCAAGCAATCAACTCATGGTAGTCCTTCTCCTTTTCGGATAGGTGGCCTTCTGAACCTTCACAACCCTCCAGTGCCTTCCATAAGCTCTTTCTTAGGGGGCTCACAAAAATCACGTAGCTGAGTAATAAGCCAACAGGGGTCACTTGAACCCAGCAAGATCAAGCAACTGGAGTGATCCACATAACTAGACCTAATCTACTCTCTTACATTCTCAAAATCTCAACTTGATGCTCATGAGTGCCCTTGAACTCCCCAATATGAAAGCCACTGTTTTTGAAGTCTTACGAGTGCTAAATTGAATGCACTTGGTCCATATATATTGGTCCTCCTTTGAAAACTAGCCATTAGATTCAGAGAATCCAAAATTTAGCCTTGACCCAGGTCATCCAACTCGACCTAGATCATCTAACTTAAGCACTTCCAATGGTCAAAATTATAGCCATTATGTTGATCTGAATCATCTGACCCGAGTTAGATTATCCACCTAACTCGGATCATCTGATCCACCCAGATTATCTGCTTCAGTTCAAACTTCAAATAGTAGCTCCTTTGGAAAAGTGCTTAAGGTGATAGTCTGACCCATCTGATCATCCAACTTGACACTTGGCTCAAATACACATCTCTCTCGACAATTGGTCCAACTCATGCCTCAGGTCGATTGAGATGCTCTGACTCCAATGCATTCTCAAAATACTATTTCTCTGTGTAATTGATCCAATTGATGGTCTGATTGACCAAGAAACCAATATATCTTCATGATTCATGTAATCAAACTAAGATCCTTAACTTGTATTGACTAGAATCGAGCTAGAATGACCTAGCATGCACCCCGTTCCAAACAACGATGACTTCTAGCTTCTGATTTCTAGAAGCCATAAGCCGTTTTGAACGCGTTGACTTCTAATGTGGCTTTTTTTCTTTTTTCTCCCTTTTTTCCATTGTATTGTCCATAGATATATAACCGTGTTTTTTATTTTCCCTATTTTTCTTCATGTTCCTTTAATTGAATACCTCAAAAAACCTAACAACTGCTATAGTGTCGTTTTATCCAAAAGCCATATGACTTTAGAACAGAGCCTGAGTCACCTAACCTGACCAAACTCAAACTCTAGCCTTAACCTTCCTTAATAGCACGACTAAAGCAAAAATAAAATATATTAACTAAAATGAGCCATACACAACTCATTGGATCATTTCTAACCACGTCTTCATGAAAACCATGCTTTGCCATCATTTACTTCATGTGGGGTCCATTAAAATTCAAAAATAACTCATATCTATCATCAAAAATTCAAAAATTACAAATCAAAAAGCACAGCTACAGCTCAAAAAACTCACCAGCCCCAAATCACCCGTGCCACCGTGTTTACCCAAAACCCAAACGAAGTTAACCTTAAAACCCTCACCGACGCATCCCCACTTCTCACGGCGACGGTAAGGTGAGCAAACCCCATTCTCCCCATTTACTCCCGGAATTTCTCGTGCTATCCTCGGCTGCTTATTCGGATCCAAATCTCCGCCTCCCAACCCACTTTTCATTTTCGTCTGCCCGTTCGCGAATTTACAAGGGGTGGACGATTCGTCCGAATAAATTTTTTTTTTGTTTTGTTTAAGTTTCTTCTCTCAATTCCTTCATCTGATTTTGTTTTTGGTGGCTGTGAACTGCGCAGAGAAGGCGGCGATTTTGGTGGTGAACCATGGGCGAAGGTGGAGATGGGAGGTCGTTCAATTTCCTTCAAGTTCTTTTTGGTACGACTTCTCTATACCTTTGATAAATGGAATTTGAGAGCCGTTTGGAACGCCGGATTTATGTACCGTTTTCTTCATGGATAATGCTTGTACATTTTATTCAAGTTTTGACCTGTGGGATTTTAATTCATTTATGTTAATATACACATAAAGGGTTGAATGATATGTAGCCCTTCCGTTTATCACAGGATACAGTTTTGTGGTACTAAATGAAGGCACTACACATCAAAGAGCTGATTATAGCAAATACCACAGCCATATCTTGTCTTTATAGGCAATTTCGCTTTTTCTGCAAGTAGATTCGAAACATACCATTTGATCCTATAATATATAGTTTTGGTAGTTCTTTGTGCTGCATGTGCCTGATGTGCTTTTGCCAATTCCAGAGGGTGTTATAGCTGGAGGAGCTGCTGGCGTTGTTGTGGAAACAGCTTTATACCCTATTGATACAATAAAAACCAGGCTTCAGGTAACTTAATTACATATTTACCTTTTGGTCTGCTCATTATGTAAAGATTGGTGTGAAACATTTATTGCACACTATAGTTCACTATTATATGCATGGTGGTATGTATGTATTTAACATCGCTTAATTCAAGATCTTGTGATGGCATTGTTGGTGACTGTAGAGCAATGTGATTCCATATAACTTTGTAACCGATGTTTACATACTCTTCAGAATGTGCTTGCAATGTCCATAAGAATTTAATCTGCTTTTGAACTAATAGCATTTGTTTCATTTGTTTTGTTTCTTGTGCTTACACTTTATCCTAGGAACCACATACTTTTGTTGTCATGATTGTTCTGTTAACTCAGAAATTCAAAAATGCATTTTATGCAAGTTTTCGCATTTCTATAGGCTGCACAAGGCGGAAGTAAAATTCAATGGGAAGGCTTGTATGCTGGGTTAGCTGGAAATATTGTTGGTGTTCTTCCGTGAGTATATATCAAAGAATAACAAGTTTCTTATACTAGTCTAGAATATGCAAGCTGTTTTTTTTGTGTGAATCAGTTATCAGAGAGTGTATTGCAATATTGCCTGTGCTCGGCTGTTTCAAGAAGCAAGATGTTAATTTACTATGGATCATAATTAAAATATTAGTTCTACACTTGCAATACCATGTTGTAGTAATACTATATAGTAATTTGGGATCTGATTTCCAGGTTGACCTCTAGTTGTATCCCAGATAAGTATTGCTATATATCCCTGTTCAGATTCTCTGAGACCCTGAATATTTTGCAACAAATATGTGTTTTCCCTAACCAAATCCATTATTTTCTACAGTGCTTCTGCAATATTTGTGGGAGTATATGAACCAACTAAAAGAAAATTACTGGAAATGTTTCCTGAAAGGTTGAGTGCTGTTGCTCATTTGGTAAGTTAGCACACAGATTACCTATCATAAGCTTGTCAATTTTCTTCATTTTGTAGCCAATTGGTGGAATTATTTAGTGCTAAATTATTAAGAGGTTTTCCTGCAGCAAATTCATGCTGTTATGCTGCTACCTTTGAAACATTTTTCTTTACAAATTACAATGGCCTTCTTTTCTTAAGAAGTATGCTACAGACTGCAGGGGCAATTGGAGGGGCTGCTTCTTCTCTCATTCGTGTTCCCACAGAGGTCTGTTCTTTTTTGTATTTGATACTTAATAATGTTGCTTAAGTTTAAATTAAATTTGACTACATGCAGGTGGTTAAACAAAGAATGCAAATGAGTCAATTCAATACTGCACCTGATGCTGTTCGCCTTATTATTCATAAAGAAGGAATTAAAGGTCTTTATGCTGTATGTCTCTTTTAAGTTCTAATTTATTTGTTACCAATTTTCTTTATTTCTTGTTTTGTGGAGCTGATGATTATATTCTGTTATTTAATCAAGACAACGGGAGTGTTGTGTTAGTTCTCATTCCTCACACTTATTTCTTTTGGTTTGCAGGGCTATGGTTCCTTTCTGCTGCGAGATCTGCCATTTGATGCTATTCAATTCTGCATATATGAGCAACTTCGAATCGGCTATAAACTGGCGGTATTTATTTCATTTATCCTTATTTTTTGTAGGAATTGTCTTATCATTCTGGAAGTCAACTACCTGTTATTGTTTCTGCCAAACTGCCACCCTGAAGTAACAGTCTCAAATACTTGAAGCAATGTCCAGTTTTTGTGTCCGAGATTTGATGGTTTGCTATGGTGCCATCTCTGGATGACTGCTTCTCAGCATGAATGATTTCCACTGTGTCTGACTTACGGCCTTTTGATTTGGTCACAAGCGTTCATCATACATTATCACATTGATCCAGACTTGTGTCACTACCTCGCTTTGGGTTGTCATTTAAGCTGTTGACACGGTCATGTAAACCTGACTTTGGATGATATGGTTTCCTTATTTGAGCTTTATTTGGCCATTGCTGTGATGAAATGACTTAGTAATTTCTTTGAGCATATAGCCATGAAAAAGTGTTTAGTACTATCTGTAACTATTATTCTATAGTAACCATAATTGAAATCTCCTAGAAATTGCTAGGACGTACTGATCATCTCATGTCTATCTAATGGTCTATGGATCCAGGCAAAGAGAGACTTGAAAGATGCAGAGAATGCAATTATCGGTGCATTTGCTGGTACACCTGAATTGTCATTTGGTTCTATTCACTGTCTACTTGTTCTCACAATATCTGTCATTCTAAACTAAGTTTTGCTTTGTTCATGACAGCCTTCTATTGACAAGGTTATTTTAAATATCTGTAACTGACACACTTCATTTTGTCAGGTGCAATTACTGGGGCTATAACAACGCCCCTTGATGTCTTGAAGACGAGATTGATGGTTCAGGTGAATTCTTGTGATTCTAATGAAACCTTCAATATGAATAAAACTTTTTTGGCATCACTGCTTATTTCAACATTTGCTACAATTTGCAGGGACAAGCAAACCAATATAGCGGTATCATAAGCTGTGCTCAAACAATTCTGCGAGAGGAAGGTGCTGGTGCTTTCTTGAAGGTAAATTATTGCAGTCAAATCGGTATTTTATTTATGTTTGGTACAACGGGATGCTGGATGAATTTATATTGACCTAAAATGGCATAAATTTTATTCAGTTGCATTTCAAATACCATATCTGAACATTTTCACTTGAAATATGTCTCGTATCTCGATAAATCAACAGAATAATTGGATCACAACTTGGAACATTCACTTCTATCTGCTGGTGCGTGTATTTGATCAATATTATTCTACCAGCAGGGTATTGAGCCAAGGGTGTTATGGATTGGCATCGGTGGGTCCATCTTCTTTGGTGTTCTGGAGAAAACGAAATCGATTTTAGCTGAGAGGAACAACCGCAAAGATGCCAAACTCAAGCTATAGAAGGATGATGGTTTTGCATCAAGGTCATTTCCTCAGGACATGTAGCGGAAGTGTGCCTGGTCCAATTTAGGAGCTCCAGTTCACATCCTTATCCATTCCATTCGAACTGTGCCCGTTTTGCTAGAGTAGATCATGGGGTTGAATTCTGGATTCCAGCTTTCTTTTATTAAAAAATTTTGCTGGTTGGCATTTTTTTGAGCTCATGTTGAGAGAAATTGATGTGGGGTGGGGTGGCTTGATCTTTACGACGTATGATTATGGATAACTAGGCTGTGCAATCTAGCAATTGATGCGGCCAACCACCGTCTATATACGGCAATCTGCAGCACTCAAATTACTCAACCACACGCTACGGCATTCATCTACTTGCTAACGTGGAGTAGACACGTTCAAGCAATCCCCAAAGATTCGCAAGAACAACGAAATAGCAACTCAGAAATAGCACTCAATTCCAATTAGTGGTGATGATGAGGGGGTGGCCCAATCTTCCGATGGGAAGGATAACTTCGATTTGATATGATGTTGACGAAGAGGCTACTTGACCGAGACAAACAAGTCCTTCCTGCAATCGCTACACCACACCTTAGTCGATATCAATCGTGCCAAGAACGCGGTTGACCTGAACACAAGGTTCAATTTCTGCAAGCAATCGAAGAACAAGCAAGAACAAGATAAAAAGTAATCTTATTGCGAATATGACTGAGAAACACAAAGAGGTTAAGGCCTGTAATCGCAGTTGATGGTCTAGTCGACACAAGAACACACGATGATGTTTCACGGTGGAAAACTAATCTAAATAAGCCTGAGTTACATGGCCAAATAAGCCTCTATTTATAGGGGCACGCAGGCCTTTACTTATGGAATGTTTTTAACATATGGAAAGTAATCAAATAATACCAGACTCTATCTCTGTTTCCAAAATCGAAGATTGTTTTGTTGATTGCATCGTGCACAAAAGGAATTTTGGGATGAGGCCAGATCCGTTGGAAAGAGGACGAAATAAGCTTTCCATATTGTACTCACACATTCTATTTGGACTCTTGATGCGAAATCTATGAACATTTAAAGTTGATCCTATCAGGCTGAGTCAGCGTCGGTTTGTTTTGATGATTCCAATGCACACAGAATGAATTTGGAGGTGAGGCCAAATCCATTGGAAAGTGGACGAGCTTTTCTTTCTTTGTTGTACTTGCACACCTCAAAAGGAGTTTTTATGCAAAAGTTATGCACATTTGAAGTCCGACCTGTCAGGCTGATTCCGAATTGATCCAGAGGCCGAATTGAATTCCAAAATATGTCCCACTTGAACTCTTGCTTGAATTGATCCAAAAGTGACGTGGTGATCTTGAACAAGAGTTGGGGAAGGCCTTGACTTGGTCTTGATATATTGGTCGACTTCTTTTTAGGTGGACCCCAACCATGAGCGCATAGTGTTGACGCAATACTCCTTTACAGTTAGACAAAAATACATTTTCATCTTTAGATAGCATCATATTCTTAATTAAAATAAATTGAAACTAAAGAAACGAATTCACCATTTGTTTATTCTTGGGAGCTTTGGTTGTATGAGTATGTGGCATGGTCACATCAGGTGAAATGGCTCATACACAAAAGAGGAACAAGTGTTCTACTAAAGTTTCTTTTCCTTCTGTTATCTTTTTCTTGAATCTAAGAACACATAAAATAGAAGCATTAGGTATCAACAAATTCTCATGAGTACAAGAATAATCTCTAAGGAAAAGATCCACCTCTTATCGCATTTGTTTTGTTTTAGCTCTTGTGATTGGTCCTTTCAACATTTGTAGTGTGTTTTCTAATAATATCCTCATCATCCTCCCCCTCTTGGAAAGGAGTCATCCTTGACTCTGTTTCTGAAAAACCAAAGAAGAGAGATAAGTCTGAAACATTAAAAGTAGAGCTTACCCCATAGTTATCTCCTGGAAGTTCAATCTTGTAGGCATTATATCTTCTCAAGCATCCTGAATGGGCCATCTCCTCTTGGTAACAGCTTAGATTTACGTTTTTTAGAAAAGCGCTCTTTGCTAAGATGCAACCAAACTAAGTCATTGGGTTCAAACAACTTCTTTTTCTTGAGTTTATTCGTCTTTGTTGCATGATATTGTGCCTTCTTCTCAATTTCGTTCTTAGTTTTGGCATGGATTTTCTTGATATATTCAGCACGCTTGGATGCTTCCATATTAGCACGTTCTTGATGTGGTAAAGGCAGCAAATCAAGTGGTGTGATGGGTTTGAATCCATACACCACCTCAAATGGACTGAGTTGAGTAGTAGAGTGTACCACTCTGTTCTATGCAAATTCTACATGCGGTAATCACTCTTCTCATTCTTTGATATTCTTCTTTATCATTGTTCGCAGAAAAGTGGATAAAGTGCGGTTCACCACCTCGGTCTGGCCATCGGTTTGTGGGTGACATGTTGTAGAGAATAACAACTTTGTCCCAAGTTTAGCTCACAATGTTCCAAAACGGGCATGTCGGGTGCTCTGAAATCCGTGCGAACGAAAACGCAGCACCGGAGCGAAACGCGTCCCAACCGGTCCCAACGGACGTCAGACGCGCCCTAACGCATGCCGACGTGCGTTTCGTGAACTTTCGAGCCGGTGTTAAAATTTCCTCCAAAACGGGCATGTCGGGTGCTCTGAAATCCGTGCGAACGAAAACGCGGCACCGGAGCGAAACGCGTCCCAAATGGCCCCAATGGAGCTCACACGCGCCCTAACGCGTGCCGGCATGCGTTTCGTGAACTTTCGAGCCGGTGTTAAAATTTCCTCCAAAACGGCCAAGTCGGGTGCTCTGAAATCCGTGCGAACAAAAACGCGGCACCGGAGCGAATCGCGTCCCAAACGGCCCCAATAGACCTCCCACGCACCCTAACGCGTGCCGGCGTGCGTTTCGTGAACTTTCGAGCTGGTGTTAAAATTTCCTCCAAAACGGGCATGTCGGGTGCTCTGAAATCCGTGCGAACGAAAACGCGGCACCGGAGCGAAACGCGTCCCAAAAGGCCCCAATGGACCTCACACGCGCCCTAACGCGTGCCGGCGTGCGTTTCGTGAACTTTCGAGCGGGTGCTAAAATTTCTTTCAAAACGGGCATGCCGGGTGCACTGAAATCCGTGCGAACGACAACACGGCACCGGAGCGAAACGCGTCCCAAACGGCCCCAATAGACCTCACACGCGCCCTAACGCGTGCCGGCGTGCGTTTCGTGAACTTTCGAGCGGGTGTTAAAATTTCCTCCAAAACGCGCATGTCGGGTGCACTGAAATCCGTGCGAACGAAAACGCGGCACCGGAGCGAAACGCGTCCCAAACGGCCCCAATGGACCTCACACGCGCCCTAACGCGTGCCGGCGTGCGTTTCGTGAACTTTCGAGCGGGTGTTAAAATTTCCTCCAAAACGCGCATGTTGGGTGCACTGAAATCCGTGCGAACGAAAACGCGGCACCGGAGCGAAATGCGTCCCAAACGGCCCCAATGGACCTCACACGCGCCCTAACGCGTGCCGGCGTGCATTTCGTGAACTTTCGAGCCGGTGTTAAAATTTCCTTCAAAACGGGCATGTCGGGTGCTCTGAAATCCGGGCGAACGAAAACGCAGCACCGGAGCGAAACGCGTCCCAAACGACCCCAATGGATCTCACACGCGCCCTAACGCGTGCCGGCTTGCGTTTCGTGAACTTTAGAGCTGGTGTTAAAATTTCCTTCATAACGGCATGTCGGGTGCTCTGAAATCCATGCGAACGAAAACGCGGCACCGGAGCGAAACGCGTCCCAAACGGCCCCAATGGACCTCACACGCGCCCTAACGCGTGCCGGCATGCGTTTCGTGAACTTTCGAGCCGGTGTTAAAATTTCCTACAAAACGGCCATGTCGGGTGCTCTGAAATCCGTGCAAACGAAAACGCGGAACCGGAGCGAAACGCGTCCCAAACGGCCCCAATGGACCTCACACGTGCCCTAACGCGTGCCGGCATACGTTTCGTGTACTTCCGACCCGGTGTTAAAATTTCCACCAAAACAGGCAACGGCTGCTTTGAAATCCGTGCGAACGAAAACGCGGCACAGGAGCGAAACGCGTCCCAAACGGCCCCAATGGACCTCACACGCGCCCTAACGCGTGTCGGCGTGCGTTTCGTGAACTTTCGAGCCGGTGTTAAAATTTCCTCCAAAACGGACATGTCGGGTGCTCTGAAATCCGTGCGAACGAAAACGCGGCAACGGAGCGAAACGCGTCCCAACCGGCCCCAATGGACCTCACACGCGCCCTAACGCGTGCCGGCATGCGTTTCGTGAACTTTCGAGCCGGTGTTAAAATTTCCTCCAAAACGGGCATGTCGGGTGCTCCGAAATCCGTGCGAACGAAAACGCGGCACCGGAGCGAAACGCGTCCCAAACGGCCCTAATGGACCTCACACGCGCCGGCATGCGTTTCGTGAACTTTCGAGCCGGTGTTAAAATTTTCTCCAAAACGGGCATATCGGGTGCTCTGAAATCCGTGCGAAAGAAAACGTGGCACCGGAGCGAAACACGTCCCAAACGGCCCCAATGGACCTCACACGCGCCCTAACACGTGCCGGCATGCGTTTCGTGAACTTTCGAGGCGGTGTAAAATTTCTCCGAAACGGGCACGTCGGGTGCTCTGAAATCCGTGCGAACGAAAACGCGGCACCGGAGCGAAACGCGTCCCAAACGGCCCCAATGGACCTCACACGCCCTAACGTGTGCCACCATGCGTTTCGTGAACTTTCGAGCCGGTGTTAAAATTTCCTCCGAAAACGAGCATATCGGGTGCATTGAAATCTGTGCGAACAAAAACGCGGCACCGGAGCGAAACGCGTCCCAAACGGCACCAATGGACCTCACACGCGCCCTAACGCGTGCCGGCGTGCGTTTCGTGACCTTTCGAGCCGGTGTTAAAATTTCCTCCAAAACGGACATGTCGGGTGCTCTGAAATCCGTGCGAACGAAAATGCGGCACCGGAGCGAAACGCGGCCCAAATGGCCCCAATGGACCTCACACGCGCCCTAACGCGTGCCGGCATGCGCTTCGTGAACTTTCGAGCCGGTGTTAAAATTTCCTCCAAAACGGCCATGTCGGGTGCTCTGAAATCCGTGCGAACGAAAACGCGGCATCGGAGCGAAACGCGGCCCAAACGGCCCCAATGGACCTCACACGCGCCCTAACACGTGCCGGCATGCGCTTCGTGAACTTTCGATCCGGTGTTAAAATTTCCTCCAAAACGGACATGTCGGGTGCTTGAAATCTGTGCGAACGAATACGCGGCACCGGAGCGAAACGCGTCCCAAACGGCCCCAATGGACCTCACACGCGCCCTAACGCGTGCCGGCATGCGCTTGGTGAACTTTCGACCCAGTGTTAAAATTTCCTCCAAAACGGACATGTCGGGTGCTCTGAAATCTGTGCGAACGAAAACGCGGCACCGCAGCGAAACGCGTCCCAAACGGCCCCAATGGACCTCACACGCGCCCTAACGCGTGCCGGCATGTGTTTCATTAACTTTCGAGCCGGTGTTAAAATTTCCTCCAAAACGGGCATGCCGGGTGCACTGTAATCCGTGCGAACGAAAACGCGGCACCGGAGCGAAACGCGTCCCAAACGGCCCCAATGGACCTCACACGCGCCCTAACGCGTGCCGGCGTGTGTTTCGTGAACTTTCGAGCGGGTGTCAAAATTTCCCCCAAAACGCGCATGTCGGGTGCACTAAAATCCGTGCGAACGAAAACGCGGCACCGGAGCGAAACGCGTCCCAAACGGGCCCAATAGATTTCACACGCGCCCTAACGTGTGCCGGCATGCGTTTCGTGAACTTCTGAGCCGGTATTAAAATTTCCTCCAAAACGGGCTCGTCGGGTGCTCTGAAATCCGTACGAACGAAAAGTCGGCACCGAAGCGCAACGCGTCCCAAACATGCCCAATAGATCTCACACGCGCCCTAACGCGTGCCGGCATGCGTTTCGTGAACTTTCGAGCCGGTGTTAAAATTTCCTCCAAAACGGGCTCGTCGGGTGCTCCGAAATCCGTGCGAACGAAAACGCGGCACCGGAGCGAAACGCGTCCCAAACGGCCCCGATGGACCTCACACGCGCCCTAACGCGTGCCGGCATGCGTTTCGTGAACTTTCGAGCCGGTGTTAAAATTTCCTCCAAAACGGGCATGTCGGGTGCTCCGAAATCCGTGCGAACGAAAACGCGTCCCAACCGGCCCCAATGGACCTCAGACGCTATACGGGGTCGCCCGATCTTCTCGACGTAGGATGGATACTCGCGGGAGTCTTGTTGAATCGCAATGATCCTCCAATGCCAATGCAAGGGACGAACACTCTTTAATCCGCCAAAACACACTCGCGTCGATTTCGCCGACCACCAAGCGAAGATCTATCGTGCACCCATTTCCCAGCGGAAAGGCTGAACGATCTTGATTGAAGAACACTCCTAATTCCTTCACGGAATTTCAGCAACAATGATAAACTCGAACAAAGTTCGATAGATTGATTATTCTCAAAGTTGGTTTGAGCCCTTAGGCTGCCAATACATGGCTTATATAGGACCTTGGACGTCCATAGAGTCCACAAACCTAGTACAACTCAACCCTATATGGTTTTAGATACGAACTCTCACAAAAAGGAAACTAGATTTTACAGCCGTCACATTGTTTCGGCCATAACTTTTGATCCGTGATGAATTTGATGGTGGTACCAGATCCATTGCGTAGCCTTTGAAAATATCTTTCCAAGGAGTACAAGAACACCCAAATCGGACTCCGTTTGTGAAAGTTATGACCTTTTTGGTAAGTGCCTGTCAGGCTGTCCCGAACCGAATCCGAATTGAATTCTGAGTTGAATCCGAGTTTGAATCCAATTGGGCTTGTGGGAGGTACGAATTTGGCTAAATAATCTTATCCAAAACTTGTAGTTTAAGTCCTTGGGCTTCCCCTTTTGCTCTCCCACTGAATGTGCTTTCTTCCTTCATGTCTTTGAAACCTAATGTGGTTATCCTCTTTCTTTTGCGTCTCCATTACTTTGCCATCGACAAACCTAAGAATGCACCATTTAATGACATGAGGTAGTATTCCATTCTTATGAATAACAACATGCGTTTCGTGAACTTTCGAGCTGGTGTTAAAATTTCCTCCGAAACGGGCATGTCGGGTGCTCTGAAATCCATGCGAACGAAAACGTGGCACCGGAGCGAAACGCGTCCCAAACGGCCCTAATGGACCTCACACGCGCCCTAACGTGTGCCGGCACGCTTTTCGTGAACTTTCGAACTGGTGTTAAAATTTCCTCGAGAACGGGCATGTCAGGTACTCTGAAATCCGTGCGACAGCAGCGGCACCGGGCGAACGCGTCCCCAAGCGGCCCCAATGGTCCTCACACGCCCTAACGGCGTGCGGCATGCGTTCGTGAACTTTCGAGCGGTGTTAAAATTTCCTCCAAACGGGCATGTCGGGTGCTCAAAATCCGTCGCGAACAGCAGCGCGCACGGGCGAAGCAGCGTCCCAAACGGCCCCAATGGACCTCACGCGCACCCTAACGCTGCGTGCGGCATTCGTTCGTTAACTTTCGGCGGTGTTAAAATTTCCTCCGAAACGGCCACGTTGGATGCTCTGAAATCCGTGCGAACGAAAACGCGGCACCGGAGCGAAACGCGTCCCAAACAACCCCAATAGACCTCACACGCGCCCTAACACGTGCCGGCATGCGTTTCGTGAACTTTCGAGGCGGTGTAAAAATTTCCTCCGAAACGGGCACGTCGGGTGCTCAGAAATCCGTGCGAACGAAAACGCGGCACCAGAGCGAAACGCGTCCCAAACGGCCCCAATGGACCTCACACGCCCTAACGTGTGCCGCCATGCGTTTCGTGAACTTTCGAGCCGGTGTTAAAATTTCCTCCGAAACGGGTATGTCGCGTGCTCTGAAATCCGTGCGAACGAAAACGCGGCACCGGAGCGAAACGCGTCCCAAACGGCCCCAATGGACCTCACACGCGCCCTAACGTGTGCCGGCATGCGTTTCGTGAAGTTTCGAGTTGGTGTTAAAATTTCCTCGAGAACGGGCATGTCGGGTACTCTGAAATCCGTACGAACGAAAACGTGGCACCGGAGCGAAACGCGTCCCAAACGGCCCCAATAGACCTCACACGCGCCCTAACGTGTGCCGGCCCCGATCTTCTCGACGTAGGATGGATACTCGCGGGAGTCTTGATGAATCGTAGCTATCCTCCAATGCCAATGCAAGGGACGAACACTCTTTAATCCGCCAAAACACACTTGCGTCGATTTCGCCGACCACCAAGCGAAGATCTATCGTGCACCCAATTCCCAGCGGAAAGGCTGAACGATCTTGATTGAAGAACACTCCGAATTCCCTCACGGAATTTCAGCAGCAATGATAAACTCGAACAAATTTTAGTAGATTGATTATTCTCAAAGGTGGTCTGAGCCCTTAGGCTGCCAATACATGGCTTATATAGGACCTTGGGACGTCCATAGAGTCCACAAACCTAGTACAACTCAACCCTATATGGTTTTAGATACCGAACTCTCTCAAAAAGGAAACTAGATTTTACAGCCGTCATATTGTTTCGGTCATAACTTTTGATCCGAGACGAATTTGGTGCTGGGGCCAGATCCATTGCGTAGCCCTTGAAATTATCTTTCCAACGAGTACAAGAACTCCTGAATCGGACTCCGTTTGTGAATGTTATGACCTTTTTAGTGACTGCCTGTCAGGCTGTCCGAAACCGAGTCCGAATTGAATTCTGAGTTGAATCCGAGTTTGAATCAATTGTGCTTGTGGGAGGTACGAATTTGGCTGAATAATCTTCTCCAAAACTTGTAGTTTAAGTCCTTGGGCTCCTCCCTTTAGCTCTCCCAAGTCTTCACAGGAGTCATACCTAAGAATACATAAAATACTAGCATGAGGTAGTATCCCAAGTTCATTATCAATTAAAGGAAACTCTTTAAGAAACAAAAGCACCTGTTTGTTTAAAAGCTTGGCTCTTGCCCTCGTCATTGGGCCCACAGGTTCTTGGACATTCTCATGCTTGCTTGGAGTGGAAGATGAGTATGTAATGGGGATGTCCTCATCATCCTCCCCCTCTTGAAAAGGAGTCGTCCTCGACTCTATGTCTTCTTGCCCAAAGAATGGTGATAAATCAGCAACATTAAAAGTAGTGCTCACCCCATAGTCATCTCCTGGAAGCTCTATCTTGTATGCATTATCATTGATCTTTGCAAGTACTTTAAAAGGACCATCACCACGGGGCATTAATTTGGATTTTAAGCTTCTCGGAAAGCGGTCTTTGCGAAGGTGGACCCACACTAAGTCACCTGGTTCAAAAAGCATTTTCTTGCGAGATTTGTTAGCCTTAGAAGCATAAGCACGTACCTTCTTTTCAATGACCTCTTTAGTCTTTTCATGGAGCTTCTTCACAAAATCAGCACGCTTCGAAGCCTCCATATTAGTACGTTCTTGTAAGGGAAGTGGCATTAAATCAAGTGGCGTGATTGGTTTGAAACCATACACCACCTCAAATGGGCATAGTTGAGTTGTAGAATGCACTGCCCTATTATATGCAAATTCAACATGTGGTAGACAATCTTCCCACTCTTTCAAATTCTTTTTGATCATTGTCCGTAGCAGCATTGAGAGTGTCCGATTCACCACCTCCGTTTGTCCATCTGTTTGTGGGTGGCAGGTTGTTGAAAACAACAACTTTGTCCCAAGCTTGGCCCACAAAGTCTTCCAAAAGTAGCTCATAAACTTGACAGCACGATCTGAAACAATAGTCCTGGGCATACCATGCAATCTCACAATCTCCCTGAAAAATAGGTCAGCTACATGCGACGCATCATCGCTCTTATGATAGGGAATGAAATGTGCCATTTTAGAAAACCTATCCACAACAACAAAAACAGAATCCCTCCCCCTCTTAGTTATAGGCAATCCCAACACAAAATCCATGCTAATGTCTTCCCAAGGAGCACTAGGAACTGGAAGTGGAGTATACAAACCATGTGGATTGAGTTTCGACTTCGCCTTATGGCACGTGATGCATCGTTGAACATACCTCTCGACATCTCGCCTCATCTTGGCCAATAAGTGATGATCGCTAACATCATGTCGTCTTCTCTCTTCCAAAATGTCCCATAAGTCCTCCCGCATGAGACTCCTGCAATAGTAGCAAGCGCGGGACGATTACTCGAACGCATAGCTTGTTCATGCGAAGAGAAAACCATCATGAACATGAAACTTATCCCACCCTTTGCCATCTTTACAATTATAATACGGTGTTGAAAAGTCATGATCGGAAGCATATAACTCTTTCAAGCTTTCTAATCCTAGAACTTTTACTTCCAATTGAGTGAAAAGCACATGTTTTCTAGACAATGCATCACTACCACATTTTCTTTACCTTTCTTGTATTTGACAATGTAAGGAAAAGTTTCAATGAATTCTACCCACTTAGCATGTCTCGATTCAATTTTGCTTGGCCCTTCAAATATTTCAAAGCTTCATGATCAGAATGTATGATAAATTCCTTAGGCCAAAGATAATGTTGCCAAATTTCTAGCACACGCACAAGAGCATATAATTCTTTATCATAAACTGGATAATTCAATTGTGCACCATGAAGTTTCTCACTGAAATATGCAACAGGTTTTCTTTCTTGCATCAAAACACCACCAATACCTATTCCACTAGCATCACATTCAATCTCAAAGGTTTTGGTGAAATCAGGTAAAACAAGCAATGGTGCTTCAGTCAAACATTTCTTCAACTCAGCAAAAGCTTTGTCTTGTTTTTCTCCCCACTCAAAAGTGACTCCCTTTTTAGTTAATTCATTTAATGGGGCAGCAATGGTGCTAAAGTCTTTCACAAATCGTCGATAAAAGCTAGCAAGTCCATGGAAGCTACGAATTTGACTAACATTCACAGGTGTAGGCCAATTTGAATAGTTTCAATTTTAGATTCATCTACTTCAATGCCATGAGCTGAAACAACATAGCCTAGGAACACAACCTTACTAGTGCAAAGGAACACTTCTCAAGATTAGCATACAATTGTTCTCGCCTAAGCACCTCTAACACTTGTTTGATGTGTTCAACATGATCATCAAAGAGCGGCTATATATCAAGATATCATCAAAATAAACTACCACAAATTTTCAATAAAATATCTTAAAACATGGTTCATTAGGCGCATGAAAGTACTAGGAGCATTGGACAACCCAAAGGCATCACTAACCATTCATACAAGCCAAACTTTGTTTTAAAGCGTTTTCCATTCATCTCCTGTTTCATTCTTATTTGATGGTATCCACTACGCAAGTCAATCTTAGAAAAATAGTAGAACCACTTAATTCATCAAGCATATCATCTAGTCTAGGAATAGGATGACGATAGCGAAACAGATTATGTTGTTTATAGCTCTCTGATCTCGCACATTCGCCAGGTACCATCTTTCTTAGGAACAAGAATAACAGGAACGGCACAAGGGCTAAGACTCTCACGTACGTACCCTTTGTCCAAAAGTGCTTGCACTTGCCGCTGAATCTCCTTTGTCTCCTCGGGGTTGGTGCGGTAGGGCGGACGGTTTGGAAGAGGGGCTCCTGGAACCAAGTCAATCTGATGCTCAATACCTCGAATGGGTGGTAGTCCAGCAGGTACATCCTCCGGAAACACGTCGCCATAAGCCTGCAAAACTTGGGAGACAACACTAGGAAGAGAGGTTAAGTCATTAGTAGTCATCAAAGCTTCTTTATATAGCAACACAAAGTGAAACATAGTGGGGTCTTCTCTCATCTCCCTCAACTCAGATTTTGTTGCCATCATCACTAACTTTTTCTCTCCCTCAATATTAGCTTTCCCACTCAATTTCAATTTTTCTCTCGCGCTTGCCTTATGTGGAATTTCATTCTTTTGTTCCTTCCCTCTCTCACCCCCTATTTGTACTTCTTTCTTTTGAGCATTTTCAATGACAATTTGAGAAGGGGTCATAGGCCGTAATATTATTTCTTTGCTATTCCACATGAATTTATATTGATTTGTTCTACCATCATGATTCACAGACCTATCATATTGCCATGGCCTCCCCAAAAGTAAATGACAAACATCCATAGAGACCACATCACATTCTACAGATCTTGGTAATTTCCAATCTGAAAGGTAACATCAACAGTGTATCCCACATTCATAGAACCATCATTATTCAACCATTGAATTTGATATGGATGTGGATGTTTCTTATACTTCAATCCAAGTTTGTTGCAAAGTTCTTTACTAGCTAGGTTATGACAACTACCTCCATCAATAATAACCTTGCAACACTTACCATCTTTGCTTACAGAGCTCTTGTTTGGAAGAGGTTGCAGCGCTGTTCATGGTTGGATTTGGCTTGAGCGCTCAATACAGAAGGAGTGCACACAAGGATAGGACCGGACTCGGGGTCACAATACCCATCCCCAAGCATGTCCTCGCCTCTTTCTCCCCCATGGCCATCCTCATTTGCCTCGAAATCAGCTAGGCATTCTCCATCTTCATCACTAGTAGAATCATAGTCTCCATTCTCGCTTATTAACATTACCTTGTTATTTGGACAATCCTTTTGCATATGTCATGACCAAGACACTTGAAGCATTGGATGGAGCTACTCTTGGCCGTAGAACCAATAGAAGATGATGAAGAAGGGTTTGGTCCTTTCTTTGAGAAGGAAGGAGTGGCATTCTTTGTACTTGGGGCAGCACGTGTACTAGGAGCAAAACTTCCACTAGAGGATTAGTTTTAAATGAATTGGAATGAGATGTGGATTTACCTCCTGTAGGTGCTGTTCGAGGCATGAAGGATGATGTTCTTGTTGCCCGCATATCTTGTCGCACTTGTCTTTCAGCCTTGGTTGCTTGATGTACCAACTCCACCATGTTGTTGTAAGGCTGAAATTCAGTGATGCGCTTGATAGGAGGTGTAAACCAGCAAGAAATCGTGCCATTGTTTGCTCTTCTTGCTCATAAACATTAGCTCGAATCATGGCCATTTCCATCTCTTTATAGTATTCCTCTACCGTGAAGGTGCCTTGCTTCATCTGCTGCAATTTGTCAAATAAATCACGTTTATAATGTTTAGGAACAAACCTTGCTCTCATGTGGTACTTCATCTCCTCCCATGTAGTAATGGGTGGTTCATTGTTCTCTCTCCTTTGATTTTGCACTTGTTCCCACCAAATCAACGCATAATCAACGAATTCAAGTGCCGCCATGTGAATTTTCTTCTCCTCAGAATAATTGTGCAAACGGAACACCTTGTCCACCTTGAGCTCCCAAGTGAGGTATTCTTCAGGCTCATGTGTACCTGAGAATGATGGCATTGTAAATTTAAGCTTACCAAATTTCTCCTCATTTGGTCGTTCATCGCCAGTACGATTCGACGGTGGTAGCCATCGTCGTAGTGCAGAAAGTCATCGTCGTCGAAGTGTATTGCTCTCCCACCACGGCCTCCATGTCCATGGCCCCTCCCTGGACCATGGAAGCCACCCCCTTCACCTCTCCCAGGTAGGGGTGGGCGAATGGTATTTGCCATCACGCGATCTCGCCTTTGTTGAGCCTCTTGGCCACCTCGAGGAGCGGTTGCTCCCTCATCTCGTGGAGGAATGGCTCCCCCACAATGAACGCTTCCTTCCTCTTGTTGTGGACGAAGCGCGCGCACAATATCATTAACAATGTTTGTACGTAGTACAATCATTTGCTGGTTCATCTCAATGCGCATATCTTGCACAGAGTTGTTGATCTGCTCCTTGAATTGCCCTTCCAAGATGTCGATGAGTGGCGGCGATCTCATTGCGCAAAGTTCCCCTCAAGGCTTGGAAGTGGAGTCGAGTCACCGGCACATTCAAATCATGCTCCTCGTCCATATTATCATCTCCAGCTGACATGGTTAGATTACGCAAAGAAACACGAAACAACACCAAGATATGTATGATATGTGGAATTCACTCAATCTCACTCTTTCCTCTCCCAAGTAAAGTTCTTACCTTTCCGAAGTGAATTGAGGCCAAAAAGAAACTTACACTTGGTGGTGGCTACAATAGCAAGTGATGATCAAGCGGATTTAAAAGTGACTCACAATTGCACGACAAAGGATATTTTGTGGAGTTTGGTTAGGAAGTATTTATCCTACACAATCTGAATTTCACGATATTGTAAAATTAAGTAATAATCCAAGCTAGAAAGTATTGCCTATGTGCGATCCAAATGATATAAGTGAAGTATATGAGCACACACACAATGATCAATGTGACTCAATGCAAACAAAGGAATGAGCTAAAGGAAACAATCGGGAATATTAGCTCGTTTTGCACCAAGTACTAGGAGAGACGCTAGCCAATTGCAATAATATGAATTTGAGGGCACAAGATTGTCCAAAGAAATTAAATACACAATCTGAATTTATGGACTAAAATTAACTCACCCAAATTCGGCCAATGCTTTCTTTTCTTGCTTTCTTTTTCTTTCTTTCTTTCTCTTTTTTTTTTTGCTCAAGCCGTGGCTCTCTTTTTTCAATTGGCTGCCTTCTTTTTTTGGCTCTTTTTTTTTATACTCAAGGCCGAACTAGGTTTAATTGTTCGTAAGTCCAAAGTTGTTCAGCAATGTGTAGATAATTCTAGAACAGCCCTAAAGCAATTATCAAAGACTAGTCTCAAGGTTCAAAGGATTTAAGTGAAGATCTGAATATGTTCAACTAAGATTCTTGTGGCCAAATCAATCAAGAAAAAGGAAACCCAGATATATTCGGATGTGATATTCTTTCAAGATGCACAAAGATCTTATGTGGACAGCAAGAACAAGATTTCAAAAAGTAAATTGAATCTACTTTTTTTTGGATGCTAATTGAAAGATCAACTAGCGGATTTTCAAGGGTTCAAAATAACAACGATTAAGCAACGCAAAAGGACACTAAGATCAGCACGTAAACAAAATTTCTAATGGATCAAAACTTAATAAAACTCACGAAAATAACAGATGCAAAACTAGGGTTTGGATTTTTTTGTTGCAATTTTCGGTTTAATGGACTATAGGACAGAAATAAATCAATCTAAAAGTAAAGGGATAAGATCCTACCGAGTAAACGCGCTCGATGCGGATGATACGGGGTGCCCGATCTTCTCGGCGTAGGATGGATACTCGCGGGAGTCTTGATGAATCGTAATGATCCTCCAATGCCAATGCAAGGGCGAACACTCTTTAATCCGCCAAAACACACTTGCGTTTATTTCGACCACCAGCGAAGATCTATCGTGCACCCAATTCCCAGCGGAAAGGCTGAGCGATCTTGATTGAAGAACACTCCTAATTCCCTCACGGAATTTCAGCGACAATGATAAACTCGAACAAAGTTTAGTAGATTGATTATTCTCAAAGGTGGTCTGAGCCCTTAGGCTGCCAATACATGGCTTATATAGGACCTTGGGACGTCCATAGAGTCCACAAACCTAGTACAACTCAACCCTATATGGTTTTAGATACGAACTCTCTCAAAAGGAAACTAGATTTTACAGCCGTCACATTGTTTCGGTCATAACTTTTGATCCGAGACGAATTTGATGCTGGGGCCAGATCCATTGCGTAGCCCTTGAAATTATCTTTCCAACGAGTACAAGAACTCCTGAATCGGACTCCGTTTGTGAAAGTTATGACCTTTTAGTGACTGCCTGTCAGGCTGTCCGAAACCGAGTCCGAATTGAATTCTGAGTTGAATCCGAGTTTGAATCTGAACTTCGAGCGGTGTTAAAATTTCCTCCAAAGCGGGCATGTCGGGTGCTCGAAATCCGTCGACGAAGCAGCGGCACGGGCGGCAGCGTCCCAAGCGGCCCCAATGGACCTCACCGCGCCCTAACGGCGTGCGGCATGCGTTCGTGAACTTCGAGCGGTGTTAAAATTTCCTCCAAAGCGGGCATGTCGGGTGCTCGAAATCCGTCGCGAGCAGCGCGGCACGGGCGAAAGCAGCGTCCCAAGCGGCCCCATGGACCTCACCGCGCCCTAACGGCGTGCGGCATGCGTTCGTGAACTTCGAGCGGTGTTAAAATTTCCTCCAAAGCGGGCATGTCGGGTGCTCGAAATCCGTCGCGAGCAGCAGCGGCACGGGCGAAGCAGCGTCCCAAGCGGCCCCATGGACCTCACCGCGCGCCCTAACGGCGTGCGGCATGCGTTCGTGAACTTCGGCGGTGTTAAAATTTCCTCCAAAGCGGGCATGTCGGGTGCTCGAAATCCGTCGCGACAGCAGCGGCACGGGGCGAAGCAGCGTCCCAAGCGGCCCCAATGGACCTCACCGCGCCCTAACGCGTGCGCGCATGCGTTCGTGAACTTTCGAGCGGTGTTAAAATTTCCTCCAAAGCGGGCATGTCGGGTGCTCGAAATCCGTCGAGCGAGCAGCAGCGGCACGGGCGAAAGCGCGTCCCAAGCGGCCCCAATGGACCTCACCGCGCCCTAACGGCGTGCGGCATGCGTTCGTGAACTTCGAGCGGTGTTAAAATTTCCTCCAAAGCGGGCATGTCGGGTGCTCGAAATCCGTCGACAGCAGCGGCACGGGCGTGCGGCAAGCAGCGTCCCAAAGCGGCCCAATGGACCTCACCGCGCCCCTAACGCGTGCGGCATGCGTTCGTGAACTTCGAGCGGTGTTAAAATTTCCTCCAAAGCGGGCATGTCGGGTGCTCGAAATCCGTCTGACAGCAGCGCGCACGGGCGAAGCGCGTCCCAAGCGGCCCCAATGGACCTCACCGCGCCCTAACGGCGTGCGGCATGCGTTCGTGAACTTCGGCGGTGTTAAAATTTCCTCCAAAGCGGGCATGTCGGGTGCTCGAAATCCGTCGACAGCAGCGGCGGGGGGGCGAAAGCGTCCCAAGCGGCCCCAATGGACCTCACCGCGCCCTAACGCGTGCGGCATGCGTTCGTGAACTTCGAGCGGTGTTAAAATTTCCTCCAAAGCGGGCATGTCGGGTGCTCGAAATCCGTCGCGACAGCAGCGGCACGGGCGAAGCAGCGTCCCAAGCGGCCCCAATGGACCTCACCGCGCCCTAACGGCGTGCGGCATGCGTTCGTGAACTTCGAGCGGTGTTAAAATTTCCTCCAAAGCGGGCATGTCGGGTGCTCGAAATCCGTCGCGACAGCAGCGGCACGGGCGAAGCAGCGTCCCAAGCGGCCCCAATGGACCTCACCGCGCCCTAACGCGTGCGGCATGCGTTCGTGAACTTCGAGCGGTGTTAAAATTTCCTCCAAAGCGGGCATGTCGGGTGCTCGAAATCCGTCGCGACAGCAGCACGGGCACGGGCGAAAGCGCGTCCCAAGCGGCCCCAATGGACCTCACCGCGCCTAACGGACCTCTAACGGCGTGCGGCATGCGTTCGTGAACTTCGAGCGGTGTTAAAATTTCCTCCAAAGCGGGCATGTCGGGTGCTCGAAATCCGTCGCGACAGCAGCGGCACGGGCGAAGCAGCGTCCCAAGCGGCCCCAATGGACCTCACCGCGCCCTAACGCGTGCGGCATGCGTTCGTGAACTTCGAGCGGTGTTAAAATTTCCTCCAAAGCGGGCATGTCGGGTGCTCGAAATCCGTCGACAGCAGCGGCACGGGCGAAAGCAGCGTCCCAAGCGGCCCCAATGGACCTCACCGCGCGCCTAACGGCGTGCGGCATGCGTTCGTGAACTTCGAGCGGTGTTAAAATTTCCTCCAAAGCGGGCATGTCGGGTGCTCGAAATCCGTCGCGACAGCAGCGGCACGGGCGAAAGCGCGTCGTCCCAAGCGGCCCCAATGGACCTCACCGCGCCCTAACGGCGTGCGGCATGCGTTCGTGAACTTCGAGCGGTGTTAAAATTTCCTCCAAAGCGGGCATGTCGGGTGCTCGAAATCCGTCGCGACAGCAGCGGCACGGGCGAAGCAGCGTCCCAAGCGGCCCCAATGGACCTCACCGCGCCCTAACGGCGTGCGGCATGCGTTCGTGAACTTCGAGCGGTGTTAAAATTTCCTCCAAAGCGGGCATGTCGGGTGCTCGAAATCCGTCGCGACAGCAGCGGCACGGGGCGAAAGCAGCGTCCCAAGCGGCCCCAATGGACCTCACCGCGCCCCTAACGCGTGCGGCATGCGTTCGTGAACTTCGAGCGGTGTTAAAATTTCCTCCAAAGCGGGCATGTCGGGTGCTCGAAAATCCGTCGCGACAGCAGCGGCACGGGCGAAGCAGCGTCCCAAGCGGCCCCAATGGACCTCACCGCGCCCTAACGGCGTGCGGCATGCGTTCGTGAACTTCGAGCGGTGTTAAAATTTCCTCCAAAGCGGGCATGTCGGGTGCTCGAAATCCGTCGCGACAGCAGCGGCACGGGGCGAAGCGCGCGTCCCAAGCGGCCCCAATGGACCTCACGCGCGCCCTAACGCGTGCGGCATGCGTTCGTGAACTTCGAGCGGTGTTAAAATTTCCTCCAAAGCGGGCATGTCGGGTGCTCGAAATCCGTGCGAAATCCGCAGCGTCCCAAGCGGCCCCATGGACCTCACGCGCCTAACGCGTGCGGCATGCGTTCGTGAACTTCGGCGGTGTTAAAATTTCCTCCAAAGCGGGCATGTCGGGTGCTCGAAATCCGTCGACAGCAGCGGCGGCCGGGGCGAAAGCGCGTCCCAAGCGGCCCCATGGACCTCACCGCGCCCTAACGGCGTGCGGCATGCGTTCGTGAACTTCGGCGGTGTTAAAATTTCCTCCAAAGCGGGCATGTCGGGTGCTCGAAATCCGTCGCGACAGCAGCGGCACGGGCGGGCGAGCAGCGTCCCAAAGCGGCCCCAATGGACCTCACCGCGCCCTAACGCGTGCGGCATGCGTTCGTGAACTTCGAGCGGTGTTAAAATTTCCTCCAAAGCGGGCATGTCGGGTGCTCGAAATCCGTCGCGAGCAGCGGCGGCACGGGGCGAAGCAGCGTCCCAAGCGGCCCCAATGGACCTCACCGCGCGCCCTAACGGCGTGCGGCATGCGTTCGTGAACTTCGAGCGGTGTTAAAATTTCCTCCAAAGCGGGCATGTCGGGTGCTCGAAATCCGTCGACAGCAGCGGCACGGGCGAAAGCGCGTCCCAAGCGGCCCCAATGGACCTCACCGCGCCCTAACGGCGTGCGGCATGCGTTCGTGAACTTCGAGCGGTGTTAAAATTTCCTCCAAAGCGGGCATGTCGGGTGCTCGAAATCCGTCGCGACAGCAGCGGCGGCACGGGCGAAGCAGCGTCCCAAGCGGCCCCAATGGACCTCACCGCGCCCTAACGGCGTGCGGCATGCGTTCGTGAACTTCGAGCGGTGTTAAAATTTCCTCCAAAGCGGGCATGTCGGGTGCTCGAAATCCGTCGCGACAGCAGCGGCACGGGGGCGAAGCAGCGTCCCAAAGCGGCCCCAATGGACCTCACCGCGCCCTAACGGCGTGCGGCATGCGTTCGTGAACTTCGAGCGGTGTTAAAATTTCCTCCAAAGCGGGCATGTCGGGTGCTCGAAATCCGTCGACGACAGCAGCGGCACGGGCGGCGCAAGCGCGTCCCAAGCGGCCCCAATGGACCTCACCGCGCCCTAACGGCGTGCGGCATGCGTTCGTGAACTTCGAGCGGTGTTAAAATTTCCTCCAAAGCGGGCATGTCGGGTGCTCGAAATCCGTCGCGACAGCAGCGGCACGGGGCGAAGCAGCGTCCCAAGCGGCCCCAATGGACCTCACCGCGCCCTAACGCGTGCGGCATGCGTTCGTGAACTTCGAGCGGTGTTAAAATTTCCTCCAAAGCGGGCATGTCGGGTGCTCGAAATCCGTCGCGACAGCAGCGGCACGGGCGAAGCGCGTCCCAAGCGGCCCCAATGGACCTCACCGCGCCCTAACGCGTGCGGCATGCGTTCGTGAACTTCGAGCGGTGTTAAAATTTCCTCCAAAGCGGGCATGTCGGGTGCTCGAAATCCGTCGCGACAGCAGCGGCACGGGCGAAGCAGCGTCCCAAGCGGCCCCAATGGACCTCACCGCGCCCTAACGGCGTGCGGCATGCGTTCGTGAACTTCGAGCGGTGTTAAAATTTCCTCCAAAGCGGGCATGTCGGGTGCTCGAAATCCGTCTGCGAGCAGCGCGGCGGGGGCGAAGCGCGTCCCAAGCGGCCCCAATGGACCTCACCGCGCCCTAACGGCGTGCGGCATGCGTTCGTGAACTTCGAGCGGTGTTAAAATTTC
This sequence comes from Melocanna baccifera, assembly GCA_036346265.1. NCBI lineage: Eukaryota > Viridiplantae > Streptophyta > Magnoliopsida > Poales > Poaceae > Melocanna > Melocanna baccifera. The sequence continues at coordinate 6,108,439 of CM070696.1, read as the reverse complement.
CTCCAAAGCGGGCATGTCGGGTGCTCGAAATCCGTCGACAGCAGCGGCACGGGCGAAAGCGCGTCCCAAGCGGCCCCAATGGACCTCACCGCGCCCTAACGGCGTGCGGCATGCGTTCGTGAACTTCGAGCGGTGTTAAAATTTCCTCCAAAGCGGGCATGTCGGGTGCTCGAAATCCGTCGCGACAGCAGCGGCACGGGCGAAGCAGCGTCCCAAGCGGCCCCAATGGACCTCACCGCGCCCTAACGCGTGCGGCATGCGTTCGTGAACTTCGAGCGGTGTTAAAATTTCCTCCAAATGTCGGGCTCGAAATCCGTCGGGTGCTCGAAATCCGTAACGCGTGCGGCATGCGTTCGTGAACTTCGAGCGGTGTTAAAATTTCCTCCAAAGCGGGCATGTCGGGTGCTCGAAATCCGCGCGACAGCAGCGGCACGGGCGAAGCGCGTCCCAAGCGGCCCAATGGACCTCACCGCGCCCTAACGGCGTGCGGCATGCGTTCGTGAACTTCGGCGGTGTTAAAATTTCCTCCAAAGCGGGCATGTCGGGTGCTCGAAATCCGTCGCGACAGCAGCGGCACGGGCGAAGCAGCGTCCCAAGCGGCCCCAATGGACCTCACCGCGCGCCTAACGCGTGCGGCATGCGTTCGTGAACTTCGAGCGGTGTTAAAATTTCCTCCAAAGCGGGCATGTCGGGTGCTCGAAATCCGTCGCGACAACAGCGGCACGGGCGAAGCGCGTCCCAAGCGGCCCCAATGGACCTCACCGCGCCCTAACGGCGTGCGGCATGCGTTCGTGAACTTCGAGCGGTGTTAAAATTTCCTCCAAAGCGGGCATGTCGGGTGCTCGAAATCCGTCGCGACAGCAGCGGCACGGGGCGAAGCAGCGTCCCAAAGCGGCCCCAATGGACCTCACCGCGCCCTAACGGCGTGCGGCATGCGTTCGTGAACTTCGGCGGTGTTAAAATTTCCTCCAAAGCGGGCATGTCGGGTGCTCGAAATCCGTCGCGACAGCAGCGGCACGGGCGAAGCAGCGTCCCAAGCGGCCCCAATGGACCTCACCGCGCCCTAACGGCGTGCGGCATGCGTTCGTGAACTTCGGCGGTGTTAAAATTTCCTCCAAAGCGGGCATGTCGGGTGCTCGAAATCCGTCGCGACAGCAGCGGCGGGGGCGAAGCGCGTCCCAAGCGGCCCCAATGGACCTCACGCGCGCCCCTAACGGCGTGCGGCATGCGTTCGTGAACTTCGGCGGTGTTAAAATTTCCTCCAAAGCGGGCATGTCGGGTGCTCGAAATCCGTCGCGACAGCAGCGGCACGGGCGAAGCAGCGTCCCAAAGCGGCCCCATGGACCTCACCGCGCCCTAACGGCGTGCGGCATGCGTTCGTGAACTTCGAGCGGTGTTAAAATTTCCTCCAAAGCGGGCATGTCGGGTGCTCGAAATCCGTCGACAGCAGCGGCACGGGCGAAGCAGCGTCCCAAGCGGCCCCAATGGACCTCACCGCGCCCTAACGGCGTGCGGCATGCGTTCGTGAACTTCGAGCGGTGTTAAAATTTCCTCCAAAGCGGGCATGCTCGGGTGCTCGAAATCCGTCTGACAACAGCGGCACGGCATGCGAAGCGCGTCCCAAAGCGGCCCCAATGGACCTCACCGCGCCCTAATGGACCTCACGCGCGCCCTAACGCGTGCGGCATGCGTTCGTGAACTTCGAGCGGTGTTAAAATTTCCTCCAAAGCGGGCATGTCGGGTGCTCGAAATCCGTCGCGACAGCAGCGGCACGGGCGAAGCGAAGCAGCGTCCCAAGCGGCCCCAATGGACCTCACCGCGCCCCCTAACGGCGTGCGGCATGCGTTCGTGAACTTCGGGCGGTGTTAAAATTTCCTCCAAAGCGGGCATGTCGGGTGCTCTCGAAATCCGTCGCGAGCAGCAGCGGCACGGGCGAAGCAGCGTCCCAAAGCGGCCCCAATGGACCTCACCGCGCCCTAACGGCGTGCGGCATGCGTTCGTGAACTTCGAGCGGTGTTAAAATTTCCTCCAAAGCGGGCATGTCGGGTGCTCGAAATCCGTCGCGAGCAGCAGCGGCACGGGGCGAAGCAGCGTCCCAAGCGGCCCCAATGGACCTCACCGCGCCCTAACGGCGTGCGGCATGCGTTCGTGAACTTCGAGCGGTGTTAAAATTTCCTCCAAAGCGGGCATGTCGGGTGCTCGAAATCCGTCGACGAGCAGCGGCACGGGCGGCGCAGCGTCCCAAGCGGCCCCAATGGACCTCACCGCGCCCTAACGGCGTGCGGCATGCGTTCGTGAACTTCGAGCGGTGTTAAAATTTCCTCCAAAGCGGGCATGTCGGGTGCTCGAAATCCGTCGCGACAGCAGCGGCACGGGCGCGAAGCGCGTCCCAAGCGGCCCCAATGGACCTCACCGCGCCCTAACGGCGTGCGGCATGCGTTCGTGAACTTCGAGCGGTGTTAAAATTTCCTCCAAAGCGGGCATGTCGGGTGCTCGAAATCCGTCGACAGCAGCGGCACGGGGCGAAGCAGCGTCCCAAAGCGGCCCCAATGGACCTCACCGCGCCCTAACGGCGTGCGGCATGCGTTCGTGAACTTCGAGCGGTGTTAAAATTTCCTCCAAAGCGGGCATGTCGGGTGCTCGAAATCCGTCGCGACAGCAGCGGCACGGGCGCGGCAGCGTCCCAAGCGGCCCCAATGGACCTCACCGCGCCCTAACGCGTGCGGCATGCGTTCGTGAACTTCGGCGGTGTTAAAATTTCCTCCAAAGCGGGCATGTCGGGTGCTCGAAATCCGTCGACGACAGCAGCAGCGGCGGGGCGAAAGCGCGTCCCAAGCGGCCCCAATGGACCTCACCGCGCCCTAACGGCGTGCGGCATGCGTTCGTGAACTTCGAGCGGTGTTAAAATTTCCTCCAAAGCGGGCATGTCGGGTGCTCGAAATCCGTCGCGAGCAGCGGCGGCACGGGGGCAGCGCGTCCCAAAGCGGCCCCAATGGACCTCACCGCGCCCCCCGATGGACCTCACCGCGCCCTAACGGCGTGCGGCATGCGTTCGTGAACTTCGAGCGGTGTTAAAATTTCCTCCAAAGCGGGCATGTCGGGTGCTCGAAATCCGTCTGACAGCAGCGCGCACGGGCGAAGCAGCGTCCCAAGCGGCCCCAATGGACCTCACCGCGCCCTAACGGCGTGCGGCATGCGTTTCGTGAACTTCGGCGGTGTTAAAATTTCCTCCAAAGCGGGCATGTCGGGTGCTCGAAATCCGTCTGACAGCAGCGGCACGGGCGAAGCAGCGTCCCAAGCGGCCCCAATGGACCTCACGCGCCCTAACGGCGTGCGGCATGCGTTCGTGAACTTCGGCGGTGTTAAAATTTCCTCCAAAGCGGGCATGTCGGGTGCTCGAAATCCGTCGACGCAGCAGCGGCACGGGGCGAAGCAGCGTCCCAAAGGCCCCCCCAATGGACCTCACCGCGCCCTAACGGCGTGCGGCATGCGTTCGTGAACTTCGAGCGGTGTTAAAATTTCCTCCAAAGCGGGCATGTCGGGTGCTCGAAATCCGTCGCGAGCAGCAGCGGCACGGGCGAAGCAGCGTCCCAAGCGGCCCCAATGGACCTCACCGCGCCCTAACGGCGTGCGGCATGCGTTCGTGAACTTCGAGCGGTGTTAAAATTTCCTCCAAAGCGGGCATGTCGGGTGCTCGAAATCCGTCGCGAGCAGCAGCGACGGGCGAAGCGCGTCCCAAGCGTCCCAAGCGGCCCCAATGGACCTCACCGCGCCCTAACGGCGTGCGGCATGCGTTCGTGAACTTTCGAGCGGTGTTAAAATTTCCTCCAAAGCGGGCATGTCGGGTGCTCGAAATCCGTCGCGACAGCAGCGGCACGGGCGAAGCAGCGTCCAAAGCGGCCCCAATGGACCTCACCGCGCCCCTAACGGCGTGCGGCATGCGTTCGTGAACTTCGAGCGGTGTTAAAATTTCCTCCAAAGCGGGCATGTCGGGTGCTCGAAATCCGTCGCGAGCAGCAGCGGCACGGGCGAAAGCAGCGTCCCAAGCGGCCCCAATGGACCTCACCGCGCCCCCTAACGGCGTGCGGCATGCGTTCGTGAACTTCGGCGGTGTTAAAATTTCCTCCAAAGCGGGCATGTCGGGTGCTCGAAATCCGTCGCGACAGCAGCGCGCACGGGGCGAAGCAGCGTCCCAAGCGGCCCCAATGGACCTCACCGCGCCCCCTAAGCGTGCGCGCGGCATGCGTTCGTGAACTTCGGCGGTGTTAAAATTTCCTCCAAAGCGGGCATGTCGGGTGCTCGAAATCCGTCGCGACAGCAGCGGCACGGGCGAAGCAGCGTCCCAAGCGGCCCCAATGGACCTCACCGCGCCCTAACGGCGTGCGGCATGCGTTCGTGAACTTTCGAGCGGTGTTAAAATTTCCTCCAAAGCGGGCATGTCGGGTGCTCGAAATCCGTCGCGCGGCAGCAGCGCGCCCAAGCGGCCCCGGGACCTCACGCGCCCTAACGGCGTGCGGCATGCGTTCGTGAACTTCGGCGGTGTTAAAATTTCCTCCAAAGCGGGCATGTCGGGTGCTCGAAATCCGTCTGAAGCAGCGGCGGCCGGGCGAAGCGCGTCCAAGCGGCCCCCGATGGACCTCACCGCGCGCCTAACGGCGTGCGGCATGCGTTCGTGAACTTCGAGCGGTGTTAAAATTTCCTCCAAAGCGGGCATGTCGGGTGCTCGAAATCCGTCGACGAGCAGCAGCGGCACGGGCGAAGCAGCGTCCCAAGCGGCCCCAATGGACCTCACCGCGCCCTAACGGCGTGCGGCATGCGTTCGTGAACTTCGAGCGGTGTTAAAATTTCCTCCAAAGCGGGCATGTCGGGTGCTCGAAATCCGTCGCGAGCAGCAGCGGCACGGGCGCGAAGCAGCGTCCCAAGCGGCCCCAATGGACCTCACCGCGCGCCCTAACGCGTGCGGCATGCGTTCGTGAACTTCGAGCGGTGTTAAAATTTCCTCCAAAGCGGGCATGTCGGGTGCTCGAAATCCGTCGCGACAGCAGCGGCACGGGCGAAAGCGCGTCCCAAGCGGCCCCAATGGACCTCACCGCGCCCTAACGGCGTGCGGCATGCGTTCGTGAACTTCGAGCGGTGTTAAAATTTCCTCCAAAGCGGGCATGTCGGGTGCTCGAAATCCGTCGCGACGACAGCAGCGGCACGGGCGAAGCAGCGTCCCAAAGCGGCCCCATGGACCTCACCGCGCCCTAACGGCGTGCGGCATGCGTTCGTGAACTTCGAGCGGTGTTAAAATTTCCTCCAAAGCGGGCATGTCGGGTGCTCGAAATCCGTCGCGACAAAGCAGCGCACGGGCGAAGCAGCGTCCCAAGCGGCCCCAATGGACCTCACCGCGCCCTAACGTGCGGCATGCGTTCGTGAACTTTCGAGCGGTGTTAAAATTTCCTCCAAAGCGGGCATGTCGGGTGCTCGAAATCCGTCGAGAGCAGCGGCACGGCACGGCGGCCCCAAGCAGCGTCCCAAGCGGCCCCAATGGACCTCACCGCGCCCTAACGGCGTGCGGCATGCGTTCGTGAACTTCGGCGGTGTTAAAATTTCCTCCAAAGCGGGCATGTCGGGTGCTCGAAATCCGTCGCGACAGCAGCGGCACGGGCGAAAGCAGCGTCCCAAGCGGCCCCAATGGACCTCACCGCGCCCCCTAACGGCGTGCGGCATGCGTTCGTGAACTTCGAGCGGTGTTAAAATTTCCTCCAAAGCGGGCATGTCGGGTGCTCGAAATCCGTCGACGCAGCAGCGGCACGGGCGGGCGGCGCGTCCAAGCGGCCCAATGGACCTCACCGCGCGCCTAACGCGTGCGGCATGCGTTCGTGAACTTCGAGCGGTGTTAAAATTTCCTCCAAAGCGGGCATGTCGGGTGCTCGAAATCCGTCGCGACAGCGGCGGCACGGGCGAAGCGCGTCCCAAGCGGCCCAATGGACCTCACCGCGCCCTAACGCGTGCGGCATGCGTTCGTGAACTTCGAGCGGTGTTAAAATTTCCTCCAAAGCGGGCATGTCGGGTGCTCGAAATCCGTCTGCGCAGCAGCGGCACGGGGCGAAGCAGCGTCCCAAGCGGCCCCATGGACCTCACCGCGCCCTAACGGCGTGCGGCATGCGTTCGTGAACTTCGAGCGGTGTTAAAATTTCCTCCAAAGCGGGCATGTCGGGTGCTCGAAATCCGTCGACGAGCAGCAGCGGCACGGGCGCGCAGCGTCCCAAAGCGGCCCCAATGGACCTCACCGCGCCCTAACGCGCGTGCGGCATGCGTTCGTGAACTTCGAGCGGTGTTAAAATTTCCTCCAAAGCGGGCATGTCGGGTGCTCGAAATCCGTCGCGACAACAGCAGCGGCACGGGGGCGAAGCAGCGTCCCAAGCGGCCCCAATGGACCTCACCGCGCCCTAACGGCGTGCGGCATGCGTTCGTGAACTTCGAGCGGTGTTAAAATTTCCTCCAAAGCGGGCATGTCGGGTGCTCGAAATCCGTCTGCGAGCAGCGGCACGGGCGAAGCAGCGTCCCAAAATTTCGGCCCCAATGGACCTCACCGCGCCCCTACGCGCGCGCGTGCGGCATGCGTTCGTGAACTTCGGCGGTGTTAAAATTTCCTCCAAAGCGGGCATGTCGGGTGCTCGAAATCCGTCGCGAGCAGCGCGCACGGGCGCGAAGCGCGTCCCAAGCGGCCCCAATGGACCTCACCGCGCCCTAACGCGTGCGCGGCATGCGTTCGTGAACTTCGGCGGTGTTAAAATTTCCTCCAAAGCGGGCATGTCGGGTGCTCGAAATCCGTCGCGACAGCAGCGGCACGGGGCGAAGCAGCGTCCCAAGCGGCCCCAATGGACCTCACCGCGCCCTAACGGCGTGCGGCATGCGTTCGTGAACTTCGGCGGTGTTAAAATTTCCTCCAAAGCGGGCATGTCGGGTGCTCGAAATCCGTCGACGAGCAGCGGCACGGGCGAAAGCAGCGTCCCAAGCGGCCCCAATGGACCTCACCGCGCCCTAACGCGCGTGCGGCATGCGTTCGTGAACTTCGAGCGGTGTTAAAATTTCCTCCAAAGCGGGCATGTCGGGTGCTCGAAATCCGTCGCGACAGCAGCGGCACGGGCGAAGCAGCGTCCCAAGCGGCCCCAATGGACCTCACCGCGCCCTAACGGCGTGCGGCATGCGTTCGTGAACTTCGAGCGGTGTTAAAATTTCCTCCAAAGCGGGCATGTCGGGTGCTCGAAATCCGTCGCGACAGCAGCGGCACGGGCGAAGCAGCGTCCCAAGCGGCCCCAATGGACCTCACCGCGCGCCCTAACGCGTGCGGCATGCGTTCGTGAACTTCGGCGGTGTTAAAATTTCCTCCAAAGCGGGCATGTCGGGTGCTCGAAATCCGTCGCGAGCAGCAGCGGCACGGGCGGCGAAGCAGCGTCCCAAGCGGCCCCAATGGACCTCACCGCGCCCTAACGGCGTGCGGCATGCGTTCGTGAACTTCGAGCGGTGTTAAAATTTCCTCCAAAGCGGGCATGTCGGGTGCTCGAAATCCGTCGCGACAGCAGCGGCGGCACGGGCGTGAACTTCGCGCGTCCCAAGCGGCCCCAATGGACCTCACCGCGCGCCTAACGGCGTGCGGCATGCGGCATGCGTTCGTGAACTTCGGCGGTGTTAAAATTTCCTCCAAAGCGGGCATGTCGGGTGCTCGAAATCCGTCGCGACAGCAGCGGCACGGGGGGCGAGCAGCGTCCCAAAGCGGCCCCAATGGACCTCACCGCGCCCTAACGGCGTGCGGCATGCGTTCGTGAACTTCGAGCGGTGTTAAAATTTCCTCCAAAGCGGGCATGTCGGGTGCTCGAAATCCGTCGACAGCAGCGGCACGGGCGAAGCAGCGCGTCCCAAGCGGCCCCAATGGACCTCACGCGCCCTAACGCGCGTGCGGCATGCGTTCGTGAACTTCGGCGGTGTTAAAATTTCCTCCAAAGCGGGCATGTCGGGTGCTCGAAATCCGTCGCGACAGCAGCGGCACGGGCGAAGCAGCGTCCCAAGCGGCCCCAATGGACCTCACCGCGCCCCTAACGGCGTGCGGCATGCGTTCGTGAACTTCGAGCGGTGTTAAAATTTCCTCCAAAGCGGGCATGTCGGGTGCTCGAAATCCGTCGCGAGCAGCAGCGGCACGGGCGAAGCAGCGTCGTCAAGCGGCCCCAATGGACCTCACCGCGCCCTAACGGCGTGCGGCATGCGTTCGTGAACTTCGAGCGGTGTTAAAATTTCCTCCAAAGCGGGCATGTCGGGTGCTCGAAATCCGTCGACAGCAGCGGCACGGGCGAAGCAGCGTCCCAAAGCGGCCCCAATGGACCTCACCGCGCCCTAACGGCGTGCGGCATGCGTTCGTGAACTTCGAGCGGTGTTAAAATTTCCTCCAAAGCGGGCATGTCGGGTGCTCGAAATCCGTCGCGACAGCAGCGGCACGGGCGAAGCAGCGTCCCAAAGCGGCCCCAATGGACCTCACCGCGCCCTAACGCGCGTGCGGCATGCGTTCGTGAACTTCGGCGGTGTTAAAATTTCCTCCAAAGCGGGCATGTCGGGTGCTCGAAATCCGTCGACAGCAGCGGCACGGGCGAAGCAGCGTCCCAAGCGGCCCCAATGGACCTCACCGCGCCCTAACGCGTGCGGCATGCGTTCGTGAACTTCGGCGGTGTTAAAATTTCCTCCAAAGCGGGCATGTCGGGTGCTCGAAATCCGTCGCGAGCAGCAGCGGCGGGGCGAAGCAGCGTCCCAAGCGGCCCCAATGGACCTCACCGCGCCCTAACGCGCGTGCGGCATGCGTTCGTGAACTTCGAGCGGTGTTAAAATTTCCTCCAAAGCGGGCATGTCGGGTGCTCGAAATCCGTCGCGACAGCAGCGGCACGGGCGAAGCAGCGTCCCAAGCGGCCCCAATGGACCTCACCGCGCCCTAACGGCGTGCGGCATGCGTTCGTGAACTTCGAGCGGTGTTAAAATTTCCTCCAAAGCGGGCATGTCGGGTGCTCGAAATCCGTCGCGACAGCAGCGGCACGGGCGAAAGCAGCGTCCCAAGCGGCCCCAATGGACCTCACCGCGCCCTAACGGCGTGCGGCATGCGTTCGTGAACTTCGAGCGGTGTTAAAATTTCCTCCAAAGCGGGCATGTCGGGTGCTCGAAATCCGTCGACGACAGCAGCGGCGGGCGAAGCAGCGTCCCAAGCGGCCCCAATGGACCTCACCGCGCCCTAACGGCGTGCGGCATGCGTTCGTGAACTTCGAGCGGTGTTAAAATTTCCTCCAAAGCGGGCATGTCGGGTGCTCGAAATCCGTCGCGACAGCAGCACGGGCGAAAGCAGCGTCCCAAAGCGGCCCCAATGGACCTCACCGCGCCCTAACGGCGTGCGGCATGCGTTCGTGAACTTCGAGCGGTGTTAAAATTTCCTCCAAAGCGGGCATGTCGGGTGCTCGAAATCCGTCGACAGAAGCAGCACGGGGCGAAGCGCGTCCCAAGCGGCCCCAATGGACCTCACCGCGCCCTAACGGCGTGCGGCATGCGTTCGTGAACTTCGAGCGGTGTTAAAATTTCCTCCAAAGCGGGCATGTCGGGTGCTCGAAATCCGTCGCGACAGCAGCGGCACGGGCGAAGCAGCGTCCCAAGCGGCCCCAATGGACCTCACCGCGCCCTAACGCGTGCGGCATGCGTTCGTGAACTTCGAGCGGTGTTAAAATTTCCTCCAAAGCGGGCATGTCGGGTGCTCGAAATCCGTCTGACAGCAGCGGCACGGGCGCGTGCAGCGTCCCAAGCGGCCCCAATGGACCTCACCGCGCCCTAACGGCGTGCGGCATGCGTTCGTGAACTTCGAGCGGTGTTAAAATTTCCTCCAAAGCGGGCATGTCGGGTGCTCGAAATCCGTCGCGACAGCAGCGGCACGGGGCGAAGCAGCGTCCCAAGCGGCCCCAATGGACCTCACCGCGCCCTAACGGCGTGCGGCATGCGTTCGTGAACTTCGAGCGGTGTTAAAATTTCCTCCAAAGCGGGCATGTCGGGTGCTCGAAATCCGTCGCGAGCAGCGGCACGGGCGAAGCAGCGTCCCAAGCGGCCCCAATGGACCTCACCGCGCCCTAACGGCGTGCGGCATGCGTTCGTGAACTTTCGAGCGGTGTTAAAATTTCCTCCAAAGCGGGCATGTCGGGTGCTCGAAATCCGTCGCGAGCAGCGCGGCACGGCCCCAACCTCGAAGCGTCGTCCCAAGCGGCCCCAATGGACCTCACCGCGCGCCCTAACGGCGTGCGGCATGCGTTCGTGAACTTTCGGCGGTGTTAAAATTTCCTCCAAAGCGGGCATGTCGGGTGCTCGAAATCCGTCGACAGCAGCAGCGGCACGGGCGAAGCAGCGTCCCAAGCGGCCCCAATGGACCTCACCGCGCCCTAACGGCGTGCGGCATGCGTTCGTGAACTTCGGCGGTGTTAAAATTTCCTCCAAAGCGGGCATGTCGGGTGCTCGAAATCCGTCGCGAGCAGCGGCGCGCACGGGCGAAAGCAGCGTCCCAAGCGGCCCCAATGGACCTCACCGCGCCCTAACGCGCGTGCGGCATGCGTTTCGTGAACTTTCGAGCGGGTGTTAAAATTTCCTCCAAAACGGGCATGTCGGGTGCTCTGAAATCCGTCGCGAGCAGCAGCGGCACGGGCGAAGCAGCGTCCCAAGCGGCCCCAATGGACCTCACCGCGCGCCTAACGGCGTGCGGCATGCGTTCGTGAACTTCGAGCGGTGTTAAAATTTCCTCCAAAGCGGGCATGTCGGGTGCTCGAAATCCGTCGCGACAGCAGCGCGCACGGGCGAAGCAGCGTCCCAAGCGGCCCCAATGGACCTCACGCGCCCTAACGCGCGTGCGGCGGCATGCGTTCGTGAACTTCGAGCGGTGTTAAAATTTCCTCCAAAGCGGGCATGTCGGGTGCTCGAAATCCGTCGACAGCAGCAGCGGCACGGGCGAAGCGCGTCCCAAGCGGCCCCATGGACCTCACCGCGCGCCTAACGCGTGCGGCATGCGTTCGTGAACTTCGAGCGGTGTTAAAATTTCCTCCAAAGCGGGCATGTCGGGTGCTCGAAATCCGTCGCGAGCAGCGGCGGGGGCGAAGCAGCGTCCCAAGCGGCCCAATGGACCTCACCGCGCCCTAACGCGTGCGGCATGCGTTCGTGAACTTCGAGCGGTGTTAAAATTTCCTCCAAAGCGGGCATGTCGGGTGCTCGAAATCCGTCGCGACAGCAGCGGCACGGGGCGAAGCAGCGTCCCAAGCGGCCCCAATGGACCTCACCGCGCCCCTAACGGCGTGCGGCATGCGTTCGTGAACTTCGAGCGGTGTTAAAATTTCCTCCAAAGCGGGCATGTCGGGTGCTCGAAATCCGTCTGACAGCAGCAGCACGGGGGCGCAGCGTCCCAAGCGGCCCCAATGGACCTCACCGCGCCCTAACGCGTGCGGCATGCGTTCGTGAACTTCGGCGGTGTTAAAATTTCCTCCAAAGCGGGCATGTCGGGTGCTCGAAATCCGTCGACAGCAGCGGCACGGGCGAAAGCAGCGTCCCAAGCGGCCCCAATGGACCTCACCGCGCCCTAACGGCGTGCGGCATGCGTTCGTGAACTTCGGCGGTGTTAAAATTTCCTCCAAAGCGGGCATGTCGGGTGCTCGAAATCCGTCGCGACAGCAGCGGCACGGGCGAAAATTTCAGCGTCCCAAACGGCCCCAATGGACCTCACCTCACGCCCTAACGGCGTGCGGCATGCGTTCGTGAACTTCGAGCGGTGTTAAAATTTCCTCCAAAGCGGGCATGTCGGGTGCTCGAAATCCGTCGCGAGCAGCAGCGGCACGGGCGAAGCAGCGTCCCAAGCGGCCCCAATGGACCTCACCGCGCCCTAACGGCGTGCGGCATGCGTTCGTGAACTTCGGCGGTGTTAAAATTTCCTCCAAAGCGGGCATGTCGGGTGCTCGAAATCCGTCGACAGCAGCGCGGCACGGGCGAAAGCAGCGTCCCAAGCGGCCCCAATGGACCTCACCGCGCCCTAACGCGTGCGGCATGCGTTCGTGAACTTCGAGCGGTGTTAAAATTTCCTCCAAAGCGGGCATGTCGGGTGCTCGAAATCCGTCGACAGCAGCGGCACGGGCGCGAAGCGCGTCCCGGCCCCATGGACCTCACCGCGCCCTAACGGCGTGCGGCATGCGTTCGTGAACTTCGGCGGTGTTAAAATTTCCTCCAAAGCGGGCATGTCGGGTGCTCGAAATCCGTCGCGAGCAAAAGCGCACGGGTGCTCGGGCGAAGCAGCGTCCCAAGCGGCCCCAATGGACCTCACCGCGCCCTAAGGCGCGTGCGGCATGCGTTCGTGAACTTCGAGCGGTGTTAAAATTTCCTCCAAAGCGGGCATGTCGGGTGCTCGAAATCCGTCGACAGCAGCGGCGGCACGGGCGAAAGCGCGTCCCAAGCGGCCCCAATGGACCTCACCGCGCGCCTAACGCGTGCGGCATGCGTTCGTGAACTTCGAGCGGTGTTAAAATTTCCTCCAAAGCGGGCATGTCGGGTGCTCGAAATCCGTCGCGAGCAGCAGCGGCACGGGCGAAGCGCGTCCCAAGCGGCCCCAATGGACCTCACCGCGCCCTAACGCGTGCGGCATGCGTTCGTGAACTTCGAGCGGTGTTAAAATTTCCTCCAAAGCGGGCATGTCGGGTGCTCGAAATCCGTCGCGAGCAGCAGCGGCGGGGCGAAGCAGCGTCCCAAGCGGCCCCAATGGACCTCACCGCGCCCTAACGGCGTGCGGCATGCGTTCGTGAACTTCGAGCGGTGTTAAAATTTCCTCCAAAGCGGGCATGTCGGGTGCTCGAAATCCGTCGCGACAGCAGCGGCACGGGCGAAGCAGCGTCCCAAGCGGCCCCAATGGACCTCACCGCGCCCTAACGGCGTGCGGCATGCGTTCGTGAACTTTCGAGCGGTGTTAAAATTTCCTCCAAAGCGGGCATGTCGGGTGCTCGAAATCCGTCGCGAGCAGCGGCGGCACGGGCGAAGCAGCGTCCCAAGCGGCCCCAATGGACCTCACCGCGCCCCTAACGGCGTGCGGCATGCGTTCGTGAACTTCGAGCGGTGTTAAAATTTCCTCCAAAGCGGGCATGTCGGGTGCTCGAAATCCGTCGACAGCAGCGGCACGGGCGAAGCAGCGTCCCAAGCGGCCCCAATGGACCTCACCGCGCCCTAACGCGCGTGCGGCATGCGTTCGTGAACTTCGAGCGGTGTTAAAATTTCCTCCAAAGCGGGCATGTCGGGTGCTCGAAATCCGTCTGCGAGCAGCAGCGGCACGGGGCGAAGCAGCGTCCCAAGCGGCCCCATGGACCTCACCGCGCCCTAACGCGTGCGGCATGCGTTCGTGAACTTCGAGCGGTGTTAAAATTTCCTCCAAAGCGGGCATGTCGGGTGCTCGAAATCCGTCGCGAGCAGCAGCGCGCACGGGCGAAGCAGCGTCCCAAGCGGCCCCAATGGACCTCACCGCGCCCTAACGCGCGTGCGGCATGCGTTCGTGAACTTCGAGCGGTGTTAAAATTTCCTCCAAAGCGGGCATGTCGGGTGCTCGAAATCCGTCGACGACAGCAGCGGCACGGGCGAAAGCAGCGTCCCAAGCGGCCCCAATGGACCTCACCGCGCCCTAACGGCGTGCGGCATGCGTTCGTGAACTTCGAGCGGTGTTAAAATTTCCTCCAAAGCGGGCATGTCGGGTGCTCGAAATCCGTCGCGACAGCAGCGGCACGGGCGAAAGCAGCGTCCCAAAGCGGCCCCAATGGACCTCACCGCGCCCTAACGGCGTGCGGCATGCGTTCGTGAACTTCGGCGGTGTTAAAATTTCCTCCAAAGCGGGCATGTCGGGTGCTCGAAATCCGTCGCGACAGCAGCAGCGGCACGGGCGAAACTTTCGCAGCGTCCCAAATCGGCCCCAATGGACCTCACCGCGCCCCCTAACGCGTGCGGCGGCATGCGTTCGTGAACTTCGGCGGTGTTAAAATTTCCTCCAAAGCGGGCATGTCGGGTGCTCGAAATCCGTCTGACAGCAGCGGCACGGGGCGAAGCAGCGTCCCAAGCGGCCCCAATGGACCTCACCGCGCCCTAACGCGTGTGCGGCATGCGTTCGTGAACTTCGAGCGGTGTTAAAATTTCCTCCAAAGCGGGCATGTCGGGTGCTCGAAATCCGTCGCGAAAAAGCGGCACGGGCGCGAGCAGCGTCCCAAGCGGCCCCAATGGACCTCACGCGCGCCCTAACGCGTGCGGCATGCGTTCGTGAACTTCGGCGGTGTTAAAATTTCCTCCAAAGCGGGCATGTCGGGTGCTCGAAATCCGTCGACAGAGCGGCACGGGGGCGGCAGCGTCAAAGCGGCCCCAATGGACCTCACCTCGCGCCCCTAACGGCGTGCGGCATGCGTTCGTGAACTTCGAGCGGTGTTAAAATTTCCTCCAAAGCGGGCATGTCGGGTGCTCGAAATCCGTCGAGAGCAGCGGCACGGGGCGGCGAAGCGTCGTCCCAAGGCCCCAATGGACCTCACCGCGCCCTAACGGCGTGCGGCATGCGTTCGTGAACTTCGGCGGTGTTAAAATTTCCTCCAAAGCGGGCATGTCGGGTGCTCGAAATCCGTCGCGACAGCAGCGGCACGGGCGGCAGCGTCCCAAGCGGCCCCAATGGACCTCACCGCGCCCTAACGGCGTGCGGCATGCGTTCGTGAACTTCGGCGGTGTTAAAATTTCCTCCAAAGCGGGCATGTCGGGTGCTCGAAATCCGTCGACGAGCAGCGGCACGGGCGAAAGCAGCGTCCCAAGCGGCCCCATGGACCTCACCGCGCCCTAACGCGTGTGCGGCATGCGTTCGTGAACTTCGGCGGTGTTAAAATTTCCTCCAAAGCGGGCATGTCGGGTGCTCGAAATCCGTCGACAGCAGCAGCGGCACGGGCGAAGCGTCCCAAGCGGCCCCAATGGACCTCACCGCGCGCCCTAACGGCGTGCGGCATGCGTTTCGTGAACTTCGAGCGGTGTTAAAATTTCCTCCAAAGCGGGCATGTCGGGTGCTCGAAATCCGTCTGACAAGCAGCGGCACGGGGGCGAAGCGCGTCCCAAGCGGCCCCAATGGACCTCACCGCGCCCTAACGGCGTGCGGCATGCGTTCGTGAACTTCGAGCGGTGTTAAAATTTCCTCCAAAGCGGGCATGTCGGGTGCTCGAAATCCGTCTGACAGCAGCGGCACGGGGCGAAAGCGCGTCCCAAAGCGGCCCCAATGGACCTCACCTCACGCGCCTAACGGCGTGCGGCATGCGTTCGTGAACTTCGAGGTGTTAAAATTTCCTCCAAAGCGGGCATGTCGGGTGCTCGAAATCCGTCGCGACAGCAGCGGCGGCGGGGGCGAAGCAGCGTCCCAAAGCGGCCCCAATGGACCTCACCGCGCGCCCTAACGCGCGTGCGGCATGCGTTCGTGAACTTCGAGCGGTGTTAAAATTTCCTCCAAAGCGGGCATGTCGGGTGCTCGAAATCCGTCGACAGCAGCGCGCACGGGCGAAGCAGCGTCCCAAGCGGCCCCAATGGACCTCACCGCGCCCTAACGCGCGTGCGGCATGCGTTCGTGAACTTCGAGCGGTGTTAAAATTTCCTCCAAAGCGGGCATGTCGGGTGCTCGAAATCCGTCTGACAGCAGCGGCACGGGGCGAAGCAGCGTCCCAAGCGGCCCCAATGGACCTCACCGCGCCCTAACGGCGTGCGGCATGCGTTCGTGAACTTCGGCGGGTGTTAAAATTTCCTCCAAAGCGGGCATGTCGGGTGCTCGAAATCCGTCGACGACGGCAGCGGCACGGGGACGGCAGCGTCCCAAAGCGGCCCCAATGGACCTCACCGCGCCCCTAACGCGTGCGGCATGCGTTCGTGAACTTCGAGCGGTGTTAAAATTTCCTCCAAAGCGGGCATGTCGGGTGCTCGAAATCCGTCGCGAGCAGCGGCACGGGCGAAAGCAGCGTCCCAAGCGGCCCCAATGGACCTCACCGCGCCCTAACGGCGTGCGGCATGCGTTCGTGAACTTCGGCGGTGTTAAAATTTCCTCCAAAGCGGGCATGTCGGGTGCTCGAAATCCGTCGCGAGCAGCGCGCACGGGCGCGAAGCAGCGTCCCAAGCGGCCCCAATGGACCTCACCGCGCCCTAACGGCGTGCGGCATGCGTTCGTGAACTTCGAGCGGTGTTAAAATTTCCTCCAAAGCGGGCATGTCGGGTGCTCGAAATCCGTCGCGAGCAGCAGCGGCACGGGGCGAAAGCAGCGTCCCAAGCGGCCCCAATGGACCTCACCGCGCCCTAACGGCGTGCGGCATGCGTTCGTGAACTTCGGCGGTGTTAAAATTTCCTCCAAAGCGGGCATGTCGGGTGCTCGAAATCCGTCGCGACAGCAGCGGCACGGGCGAAGCAGCGTCCCAAGCGGCCCCAATGGACCTCACCGCGCGCCTAACGCGCGTGCGGCATGCGTTCGTGAACTTCGGCGGTGTTAAAATTTCCTCCAAAGCGGGCATGTCGGGTGCTCGAAATCCGTCGCGACAGCAGCGGCACGGGCGAAGCGCGCGTCCAAAGCGGCCCCAATGGACCTCACCGCGCCCTAACGGCGTGCGGCATGCGTTCGTGAACTTCGAGCGGTGTTAAAATTTCCTCCAAAGCGGGCATGTCGGGTGCTCGAAATCCGTCGACAGCAGCGGCACGGGCGGCAGCGTCCCAAAGCGGCCCCAATGGACCTCACCGCGCCCTAACGCGTGCGGCATGCGTTCGTGAACTTCGGCGGTGTTAAAATTTCCTCCAAAGCGGGCATGTCGGGTGCTCGAAATCCGTCTGACGAAGCAGCGGCGGCACGGGCGAAGCGCGTCGCGGCCCCAATGGACCTCACGCGCCCTAACGCGTGCGGCATGCGTTCGTGAACTTCGGCGGTGTTAAAATTTCCTCCAAAGCGGGCATGTCGGGTGCTCGAAATCCGTCGCGAGCAGCGCGGCACGGGCGAAAGCAGCGTCCCAAGCGGCCCCAATGGACCTCACCGCGCCCCTAACGTGCGTGCGTTTCGTGAACTTCGAGCGGTGTTAAAATTTCCTCCAAAGCGGGCATGTCGGGTGCTCGAAATCCGTCGAGCAGCAGCGGCACGGGGCGAAGCGCGTCCCAGCGGCCCCAATGGACCTCACCGCGCCCTAACGCGCGTGCGGCATGCGTTCGTGAACTTCGGCGGTGTTAAAATTTCCTCCAAAGCGGGCATGTCGGGTGCTCGAAATCCGTCGACGAGCAGCGCGGCACGGGCGGCGAGCGCGTCCCAAGCGGCCCCATGGACCTCACCGCGCCCTAACGGCGTGCGGCATGCGTTCGTGAACTTCGGCGGTGTTAAAATTTCCTCCAAAGCGGGCATGTCGGGTGCTCGAAATCCGTCGCGACAGCAGCGGCACGGGCGAAAGCAGCGTCCCAAGCGGCCCAATGGACCTCACCGCGCCCTAACGGCGTGCGGCATGCGTTCGTGAACTTCGAGCGGTGTTAAAATTTCCTCCAAAGCGGGCATGTCGGGTGCTCGAAATCCGTCTGAGCGAGCAGCAGCGGCACGGGCGAAGCAGCGTCCCAAGCGGCCCCAATGGACCTCACCGCGCCCTAACGGCGTGCGGCATGCGTTCGTGAACTTCGAGCGGTGTTAAAATTTCCTCCAAAGCGGGCATGTCGGGTGCTCGAAATCCGTCGCGAGCAGCAGCGGCACGGGCGAAAGCAGCGTCCCAAAGCGGCCCCAATGGACCTCACCGCGCGCCCTAACGGCGTGCGGCATGCGTTCGTGAACTTCGAGCGGTGTTAAAATTTCCTCCAAAGCGGGCATGTCGGGTGCTCGAAATCCGTCTGACAGCAGCGGCACGGGCGAAAGCAGCGTCCCAAGCGGCCCCAATGGACCTCACGCGCCTAACGGCGTGCGGCATGCGTTCGTGAACTTCGAGCGGTGTTAAAATTTCCTCCAAAGCGGGCATGTCGGGTGCTCGAAATCCGTCGCGACAGCAGCGGCACGGGCGAAAGCAGCGTCCCAAGCGGCCCCAATGGACCTCACCGCGCCCCTAACGCGTGCGGCATGCGTTCGTGAACTTCGAGCGGTGTTAAAATTTCCTCCAAAGCGGGCATGTCGGGTGCTCGAAATCCGTCGCGACAGCAGCGCGCACGGGCGAAGCAGCGTCCCAAGCGGCCCCAATGGACCTCACCGCGCCCTAACGGCGTGCGGCATGCGTTCGTGAACTTCGAGCGGTGTTAAAATTTCCTCCAAAGCGGGCATGTCGGGTGCTCGAAATCCGTCGCGACAGCAGCGGCACGGGGCGAAGCAGCGTCCCAAGCGGCCCCAATGGACCTCACCGCGCCCTAACGGCGTGCGGCATGCGTTCGTGAACTTCGAGCGGTGTTAAAATTTCCTCCAAAGCGGGCATGTCGGGTGCTCGAAATCCGTCGCGACAGCGCGGCACGGGGCGCGTGCGGCAGCGCGTCCCAAAGCGGCCCCAATGGACCTCACCGCGCCCTAACGCGCGTGCGGCATGCGTTCGTGAACTTCGGCGGTGTTAAAATTTCCTCCAAAGCGGGCATGTCGGGTGCTCGAAATCCGTCGACGAGCAGCGGCGGCGGGCGAAGCAGCGTCCCAAGCGGCCCCAATGGACCTCACCGCGCCCTAACGGCGTGCGGCATGCGTTCGTGAACTTCGAGCGGTGTTAAAATTTCCTCCAAAGCGGGCATGTCGGGTGCTCGAAATCCGTCGCGACAGCAGCGGCACGGGCGAAGCAGCGTCCCAAGCGGCCCCAATGGACCTCACCGCGCCCTAACGCGTGCGGCATGCGTTCGTGAACTTCGAGCGGTGTTAAAATTTCCTCCAAAGCGGGCATGTCGGGTGCTCGAAATCCGTCGCGACAGCAGCGGCACGGGCGGGCAGCGTCCCAAGCGGCCCCAATGGACCTCACCGCGCCCTAACGGCGTGCGGCATGCGTTCGTGAACTTCGGGCGGTGTTAAAATTTCCTCCAAAGCGGGCATGTCGGGTGCTCGAAATCCGTCGAGACAGCAGCGGCACGGGCGAAAGCAGCGTCCCAAGCGGCCCCAATGGACCTCACCGCGCCCTAACGCGTGCGGCATGCGTTCGTGAACTTCGGCGGTGTTAAAATTTCCTCCAAAGCGGGCATGTCGGGTGCTCGAAATCCGTCGACAGCAGCGGCACGGGCGAAGCAGCGTCCCAAGCGGCCCCAATGGACCTCACCGCGCCCTAACGCGTGCGGCATGCGTTCGTGAACTTCGAGCGGTGTTAAAATTTCCTCCAAAGCGGGCATGTCGGGTGCTCGAAATCCGTCGCGACAGCAGCGGCACGGGCGAAGCAGCGTCCCAAGCGGCCCCAATGGACCTCACCGCGCCCTAACGCGTGCGGCATGCGTTCGTGAACTTCGGCGGTGTTAAAATTTCCTCCAAAGCGGGCATGTCGGGTGCTCGAAATCCGTCGCGACAGCAGCGGCACGGGGGCGAAGCAGCGTCCCAAGCGGCCCCAATGGACCTCACCGCGCCCTAACGGCGTGCGGCATGCGTTCGTGAACTTCGAGCGGTGTTAAAATTTCCTCCAAAGCGGGCATGTCGGGTGCTCGAAATCCGTCGCGACAGCAGCGGCACGGGCGAAAGCAGCGTCCCAAGCGGCCCCAATGGACCTCACCGCGCCCTAACGGCGTGCGGCATGCGTTCGTGAACTTCGAGCGGTGTTAAAATTTCCTCCAAAGCGGGCATGTCGGGTGCTCGAAATCCGTCGCGACAGCAGCGGCACGGGGCGAAGCAGCGTCCCAAGCGGCCCCAATGGACCTCACCGCGCCCTAACGGCGTGCGGCATGCGTTCGTGAACTTCGAGCGGTGTTAAAATTTCCTCCAAAGCGGGCATGTCGGGTGCTCGAAATCCGTCGCGACAGCAGCGGCACGGGCGAAGCAGCGTCCCAAGCGGCCCCAATGGACCTCACCGCGCCCTAACGGCGTGCGGCATGCGTTCGTGAACTTCGGCGGTGTTAAAATTTCCTCCAAAGCGGGCATGTCGGGTGCTCGAAATCCGTCGACAGCAGCGGCACGCGGGGGCGCAGCGTCCCAAGCGGCCCCAATGGACCTCACCGCGCCCTAACGCGTGCGGCATGCGTTCGTGAACTTCGAGCGGTGTTAAAATTTCCTCCAAAGCGGGCATGTCGGGTGCTCGAAATCCGTCGCGACAGCAGCGGCACGGGCGAAAGCAGCGTCCCAAGCGGCCCCAATGGACCTCACCGCGCCCTAACGGCGTGCGGCATGCGTTCGTGAACTTCGGCGGTGTTAAAATTTCCTCCAAAGCGGGCATGTCGGGTGCTCGAAATCCGTCGCGACAGCAGCGGCACGGGCGAAGCAGCGTCCCAAGCGGCCCCAATGGACCTCACCGCGCCCCTAACGGCGTGCGGCATGCGTTCGTGAACTTCGAGCGGTGTTAAAATTTCCTCCAAAGCGGGCATGTCGGGTGCTCGAAATCCGTCGCGACAGCAGCGGCACGGGCGAAGCGCGTCCCAAGCGGCCCCAATGGACCTCACCGCGCGCCCTAACGCGCGTGCGGCATGCGTTCGTGAACTTCGAGCGGTGTTAAAATTTCCTCCAAAGCGGGCATGTCGGGTGCTCGAAATCCGTCGCGAGCAGCAGCGGCACGGGCGAAGCAGCGTCCCAAGCGGCCCCAATGGACCTCACCGCGCCCTAACGGCGTGCGGCATGCGTTCGTGAACTTCGGCGGTGTTAAAATTTCCTCCAAAGCGGGCATGTCGGGTGCTCGAAATCCGTCGCGACAGCACGGCGGGACCGAAGCGTCCCAAGCGGCCCCAATGGACCTCACCGCGCCCTACCTCACGCGTGCGGCATGCGTTCGTGAACTTCGAGCGGTGTTAAAATTTCCTCCAAAGCGGGCATGTCGGGTGCTCGAAATCCGTCGCGACAGCAGCGGCACGGGGCGAAGCAGCGTCCCAAAGCGGCCCCAATGGACCTCACCGCGCCCCTAACGGCGTGCGGCATGCGTTCGTGAACTTCGGCGGTGTTAAAATTTCCTCCAAAGCGGGCATGTCGGGTGCTCGAAATCCGTCGACGAGCAGCGCGGCACGGGCGAAGCAGCGTCCCAAGCGGCCCCATGGACCTCACCGCGCCCTAACGGCGTGCGGCATGCGTTCGTGAACTTCGAGCGGTGTTAAAATTTCCTCCAAAGCGGGCATGTCGGGTGCTCGAAATCCGTCGCGACAGCAGCGGCACGGGCGAAGCAGCGTCCCAAGCGGCCCCAATGGACCTCACCGCGCCCTAACGGCGTGCGGCATGCGTTCGTGAACTTCGGCGGTGTTAAAATTTCCTCCAAAGCGGGCATGTCGGGTGCTCGAAATCCGTCGACGAGCAGCGCGGCACGGGGCGAAGCGCGTCCCAAGCGGCCCCAATGGACCTCACCGCGCCCTAACGCGTGCGGCATGCGTTCGTGAACTTCGGCGGTGTTAAAATTTCCTCCAAAGCGGGCATGTCGGGTGCTCGAAATCCGCGACGACAGCAGGCACGGGCGAAGCAGCAGCGTCCCAAGCGGCCCCATGGACCTCACCGCGCCCTAACGCGTGCGGCATGCGTTCGTGAACTTCGAGCGGTGTTAAAATTTCCTCCAAAGCGGGCATGTCGGGTGCTCGAAATCCGTCGCGACAGCAGCGGCACGGGCGAAAGCAGCGTCCCAAGCGGCCCCAATGGACCTCACCGCGCCCTAACGGCGTGCGGCATGCGTTCGTGAACTTCGGCGGTGTTAAAATTTCCTCCAAAGCGGGCATGTCGGGTGCTCGAAATCCGTCGAGCGACAGCGGCGGCACGGGCGAAGCAGCGTCCCAAGCGGCCCCAATGGACCTCACCGCGCCCTAACGGCGTGCGGCATGCGTTCGTGAACTTCGAGCGGTGTTAAAATTTCCTCCAAAGCGGGCATGTCGGGTGCTCGAAATCCGTCGCGACAGCAGCGGCACGGGCGGCGCAGCAGCGTCCCAAGCGGCCCCAATGGACCTCACCGCGCCCTAACGGCGTGCGGCATGCGTTCGTGAACTTCGGCGGTGTTAAAATTTCCTCCAAAGCGGGCATGTCGGGTGCTCGAAATCCGTCTGACAGCAGCGGCACGGGCGAAGCAGCGTCCCAAGCGGCCCCAATGGACCTCACCGCGCCCTAACGGCGTGCGGCGGCATCGTTCGTGAACTTCGAGCGGTGTTAAAATTTCCTCCAAAGCGGGCATGTCGGGTGCTCGAAATCCGTCGACAGCAGCGGCGGCGGGGCGAAGCAGCGTCCCAAGCGGCCCCAATGGACCTCACCGCGCCCTAACGCGCGTGCGGCATGCGTTCGTGAACTTCGAGCGGTGTTAAAATTTCCTCCAAAGCGGGCATGTCGGGTGCTCGAAATCCGTCGCGACAGCAGCGGCACGGGGCGAAAGCAGCGTCCCAAGCGGCCCCAATGGACCTCACCGCGCCCCTAACGGCGTGCGGCATGCGTTCGTGAACTTCGAGCGGTGTTAAAATTTCCTCCAAAGCGGGCATGTCGGGTGCTCGAAATCCGTCGCGAGCAGCAGCGGCACGGGGCGAAGCAGCGTCCCAAGCGGCCCCAATGGACCTCACCGCGCCCTAACGGCGTGCGGCATGCGTTCGTGAACTTCGGCGGTGTTAAAATTTCCTCCAAAGCGGGCATGTCGGGTGCTCGAAATCCGTCGCGACAGCAGCAGCGGCACGGGCGAAGCAGCGTCCCAAGCGGCCCCAATGGACCTCACCGCGCCCTAACGGCGTGCGGCATGCGTTCGTGAACTTCGGCGGTGTTAAAATTTCCTCCAAAGCGGGCATGTCGGGTGCTCGAAATCCGTCGCGACAGCAGCGGCACGGGGGCGAAGCAGCGTCCCAAGCGGCCCCAATGGACCTCACCGCGCCCCCTAACGGCGTGCGGCATGCGTTCGTGAACTTCGAGCGGTGTTAAAATTTCCTCCAAAGCGGGCATGTCGGGTGCTCGAAATCCGTCGACGAGCAGCGCGCACGGGCGAAGCGCGTCCCAAAGCGGCCCCAATGGACCTCACCGCGCCCTAACGCGCGTGCGGCATGCGTTCGTGAACTTTCGGCGGTGTTAAAATTTCCTCCAAAGCGGGCATGTCGGGTGCTCGAAATCCGTCGCGAGCAGCAGCGGCACGGGGCGAAAGCAGCGTCCCAAGCGGCCCCAATGGACCTCACCGCGCCCTAACGGCGTGCGGCATGCGTTCGTGAACTTCGAGCGGTGTTAAAATTTCCTCCAAAGCGGGCATGTCGGGTGCTCGAAATCCGTCGCGACAGCAGCGCGCACGGGCGAAGCAGCGTCCCAAGCGGCCCCAATGGACCTCACCGCGCGCCTAACGGCGTGCGGCATGCGTTCGTGAACTTCGAGCGGTGTTAAAATTTCCTCCAAAGCGGGCATGTCGGGTGCTCGAAATCCGTCGCGAGCAGCAGCGGCACGGGCGAAGCAGCGTCCCAAGCGGCCCCAATGGACCTCACCGCGCCCTAACGGCGTGCGGCATGCGTTCGTGAACTTCGAGCGGTGTTAAAATTTCCTCCAAAGCGGGCATGTCGGGTGCTCGAAATCCGTCACGACAGCAGCGGCACGGGGGCGAAGCAGCGTCCCAAGCGGCCCCAATGGACCTCACCGCGCCCTAACGCGTGCGGCGGCATGCGTTCGTGAACTTCGAGCGGTGTTAAAATTTCCTCCAAAGCGGGCATGTCGGGTGCTCGAAATCCGTCGCGACAGCAGCGGCACGGGCGGCAGCGTCCCAAGCGGCCCCAATGGACCTCACCGCGCCCTAACGGCGTGCGGCATGCGTTCGTGAACTTCGGCGGTGTTAAAATTTCCTCCAAAGCGGGCATGTCGGGTGCTCGAAATCCGTCGACAGCAGCAGCGGCACGGGCGAAAGCAGCGTCCCAAGCGGCCCCAATGGACCTCACCGCGCCCTAACGGCGTGCGGCATGCGTTCGTGAACTTCGAGCGGTGTTAAAATTTCCTCCAAAGCGGGCATGTCGGGTGCTCGAAATCCGTCGCGACAGCAACGGCACGCGGCAACTTCGGGCGGTGTTAAAATTTCCTCCAAAGCGCGCGTCCCAAAGCGGCCCCAATGGACCTCACCGCGCGCCCTAACGTGCGCATGCGTTCGTGCGTTCGGCATGCGTTCGTGAACTTCGAGCGGTGTTAAAATTTCCTCCAAAGCGGGCATGTCGGGTGCTCGAAATCCGTCGCGACAACAGCGGCACGGGCGAAGCGAGCGTCCCAAGCGGCCCCCAAGCGGCCCCATGGACCTCACCGCGCCCTAACGGCGTGCGGCATGCGTTCGTGAACTTCGAGCGGTGTTAAAATTTCCTCCAAAGCGGGCATGTCGGGTGCTCGAAATCCGTCGACGAGCAGCAGCGGCGGGGGCGAAGCAGCGTCCCAAGCGGCCCCAATGGACCTCACCGCGCCCTAACGGCGTGCGGCATGCGTTCGTGAACTTCGAGCGGTGTTAAAATTTCCTCCAAAGCGGGCATGTCGGGTGCTCGAAATCCGTCGCGACAGCAGCGGCACGGGGCGAAAGCAGCGTCCCAAGCGGCCCCAATGGACCTCACCGCGCCCTAACGCGCGTGCGGCATGCGTTCGTGAACTTCGAGCGGTGTTAAAATTTCCTCCAAAGCGGGCATGTCGGGTGCTCGAAATCCGTCGAGCGACAGCAGCGGCACGGGCGAAGCAGCGTCCCAAAGCGGCCCCAATGGACCTCACCGCGCCCTAACGGCGTGCGGCATGCGTTCGTGAACTTCGGCGGTGTTAAAATTTCCTCCAAAGCGGGCATGTCGGGTGCTCGAAATCCGTCGACAGCAGCGGCACGGGCGAAGCAGCGTCCCAAGCGGCCCCAATGGACCTCACCGCGCCCTAACGGCGTGCGGCATGCGTTCGTGAACTTCGGCGGTGTTAAAATTTCCTCCAAAGCGGGCATGTCGGGTGCTCGAAATCCGTCGCGAGCAGCAGCGGCACGGGCGAAAGCAGCGTCCCAAGCGGCCCCAATGGACCTCACCGCGCCCTAACGGCGTGCGGCATGCGTTCGTGAACTTCGAGCGGTGTTAAAATTTCCTCCAAAGCGGGCATGTCGGGTGCTCGAAATCCGTCGCGAGCAGCGAGCAGCACCGCGCCCTAACGCGGCGGCATGCGTTCGTGAACTTCGCCGTCCCAAGCGGCCCCGAATGGACCTCACCGCGCGCCCTACCTCACGCGCGTGCGGCATGCGTTCGTGAACTTCGAGCGGTGTTAAAATTTCCTCCAAAGCGGGCATGTCGGGTGCTCGAAATCCGTCGAGCAACAGCGGCACGGGGCGAAAGCGCGTCCCAAGCGGCCCCAATGGACCTCACCGCGCCCCCTACGGCGTGCGGCATGCGTTCGTGAACTTCGAGCGGTGTTAAAATTTCCTCCAAAGCGGGCATGTCGGGTGCTCGAAATCCGTCGCGAGCAGCAGCGGCACGGGGCGAAGCAGCGTCCCAAGCGGCCCCAATGGACCTCACCGCGCCCTAACGGCGTGCGGCATGCGTTCGTGAACTTCGAGCGGTGTTAAAATTTCCTCCAAAGCGGGCATGTCGGGTGCTCGAAATCCGTCGCGAGCAGCGCGGCACGGGCGAAGCAGCGTCCCAAGCGGCCCCAATGGACCTCACCGCGCCCTAACGGCGTGCGGCATGCGTTCGTGAACTTCGGCGGTGTTAAAATTTCCTCCAAAGCGGGCATGTCGGGTGCTCGAAATCCGTCGCGACAGCAGCGGCACGGGCGAAAGCAGCGTCCCAAGCGGCCCCAATGGACCTCACCGCGCCCTAACGGCGTGCGGCATGCGTTCGTGAACTTCGGCGGGTGTTAAAATTTCCTCCAAAGCGGGCATGTCGGGTGCTCGAAATCCGTCTGCGACAGCAGCGGCACGGGCGAAAGCGCGTCCCAAGCGGCCCCATGGACCTCACCGCGCCCCCTAACGGCGTGCGGCATGCGTTCGTGAACTTCGAGCGGTGTTAAAATTTCCTCCAAAGCGGGCATGTCGGGTGCTCGAAATCCGTCGAGCAGCAGCAGCGGCACGGGCGAAGCAGCGTCCCAAGCGGCCCCAATGGACCTCACCGCGCCCTAACGCGCGTGCGGCATGCGTTCGTGAACTTCGAGCGGTGTTAAAATTTCCTCCAAAGCGGGCATGTCGGGTGCTCGAAATCCGTCGCGAGCAGCAGCGGCACGGGCGAAGCAGCGTCCCAAGCGGCCCCAATGGACCTCACCGCGCCCTAACGGCGTGCGGCATGCGTTCGTGAACTTCGAGCGGTGTTAAAATTTCCTCCAAAGCGGGCATGTCGGGTGCTCGAAATCCGTCGCGACAGCAGCGGCACGCGCGGGCGAAGCAGCGTCCCAAGCGGCCCCATGGACCTCACCGCGCCCTAACGGCGTGCGGCATGCGTTCGTGAACTTCGAGCGGTGTTAAAATTTCCTCCAAAGCGGGCATGTCGGGTGCTCGAAATCCGTCGCGAGCAGCGGCGGCACGGGCGAAAGCAGCGTCCCAAAGCGGCCCGAATGGACCTCACCGCGCCCTAACGCGTGCGGCATGCGTTCGTGAACTTCGAGCGGTGTTAAAATTTCCTCCAAAGCGGGCATGTCGGGTGCTCGAAATCCGTCTGACAGCAGCGGCACGGGGCGAACAGCGCGTCCCAAGCGGCCCCAATGGACCTCACCGCGCCCTAACGGCGTGCGGCATGCGTTCGTGAACTTCGAGCGGTGTTAAAATTTCCTCCAAAGCGGGCATGTCGGGTGCTCGAAATCCGTCGCGACAGCAGCGGCACGGGCGAAGCGTCCCAAAAGCGGCCCCATGGACCTCACCGCGCCCTAACGGCGTGCGGCATGCGTTCGTGAACTTCGGCGCGGTGTTAAAATTTCCTCCAAAGCGGGCATGTCGGGTGCTCGAAATCCGTCGACAGCAGCGGCGACGGGGGCGAAGCGCGTCCCAAGCGGCCCCAATGGACCTCACCACGCCCTAACGGCGTGCGGCATGCGTGCGGCATGCGTTCGTGAACTTCGGCGGTGTTAAAATTTCCTCCAAAGCGGGCATGTCGGGTGCTCGAAATCCGTCGCGACAGCAGCGGCACGGGGCGAAGCAGCGTCCCAAGCGGCCCCAATGGACCTCACGCGCCCTAACGGCGTGCGGCATGCGTTCGTGAACTTCGGCGGTGTTAAAATTTCCTCCAAAGCGGGCATGTCGGGTGCTCGAAATCCGTCGACGACAGCAGCGGCACGGGCGAAGCAGCGTCCCAAGCGGCCCCAATGGACCTCACCGCGCCCTAACGGCGTGCGGCATGCGTTCGTGAACTTCGAGCGGTGTTAAAATTTCCTCCAAAGCGGGCATGTCGGGTGCTCGAAATCCGTCGAGCGAATCGTCACGCGAGCGCAGCGGCACCTCACCAAAAGCGCGTCCCAACTTCGCGGCCCCATGGACCTCACCGCGCGCCCTAACGGCGTGCGGCATGCGTTCGTGAACTTTCGAACGGTGTTAAAATTTCCTCCAAAGCGGGCATGTCGGGTGCTCGAAATCCGTCGCGACAGCAGCGGCACGGGGCGAAGCAGCGTCCCAAGCGGCCCCAATGGACCTCACCGCGCCCTAACGGCGTGCGGCATGCGTTCGTGAACTTCGAGCGGTGTTAAAATTTCCTCCAAAGCGGGCATGTCGGGTGCTCGAAATCCGTCGCGACAGCAGCGGCGGCACGGGCGAAGCAGCGTCCCAAGCGGCCCCAATGGACCTCACGCGCGCCCTAACGGCGTGCGGCATGCGTTCGTGAACTTCGGCGGTGTTAAAATTTCCTCCAAAGCGGGCATGTCGGGTGCTCGAAATCCGTCGCGAGCAAAGCAGCGGCACGGGCGAAGCAGCGTCCCAAGCGGCCCCAATGGACCTCACCGCGCCCTAACGGCGTGCGGCATGCGTTCGTGAACTTCGAGCGGTGTTAAAATTTCCTCCAAAGCGGGCATGTCGGGTGCTCGAAATCCGTCGCGAGCAGCAGCGGCACGGGCGAAAGCAGCGTCCCAAAGCGGCCCCAATGGACCTCACCGCGCCCTAACGGCGTGCGGCATGCGTTCGTGAACTTCGAGCGGTGTTAAAATTTCCTCCAAAGCGGGC
This sequence comes from Melocanna baccifera, assembly GCA_036346265.1. NCBI lineage: Eukaryota > Viridiplantae > Streptophyta > Magnoliopsida > Poales > Poaceae > Melocanna > Melocanna baccifera. The sequence continues at coordinate 6,080,219 of CM070696.1, read as the reverse complement.
ATGTCGGGTGCTCGAAATCCGT